>OX463848.1:686621-1218510 GCA_949825065.1 Odontocerum albicorne | reverse complement strand
AATAGTCTTTTAGGGAAATGTCCCTTAAAGGTATATGATGATTATGATTGTTGGTAAATAAATAAAACACGTTAAATCACAATGCGGAAGGAGAGAGTGAATGAATGCTTTATTTGATAGTACGTAGGTATTTATAACATTTCAGAATGGGCGCGGGAGTGCGCCCGCGATATGATTCTACCTCGCTCCTGTGAATGCAGAAATGGTAAATTGTAGTATCGTAGGTAACCATTTATTTACGAAACTGGCGAGACAGCGTGGTGCGTTCTCTTTCTACTATGGAATGCGGCGCGATGCTCGGCCGCGTCAATGTTTGGCATGTGACCTTTGGACTGTTTAATATAATTTATCGAGGTATCCAAAGGTCGTTTCATCGGTCATTGACCGTATGTCTGCGACAATATTCAGCGACGACCGTGGATCCCTACAGTCTGATGGTAATGATGATGGTTTTGCATTAAAATCCTCTCTGTCATAAAGCCATACGAAATGGCATAATGGCATGTATGTATGTTTCCATTTTTTTCAACTTATCACATTCTTGCATTAACGATGCGATTTCAAGTTGCAACGTGATTGTGCAGTTCATATAGAATGACCAGGCGATCAAGTTACCGAACGTCAAAACCACCGAATGTTATATTAAAGTCATCTTTGTCGAGTTGAGAAACGTATCGTTTTTATTTCTCAATTGTATAAAATCTTGAAGCGTTTAAAAATAATTGATTAATTTTTTTCGTATGGTCCCCATTAATATATCCAAATTAGTGTATCGGACACATTGAAGAAATTGGCCGGGAGACAATATTGTTTTCAGCCTTAATAAGCGAGCCTTTGGGTTTAGAGCCTCTGGATTAGGCACGGAACTTGCGGTTTGTAATTAAACGTGTTGGCAACACTACCGCTCGGCGCTTACGAGTATTGTTACCAGTAGAATTCTGTTGGCACTCTTTTTTTTGTATAATACCATCGGAAATTGAACCACAAATCACAGGGTAGAAGTCAAGAATGTTACCACTAGGCTACAGATATCGTCATAATAATAATTAATTAATGAACAGGAACTTGTATACAGTTTTTACTGAAAGCATTTTAAGGTTATATTTGACACCCCGATCCTTTGAAGACTGATTGAAGCATTGGCGACTTTTTTATGGTACAGTCTGGAATAGAACCTAGAGACTACCCAGTGTATATCATGCGCCTTTCCAACCAGGCCAGGGAGTCGACTAACCTCCTGCTAAAGAAAAAATGGATATATAGGTATTACTATACTAAAGAAAATGTAGCATAGTCTCTGTGACGTTTCACAAATTTACCCCAATACAACCTTGTAACGACGTTCAGTAATTTTAATTATTTTATCAACTTTAATATAAGCCTCGATTCTAATAAATATCAAGTTATTTAGGTAAATACATTAAATAAAACTAACAATAATGACAAATTAATACATCTTGTTACAAATTAGCAAAAATGTGTAAGTTTGTTAAAATCAAATAATATTTGGCGACGTTCGTAAAAAGTCACTACATTAGTCTGCATTGGCTAGGGATGGGGTATACGATAATTGGATTTTCGATTATTTTTAAACATAAAATTAAATGTTCGTAATTAGCATAAATTCATAGTGGATTTCATTATACTGACTTTCTAATGTATTGTATGATTTGCATACAATACATAAGAAAGTCAGTATAATGAAAATTAGGAATTAAAACGTCATTTTAGAGAGAGAAAAAACGAGTTTTATAAAAAACGATTCGATTTGTAACAAAAAAACGATTTTACCTCATCCCTTTGAGACATGACATTTCAAACGTCATAGGGACCATGCTAAATTTTCTTGACTATAGTAGTGGAAGGTTTGATTTATCGGAAGGCAGCGCACATTACATCCATCATGGTGCTGAGAGCGGCGGGAACTTTCTTCTTTCTTTGTGGAGTTCGGGCACGGTTTATTTATAACTGGCTGGACACCTTGACTGCAGAAGACAAGAGCCTCGAGCAGTGCCGTCGTAGGGGCTGGCACCGCCAGTGTGACCTCTACAAATAATTATTAATTTATAAATTACAAGGAAATTCTTGATACATTTTTACTCCTTTTGTATTATTATTTATTTATTTATTTATTATTACACGTGACAAGAAATATACACAATTTCCGAAAAAACAACAGGTAATTTGATTTGTACATACAATTTTAATGGATCTGGGTTTGTTGCCTTTCATTTGTCGTATCCCCAGTAAACTAGGCTTTTGCCTGTATCTCACTGAGGATATTTAGCATGAAAAAATAAATCGATACTTCTTTCCGATTTTTGATTACACAAAAACAAAACCCCGTTGCACGCTCTCATCAACCTGACAAACAGTGACACTCAACTACAACTGGAAACATCTTGCGAAATTCAACTCCTCACACATCATCACTCCAGAAAGACCAAAAATATTCATCCCACAATATACCGCACACAATCATCAGAATAAAAATTTAAATTAAAATTAAAACAAAAAATACATAGAAACACAAATTCGAAAACAACCAAAATTAAAACAACAAGAAGAAACCCACACTCACACCAAATCCTTTCCACTCGTCATTCATCCTGAAAGCCCAAGTACTCAAAATCCTGTCGCAATAACAACCACGCTCCGTCGACTGTCAAAATGGTTTTCCTACCTTTACCTTTATTGAAGTCGGCACGCCATTGTATATCATGGGAGTCAAATAAGCATATTGCCTTTGGGCAAAAGAGGTTTTAACTCTAGGGATGGTGAACATTTCATTAGTTGCCATGCGTGTCATGTGTGTCTGCTGAGTCTGCATCTTCCCCTCCTCTCGATGGTAGTGCCAGAGAATGGATTTGAGATGTAAATTGGCTATGTTCAGGATCTGATACTCTCTGAAAAGCTCCGCCGTGGGATACCGAGCAGGAAGTTTATTAATTATTTTCACAATCAATTTTTGGGAAACCTGCAATATGTGTTTTTGGGTTAAGGTGCGTCCCCCCCAAACTGATATACCGTAAGAAAGTGCTGACTGACATAAGGCGAAGTATATACGAGTACTTTTAAGAATATTTTCACTGAGCACATTTCGAATCATACGGAATATGTATCCTAGTTTTCTGATTTTTGCGCTCAAAGTGTTAATATGGACCTCCCAACGAAGGACCTGATCAACATAAACTCCAAGGTACTTTATACTATCAACCCTTTCCAAGGAAACACAACTACAGTCAGCCATGGGTGAACAAGTGTGTAGTGTTATGTATTTATTTGTAGGTGCTTGAGTTCTTGTAGATATGTTAAATGTGATGTATTTAGTTTTTTGGGAATTTAGAGTCAATAAATTTGAGTTCATCCATTCTTTAACTACACGTAATTCTTCGTTAGCCTTTAAGAATACATCATCCCATGTTCCTATATATATACTCGTATATTGATAACTGATGTGTTTCGTTCTATGACTATCTACAGATTACACATAAAACGAAACATGCTTGAGCTCAAAATAACGAAAGGAGCATTAAGACTGTTCCGCCACATAGAAACAATGTATAATGAAAGATTGACAAACATAATCTATACATGTAGTATAGAAAGCACGACAAGCTTTGTAAGTTCCAGAAAAACACCTGCGATAGAAAAACAAATATGACAAAATCATATGAAAAGCTTGTGATAGGAGATTATGTATTCCGAGTTGCATTATATTGTACACCGCAATAGAAGGCAGCAAAGTTTTGTTACATCTCTCTATCTGAATAGGGACATCGCGTGGTGTAATGATGATGATCATAGTAGTAGCAAATTCATGCTTAAAAAGGGGAGAAACATTTTGAATAAGGCCCTCTAAGTAAAAAAATTACAAAGTAAACTGCAATTGTTCAAGAATAAAGCAACGAGATTGTCGACTAAATCAAATAAATCATATATTTCCATTAGGTTAATCAACCGTCAGGTTGATTAACCTAATGGAAAGGTTAGGTTAGGTTAATCAACCGTCAGGTTTACAATGAACGTGTGACATAATAATTTTATTTTATTTTTTATATACCATGTTTTACACGTAACAAGAAATGTACATAATTTGCGAAAAAACAACAGGTAATTTAATTTGGACACACAATTTTAATGGATCTGGGTTTGTTGCCTTTTATTTGTCGTGTCCCCAGTAAACTAGGCTTTTGCCTGTGTCTCACTGAGGACAATATAACACATAATAATACAAATCAACACATGATTTATACAAATTTATCACATTTTATGATGCGGTTGGAATTGTACATTTGACAGGTTAAGATTAAAGTATGTGTAAAGATATAAGGTTAGTATGTCTCAGCTGAGTGTTTTAGTATTTAGGACAAACATATAAAATTTGTGATAAAGATATGAGATCACTTCGTTACAGGTCTTACCTAGGTGGTTCTTTTAACCCACAAAATTTTGAGTTTTTAGCATTACTATGTACTTGTACTTAAAGGTTTGTTTTTCCATTAAAACGATGTAAACTTTGTAAATGATAATATGAAAAAAATACGACATTGTAATTTGTTTATTAAAACACTGTTTTTTCCGCTTTATATTATTTAATATTATATAGTATAAAGTGAAATAAACAGTGTTTGACAAAACAAATTACAATGTCTTGAAACCTCCACAATGTTAATGCCTTAATTAAAAATAATACATAAAAATACTATAATTCAACGAGAAATAAATAAAAACTAAACTGTTGTATGTTGCCACTGAATTAATATACATGTTTTAATTTTAACCTATGTTTTTTAAGATATATTTATGACCTTTATTGGAAAAATATGTTACAAGGTAACCTTTCCTTCCCTGTGTTGGGTATCTTCTACACGTTGCTTCTAATAACCATCAATATCTCTATAAATATAATAAATACAAGGTTAAGATTTTAGGTATTCCTCCATAATATATTTACGTATTGATTTAAAAAATAATATTAATAATAATCAGAATTTATCGACTACATCGAGGTGTTTTGTAAAGATCGAAAACAAATTCGTATTTAAACGCTGCGAGTGCCTCGTCTTGATGATAGGTGAAGAGTATGCGGGAAGCGCGACACTATATTCGCATCTCACTCTTGCATACTCCACTGAATTGCGAGGAGCTCAATTGTCTCAATCGTCGCAAGCGTAAGCCACGCCGGGGTACCGCTCCGCGCCGCAGTATCTTCTGGACTTGCAAATAGATTAGACCTACGCCCGTTCCGTGAGCGTTGCCAGATGGTTTTTTAATGTTTTCAGCAAATAAATCTCAATTATTATAATTTTCAACTTCAATTATAATTAATTAAGGGGATTATCTATGAATGTTCTTATTTTTCCGATTTAAAATCGCTTATTTTTTATCGCGTACTCACTACTCAACACCGGAGCGCGCGTTTCAATTTTAGCACCGTAAGGGAAGGGTTTTAAAAACTTTTATTTTTATCATCAACTAAAATTAAGTATTATTTCATAGTTTGAAAACGTTAACTTGAACGATAGAGTTATGATACATAGTAGACTCTTAAAACTGTTTAACTATTTCAATGTATTACTGCCTAACTATTTCAATGTTGTCTCAACTATTTCATTTCCCATTTGTCATTTTGTAAAATTTGGACTCCTTTGAGGTTTTTCTTTTTTTCTCGTTCTTGCTGACAGTTAACCTGAGGTGGTATGTATATGTGGGTTTACTTTTTATTTTGTTGTCTCTCATACGTTTTTGTTTTTTGTTTCTATTTATTCTTTAATCTAGATATGCGGGGCTGTGGGATGGAAGCCACCTAATGCCCTTGCGGTCGGGCTCGCCCTACATTGGTGGGGTGTATCTCGGCCGGGGGAATGTTTGTGGTATGAGCCTGGACCTTTTAATGTATTCTCTCTTGAATGTATTTTTTTTGTCATCTATTTATTTTCTGTGTTTTTTTTTATATTCTTGTTCTACGTGTTCGAAGGGTGTGGGCTGAAAAATATCTGGTGTCCCCGTGGCTGGGTTCGTCCTATATTGGTGGGGTGTATCTTGGCCGAGGGGATGTTATTAGATGAGCCCAGACTTTATGATAGCTTCTGTATTTAATGTATTATCTGCAATTTATGTGTTTTAAAAGTGTTATTTAAATATATTTTGTACATACTATGTTGCTACCAATGAACCTATATTTATTTAAATTGGGTGCCCGCGTGCACAGCACGCATTGCTCTTATGGGCGTGACGTCCCTGATCATAAGAGCTGGCCAGAACCAGCGGCAAATCTGGCACAGCGCAGATTAATGTAGGCCTTAAGGCGGGTGAGCCTCGTTCGAACCCATCCAACAACTCTTTCGAGTATCTTCGTTCTCACCAGAGTGGGCAATCTACGCTTATCAATCCCAAGAAAGCGAATAACTTAAGAAATATCACTTTCCACAAAAACCAAAATATGCCCAATAGTTTAAAGTATAAGAAGTTGTCGCACAAGACCAAAAGGGAAGAAGAGAGGGGCGTGGGAAGTAGGACGTCCATCATTCAGATTGTTTTGGTAACTCAAGATTCTGATGAAGACCAAAGACACTTAGTAAGAGTTGGTGGAACTGTTCCACTGTTCCTCATTAAATTAGTGGGTGACGCTTACGAGGGATTCTATATTGCGGGTAAAGCGTTGGGTTGTGTGCATGAGGTGGATCTCGAGGTGTAAGACCGGTCAGACGTACCGGCGGCAAAGAGTCACGTGCTCGGACAATGACGACATCAATTTGGGTCCATTGATAGTCATGATGACTGCTGCTGGAATATATTTAGTGTTACGGAATCAGCGCAGAATCTCTGCTTTGTCAAATCAGAGATTGTGCACTGATTCCGTAACTAAGAACATTTGATTTGCGCGGTATCCAGTTGTTTAAAAAATTACTGACTTGATAGCAGGGCTGTGGAGTCGGAATTGGAGTCGGAGTCGCGGTGTTTGGGCCGGAGTCGGAGTCGTAAAAAACGAGCGACTCCGATTAATTTTTCGTTAAAATTTAAAATACATTTTTTTTTAAATTATTATAATGAATGTGTATTGTGCACGAATATTAAACTTGCAGGCGCAAGTCGCGCCGATATGGTGAATCACCGAGATCCATTTAATGCATAAAGTCTACGAAAATGTGTTTGTCTCCTTCTTTCTCACGTAGAAAGAAAATTCTGTTGGCTGGGATCTATGTTAACCCCATGGTTCGATCCATATTGACGGAAGAACAAATAAATAGAGCGAAAAACGCTATGTTTGAATTAACCGTTCGTATGAAAGGCCTTCGACTAGAAAAAGAGACGACAGCAGGCAGCGTACACGAAGTATCATCATCTTCATCCGACACCGCTGAATCTGAAGACGATTTTGAAAAATATCTCAATGAACAAGATAAACTAAAACGTCCTCGTTTGAATCACAGTCCCAATATAGATGAAGGAGACTCTATTTCAAAATTTAAAATTGAATTTTATGATGCATTGAAAATAATGGAAAAAATTGACCGAACTTATAAGTTAAATGTTGAAATGGCAATACAGCGGTATCTAGAAATCGTAAAAGATTCAGCATTGATCGTTACAGCATTACCCCCAACCCAAGTATCCGTAGAGCGGTTATTTTCCGCTCTTAAAATTCTCAATTCTGATTTGAGAGCCTCTACGAATACAGATTTAATAGAAGCAATGTTGTTTTTAAGAATAAATTCTAATAAATAATTATTAAAGTTTGATCTTGTTTTATTTTTATCCCTATAACATGAAAAAATGGCTATATGCAAAGGTAGGAAACAACCTGCTAAAATTGAGCTTTTTTGAGTCGGAGTTGTAGAGTCGGAGTTGTAGAGTCGGAGTTGTAGAGTCGGAGTTGTGGAGTCGGAGTCGTGGAGTCGGAGTTGTGGAATCGGAGTCGTATTGTTGGTAAATATAGGAATCGGAGTCGGAGTCGTGTTTTTTTTTAAGCGACTCCACAGCCCTGCTTGATAGTCCTCAGTGAGATACAGGCAAAAGCCTAGTTTATTGGGGACACGACAAATGAAAGGCAACAAACCCAGATCCATTAAATTGTGTGTTCAAATTAAATTATCTGTTGTTTTTTTGCAAATTATGTATATTTCTTGTCACGTCTAAAAAAATAGTAATAATAATAAAATGACAATTTATATAGCGCCGTTTAGAGAGCAAGCTCTCCTCAAGAGATCTCTAGCTTGGGACACGAACCCACTATTATTAACAGAATAAAAATGTTACAAAATTAATGTATATAAGTTGAGTGTATTAATTAATATGACGTTAGTGGCTGCCACCATTCGATTAGATACTTCTCCATAACAGCATATGGTCAGAAAAATATATCTGGTAAGAAAACCGCAGAAAACTTACCAAAGGATGACGACTTACTAAGAAACCTTCGAAGATCTTCCAATGTGTGATAGTAACACATTCGGCTTTAGCTGTAGTGAAATGTATGTGTTTATAATTTGGTCACACCAAGGCGCTTTCTGACTTAGGCTGAGACCAACCAAAGTGCTTCGCTAGTTGCTAACGTGACTAATAGACTAGGTGATTTCATGCTTGGCCACACCATATTGCTTCGCACAAATTCATTTGACATTTGGGAGCGGTTGAGTCAACAAACAATGCCACTCTCAAAACTAACCAATTTCATTACAACTTACCTTATCTTTATTTACTTCCTGTACAACTTCATTCCAAAGTGATTTTATTACAGGTACATTTTTGTATAATTTGCTCGATGGGTTCCACAAAGGCTCCCTTTTATACACAGCGGCTATTAAAACTTCCTCTATTTTGTAAAATCACTTGGTGACACAATAAAATTAACCAACACGTCTGTTCGCTAGGAGACTAATCGTTATGTAGCGTGGCGCGAAGCGTGTAGTGTGGCCATTGCGATAGTATGCGGTGCGTTGGTTCGCTAGGATATGTCGCGTAGCTCGCAGCGTAGCTCTAAACACCAAGCGATGCTCCTACCTTTGTGGCCGAGGCCTTATAGTGTAAAGTAACTTTCAACTTTTCTCTGAAAGTTTCAAGATTATAGTATTAGTGCGAACAACATAGGCATATTATTCTTCTGAACAGGGCCAACAACACAGAAAGCCCTTTCGGATAATTTGAGACTTAATACTCGTAGCTCTGTTTTGCTCAATGACCCGATTCACCACAGAGGTGACAGATATCAGAGCCCAAAGTTTAAGAGATACAGATTAGACGTCTGTCTTTCGACTCGGGGGTGACGGGTTCGATTTCGGTTGATAATAATAATAAATAACAATGTATATAGCGCCGTTTCGAGAGAACACACTCCTTAATTCAAGACTCGAACCAACTATTACTGACAGATTGAAAATATTACATAATGAAGGATAGCAAAGTGGTGATAGCATTTTATTCTAGAGTTCCAGACTGGTTTGCATTTAAGGTATTTTTAACACCTTTTTGCTTAGTTGGAAGATATTACTGCCATTTAGTGATAAATCCGGTTTTACTGTATACTATACTGTAATAAATGCAGTGTTAAGAGGTGCAGTCAGACATAATTCCTCTGAGGCCCTTAAGGGGGGTATTTCCACTCTACAAATATTTTTTTTGCATATTCTTAAAGTTTAGTTAGACCTTTAAGAATATATTCTCAGAAGGAAAATTTTAAATTCTCAATATTTACAAAGTTAAAGCTATAAACGAGGCAGCAATTACGCCGCACCGGAATGACTCGGACAATAATCTCTAAACTTTCAACGCGTTTTTCTCGAAACTACTTTTTTCAACCTGGTCGACATAAAATCTCAAGTTATATCCAACCGATTACCTTTAAATTTAATATAAAACTTTAATAAATGTTTTTCTATCGTTCCTACCTTGAAAAATTCAAAACAATTTTTTTACTATTTTAAAAAAATTGAAAAAAGGGGTAAAAAAAATTTTTAAAAATTCAGAGTCGTCAGTTTAGTTTTTTTTCTCTTCGGTACCAACTTTAACGATTATTTCTTAAACTGTGTATGATTTTAGTTTCAAATTAACGAAAGGGCTCCAATCATGTCGACTAGCTCACCCTCTTTTTTACAAGATATAACATAACAGCTGATAACATCTTGAATTGTCATTTTTTTTTTCAAACATTTTTTTGTACATTCTCAAATCGTCAACAAACTGTAAAAAATGTATGGGAAAAATTATTTTTGTTTCTTTTTTATTCGGTCTGAAAAAAAACGCCCGAAATTCACGCCTTTAGAGTAACATAGAACAGTAACCCCCTTAAAGACAATTAGATATAATTTGTAAATAGTTCTTACTCGCACCTCGAATATCGAACCGCGAAATCAACAACGAAACATCCATTCTCTAAATAACCAGAGTGTAGTAGGTCAACCACTATGATTTATTTGTACATTCCGTTCAGTCCGAGTACAATAGATATTTTAAGGCAATGACCGGCGAAATTATTTCATTTGCAATGAAAATGCGGACCTTGGGATGTTATACAATACAATAACTCGGCGTGCGTAATACAGAAATATCAATAATATAATCAAGTGGCAGCGAATACTGACAATAACAATAATAATAAAAGCGTAATTTATTGGTGTTAACATAAGTTGTGTCCGCTTTTTTCCAAATAAAAAAATGAGGAAAAATAAAACAAAAGGTAAATGTTATACGTCATTCGAAAGAAAATTTTCTGCTCTACAAGATATTGTGTTTGCTTTTACGTTACATATATTATTTTATTTGATTACAAGCTTTCAAAATGGAATGTCAAGTAGACGAAAGTGAGCATTTTTTGACACCTCCTTCTGTTCGCGTTCAATCGAGGGAATAAAGCTGCCAAAGCTGTTCGCGATATTTGCGAAGTGTACGGTGAAGATGCTATGAATGAAAGGACAGCTCGTCGATGGTTTTTGCGTTTCAAAGACGGTAATTTCAACCTGAAAGACATGGAGCGTTCCGGACGACCAGTGGACTTTTACGAGGACCGCTTAAACCATATTATTCATGAAGATCCCCTTCAAACCACCGTAGAATTGGCTGAGCAGATGAATTGTAGTCACATGACTTTATACCGCCATCTTAAATCAATGGGAAAAGTCCAGAAGTTCGACGCTTGGGTTCCACATGTTTTGAGTGAAAACAACAAAAATCAACGTTCGACAATTTCTACTGCTCGCGCACTGTTTGCTCGCGCGTCATCGAGCTATGCATGGCCACAAGCAAAGGTTCCTTAAAAGTAAAATTAATGTTGTAGAGATGCGTGCACTAAAAATAAATTATAGCGTCAATGTTTGAAAGATTTGCGCAGCGTTTCCTTCAATACTCGTAATGATGTCGAATTGTGGACATGGTTGGACGAATTCATCGAGTCCAGACTGGATGGTTTTTATCGCACAGGCATTGAGAAACTTGTAGAACGTTGGCAAGAAGTTGTAAATAATGAAGGAGAATACATTAATGACTAATTTGTTATAAAATAATGAAGGAGAATACATTATTGACTAATTTGTTGTATTTTTTTTGTTGTGTCCTCTTGTTCTCTTCATTTGAAAAAAAACGGACACAACTTATGTTAACACCCAATATATAGCGCAATTTCAAGAACTAACTCTACCCAAGGGCGCTCTAAGTCGAAACTGGAACCCACTATTATTGCCTGATAAAAATATCAAAAAATAAATATATATTGAGTATAAGGATAGGAAGGTAGTGGCTGCGACCATTATATTTGGTACTTCCCCACACATGCACATTTTAGAAAACATATTTGGTAATACAACCGCAGATAACTGACTAAAGAAAGACGAACTACAAAGAAACCTTTGTAAAATTTTCGATATGTAATTGTGACACATTTGGCTTTAGATGAAGTGTAGCATATTAACATGTTTCTATACAATCACAGGTTCTTTTCAAGTGCTTCTTAAAGCTGTACACGCCATTCACATCTCTAACACTTAGAGGCAAACCATTACACGCCACAGGACCAGCAACAGTAAGAGTTCTATCATAATACCCTGTCCTATTGGATCTTCTTCTTAAATTTTCTATAGACTCAAGAGTCTGTTACTGCAGGATTGTCCTCCTGTGATGCTGAGCTCCAGCTATATCTCCATCGTTTCGGGGGTCTCCCTGGTGGACGCCGTCCATCCGGCACCCCATGCAGAGCTATGTGTGGAATTCATTCTCTGTACATGTTGGTACCAGTATCGTCGACGTTGTCGTCCCCATCTGACCACATCTTGGACCTCACAGACCTCTCGGTTTTTGGTGTTCCTTAAACGATCACGCAAAGTCTTCCTAGCAACAGCACGTAGTATTGGATCGATTTGGAAGAATCAATTTATTGGATGAAGAAATCAACCTCAAAGTTCTGCTTCTCTCTGAAGGAACATCTCTCAGTCACAGATTCGACAGAAACAATCGAGACTATTGTATCGTGCACAATTGTATTTATTTATTTATTTTTTCAAACCAGGCTTAGCCCAATTACTTTGAAAAATACAAGACATTAAAAAAGAAGAAAAATTATATAAAATAAAAAATAATGCATATGTATACAAACGAGTATATACACACAAACATATGTTACATATATATTCAGTCACTTAAGTATGTTGATGAGTGCTTTCTAACGCGCTCAATCTTAGAAGAAAATTTACTTTTGCTTCTGGTAATGTGATATGAAATATGTCAATATCCGAAGCAGTCCAGTTCAGAAGAGTTAAGGCCCTTCCAACAGGCATAGCGGCCGGAAGACCCGTTCTTGCGTATGCTATTGAGAACAGTTCTTGCCAGCGCTGTCTAGTGTAATTGTTAGGAATATTTAACGCTAATCTTTGTAGTAATGCTGGACAGCTCACAACTCCTCGAACGAGTTTGACAACGTATACCAGGAGACGCAGATCTCTTTTTACGCTCAAGGAGTTATACCCGAGCATGCCCAGCAGAAACTGAGTAGGATAAAGCCACGGATAGACACCGAACTCACTCATATAGAGATATCGTAGATATTTTTTTTGTACTTTCTCCACCATGAGCGAGTTCTGCGCCCCCACCGGGCTCCAAATGCAAGCATTGCTTTCTAGTTTGCTACGGATCAATGAATTAAACAACGTTTTGAGCACCAATTGGTTTTCAAACGACTTAGAGATTGTCATAACAAATCCTAGAGTTTTATAAGCTGAGTTGCACATAACTTCTATGTGAGGACCAAACGCGAGATTGCTGTGGAACAAGACACCCAGATCTTTAATATTATCTGACAATATGACAGGTTCATCACTAATTGGCAAAGACATTCAACCAACCATACAATATTTTTTACGAAGATTTGTGTGAAAATTGGGGATTTAAATTACAGATGTAAAGTAAAAAAACTATGCAACACAAAAATAACAAAAACAAATTAACAAAAAAATCAGAAATAAAAAAAAAATGCAAACATTACGGAATGAGAAAACAATTTGGTTATTGGCCAACGGTTACAGATGTAATGAAATGGACGGATTCGATGTCGCCATTAGCGCAAAGGTGAATGAATCTGTTTATTGGTCCACGATCTCAATGCCGAGCCGTGCTCAATTGGTGGGACGCGAGGACTGATTTCCAGCACAAGGCCAGGGAAATGAACATTCACGTACAAGTATATTTGCATTGGTACGTGTGTGCAGTGATTTCAATGTGTAGGGTGCGCGCGCATCTCCTGCCTGTTTATGTATTTGCTGCCGATTTAACTGCTTGCCGATTATTTTCCATTTTCGGTACAACATATGTTATAGTTGTGAATCCTTATACTCTTCTATGAAGTTTGTAAAATCAAAACATCGTTCGCAGCTAACAAACGAGCATTTTACAGAACTGCTGCGAACGGCTGTAACAAATTTTACACCAAATTTGAGAGATTTAGCTAAAATTGATATATACACTTTTTATTATATTTTTATTAAATAAATTTTGAACTAATTATTTTGTGTTTTCTTTCTAATTTTTATATTTTCTTATATGTGTATTTTTTATACTTTATGTAGCAATTAAGATTTGTGTAGAAAATGTAATAAATTAGAATTAGTATATTTAATACTACGTGAGAACGTGACTATGGTGTGGCTCTTTATATATATGAAAATCCAGAAAGTGGCTCTCGTTGACCTCATGTATGCCCACCCTTGATATATGCACATAAATACCATTACGCAGTCTCCCTGTCGGGGTAGGCAGATAAGAGAGCGCTAGACTTTCATATCGCGACACACGTCACTCGTCTGTTATATACACCGTTCACTCTTATCTTGATGATGAACTGAAGAGTCGCGTCAGCAGCTGTTTACAACATCTTTTTATCAGTCTACAGGGTCATTGTTCTTCCTACATTTGTCTATGGATCTGAGACTTGGGGTTTCTACATAAGATACATTCAAAGCCTTGAAATGTTCCACCAACGTTTCCTTAATCAAATTCTTTGGAGTGATCATGTCACAAATGTCTCCGGTCTGCAACGCTCCAACTGTATGTTAAACATATAGAGGATATGGTTGTAAAGGCGAAATAACGATGGACCAAACATGTGATAAGCATGGAAGATCATAGGCTTCCAAAATCACGCGTCTTGTACGGGGGAGAAGTGGGCAATCGAAGAGTTGGTGGACAGAGGAAGCGCTATAAAGACAGTTTGTGTTAGTCACTGGCTTTGTGCGGGGCGACTGAGGACTAGGAGCAGGCGGCTCAGGACCGTGAGGGGTGGAGAGCCGTATGCTCTCGGGCTGATGGCGTCTCAACGGCTAGACGTGTGAGAAACAGTCAGCGTGCTGGGAACATCCGTCAGCATTGCCAGGCGATTTAGTAGGATCCACATGTCTGTGACATCTACGGGAAGGAGTGCGCCTCAAGGATCGGGCAGTTTCTCACAGAAGATCATATGATCGACGTGGAAGAGTACCTCAAGATTGACGCTGGAGGGGCGAGGGGATCCTCGACTACGAGGCCCAGCAATGACGACACCATCCACACCATCTTTTTTTTTTTTTTTTGACCTGGCGAGTTTATTTCCATTTGCCAATCTCTTCCAAACAACCAGAAAGATGTTTTTATAGGCCCTAAGTGTTAACCAGACTGGAATCCTATTAAAAAAAATCTGGGTTCCAGCGGGGATCGAACCCGCAACCTCCCAATCGGCAGACAAGTGTCTTACCACCAGGTCACGGAGGTCGTCATCTTATACAGCTCCTGTGATTTCTTTCCCTTTGACATTTGTTGCATTCAAAATACCATAACATACATCTTAATCCAACCACATTTCTAACATTTCTTCAACCATACGTCTTACATTTTTAAAAATCTAAAATAAATAATACTCATAGCAAAATACAATGGAAATGTGTGCATTGAAAAAACTATATGGTGCGTCGATGTATTTTATTACAATGTATGGTTTTCTGTCGACCATTACAGTAACAAGAGTAATACTTATATAAGAATTTATATAGAGTGCGCACGAATAAAAATAAAGGGTATTTCAAATTGAGCGTTTTTTTTAATTCTTAGATAAAACACAGATGGCGTCGCGAACTTGCCTGGGTCTTGTGACATTTGAGAAGTGTAATGTATGACATTTATAAAAATGGAGTCGTATACAATACAACAACGCGTTCAAATTGTTGAATTATTTTAAGTATTGTAATGTCCGGAAACGGTGATTTTAATTTGCCATCAAGATCATGTGACCTGACACCGTTGGACTATTTTCTCTGGGGTTATGTGAAAAGCCAGGTCTATAAGAATGACCCCCAATCAATTCCTGAGCTGAAGGACGTAATTATTCGCGTTATTGGTGAGTTAGAACCGCAATTATGTCAAAATGTCATCGAAAATTTTGACAAAAGAGTGAACATCTGTGGAGCTGCAAGAGGTGGACATTTGGCGGATATTGTTATTTGTGTTTAAATGTCATACTTTATACTTCAATGACTAATAAAATGTTTTTTTTTTTAATCAAAGCAAATTGTGTGTTTTATTCAAGAATTAAAAAAAATAGAATTAAAAAAACCGCTCGATTTGAAAGAACCTTTACGACTCGTCACAAAACTTATAAACATTTACATGAATCATATAAAAAAATATGAAAATGCAGTAGGCGCATGCATAGTACCTACCACACGTAAAAAAACATGAGACTAGTCAAGGCTCAGGTAATCAAAGACCCTAACTTACAAAAAGATAGAAAAAAATAATCTAAGAAAATAATAAGAACAAAAATAAGCATACACGTATAATTAATCAACTCAAAAAAAAAACGTAAATCGAAACTTCAAAATACAACGATTTCGACAAATTTGACAGAAACAAAGTCAATGAATAGAAAGGGAAACAAAATAACGACATTCACGCCGTGGTGTCGGATTTGTGAATCAGACTAACAAAAACGCTCTCGAAGAGAATTTTTTAAGGCATTAAGGACTGTAATCAAATATGTCCGAGACCTGCAGCAGTTATTATATAATGTATGCAATCTGGGTACGGGAGAATTCGAGTCATAATTAGTTCTACTACAACTCTCGCACCGGAATACACGTATATCCTGTAGTCTCGTACTTCTCGAAGGAATTTGGAAGTCAATCAATTGCAGTAACTTAAGAAAACTAATTATCACATTCAATATTTTGAAAAACATGATCAAATCAAACATTACTCGATAGGGAAGTCTTATCAAGTTCAGACGCGGTAATTATAGGTTGACATCGTCATGTAACATAATTATAGGTTGACATCGTCATGTAACATAATTATAGGTTGACATCGTCATGTAACATAATTATAGGTTGACATCGTCATGTAACATAATTATAGGATGACATCGTCATGTAACATAATTATAGGATGACATCGTCATGTAACATAATTATAGGATGACATCGTCATGTAACATAATTATTAAGGACGAATACGAGACTAGAACTGATGTGTGAAGAAAGTACGAGTATTGTGAAAATGAGCACGCTGAGGTGTTTTAGACATGTTGAACGGGTGACTCTCTCCACATATAACTCTCTTGAGAGTGCTTGACATAGTATTATGTGATTTTCAAATTAAACCAAATCCAACTTCAAATCGTCTAAAATATCCATTTATTATGAGACTTATTTTTGATAGTGGACAAATCTACGAAACATTTTTAATATGTTGTTTATAGTTAAGGCATTAAAGTTGTGGAGGTTTAAAGACATTGTAATTTATTTTTATCAAACACTGTTTATTCCACTTTTTTGTGACGGTATAACCCTACCGGTTTCAAGGCTTTCACCTCGACACCGGTAGGGTTATACCGTCACAAAAAAGTGGAATAAACAGTGTTTGATAAAAACAAATTACAACATTTTTAATAGTGGACAAATCCTTTTGATTGATGATATCTCACTTTCTATGAAAAATAATGTTCGGGTGATTCTCTGTCTTTGTGGGGTTCGTGGGTAATGCTCACGTATGTGTTTATGGATTTCGTAGGGATGGATAGTCATTTGAATGCTTTATGTAACCATGTAACTTGCTTCAATTACTTTTGTCTGGTTGGTTGGAAGAGATTGCCGCCTGGCAATACGCCCCCAGATTGTATTTGCAATAAAAGTGTTAAATAAATAAAGCGTAATGGAATGAAATAAAATTCATGCTAAGATGGTCGGTCAGCTGGTGTGTCCCTAAGAGACAAAATAAAAAGTTTACGCATTCATGGAAGTCTAGGTGTTACAGACATCAACAGTAAGATGGAAGGGAGGCGGATGGATTGAGATGGTGTGGGCACGTTGGACGCAGAGCACCCGATCACATTATGAACCAGGCAATCTCTATGGATCTTCCTCGAATAACAACCAGAGGAAGACCAAAGAATTCGTGGGTGGTGCAAAAAGATAACCTGATACAGAGGCACGGCCTGGGGGACGTAGTCCGGGACAGAAGAGCATACAACCTGAGGACGAGGAGAGCTGACCCCAACAGTCTTCGTAGACAGTGAGTTGGGATGGAACCAAGGAGAAGAAGAAGAATAACGAAATAAAATTCAAAGACAGTGCGGAACTTCAAGAAATCAATTAAATTTACGACACCAAATTAAAATTTAGCCTTTAAAACTTAGAAGTATGCAATTAGAGATTTTCGACATCATAAAAGTGAAAGTTTTATCAAAGTTATGTGAAGATAAGATGAGAGGATGGACCGTGAAATCTGGAATGGTTATATGGAGATGTAACGAATCTCTCCGTAGCAAGGAAGACGGGCCCAACATTTAATTAAGATACCCCCCGTGCGTCACACAAATTACTTTTTAATCTTCACACCGATACAACAGAATCAGAATTGCCCTTTTAACATCAGTTTGAAGAATGATTGCATTCTTCAGGTGACGGCTTTAGGCATGAGTGTTAACGCTGCACTTATGAGTGCATCAAACAGAAGTTATGTCAAATATCACCATGAAAAGCCAGGTCTATAAGAATGACCCGCGATCAATTCCTGAGCTGAAGGACGAAATTATTCGCGTTATTGGTGAGTTAGAAGCGCAATTATGCCAAAATGTCATCGAAAATTTTGACAAAAGAGTGGACATCTGTGGATTGTTTTTTGTGTTTAAATGTCATACGTTATACTTCAATGACCAATAAAATGTTTTTTTTTTTAAATCAAAGCAAATTGTGTGATTTATTCAAGAATTTAAAAAATTTGAATTAAAAAAACCGCTCGATTTGAAAGAACCTTTACGACTTGTCACAAAACTTATAAACATTTACATGAATCATATAAAAAAATATGAAAAAGCATTAGGCGCATGCATAGTACCTACCACACGTAAAAAAACATGAGACTAGTCAAGGCCCAGGTAATCAAAGACCCTAACTTACAAAAAGATAGAAAAAAATAATCTAAGAAAAATAAGCTTATACGTATAATACCCTATCTGTGCAGTCTTGTTATGCGAGAATTGTTCAAATAATTATTTGCAACTACTTCACTATGAAACGAAACATTTTGCCGCGTGGGCCTACAAGGAACGTGTAGTATGACAAGCTGGGTTAGCTCAACAGCAGTGTTTCCTAACGTTTTTTGTGCTATGCCCCACCTAAGCCTTTCTAAAATTCTTATGCCCCCCTACGTAACGACGACGCGACAAAGCGATCAAAATACGACTAAACTCTGAACGAATCAATTTTCGAATTGCCCCCCCTTAAAAATCAAATTGCCCCCCCCCCCTGTGGGGTGTGGGCCTTAGGTTGGGAAACACTACTCTAGAGTCTAGACTATTGAAATACGAGCAGACAATATTAAATACTGTTGTAAGGGCAAACAGCTTTATTATATCTGACAAGGTAGTGAGATTAATCACCTCTAACAACAGATCAAAGTTAAACTCAGTTATTGTGAACTGTCGCTTTATAAAATATATAGGTAAGCTTTATAAAATAAATCAACACAAAAAGTTACGAATGAATTATGTTTCAACGCTGCTCAAGGCGCCTTCACATCTTTGAACAGCCCTGTATTTTTTTGTTAGATACATACTATTATGAGAAATCCACACGTTAGCAGGGACTAACGAATAACCGAAAACGAAGTTTCTCCCTAAGAAGGGATTTCTTTATATATTTATTAGGTTCCGAGAATGTCTAGTGCTAATGAAACACATTAGTTTTAATCTGCGGTTCGTTCATTTCTTAAAATGAATACTAACTAACTTTCATTGCGATGAGAAAACTTGTGTCGCTTGGGAATGAAAGAAAACCCATATATCTTCTGGTTGAACAGGAGAACAAAAGTTATGCTTTGTTAAATTAAACGAAAAAATAGATGGTGGAAATAATATTCAGTTTATAATAATTATTACATATTATAAAAGTTAAAGTTAACGCAAACAAACAGTTTGCAAATATCTGCGTTACTAAAACAAAATAAAAATCTCACGCATTCGTGGAAGCCTAGGTGTTACAGACATCAACAGCAAGATGGAGGAGAGGCGATTGAGATGGTATGGGCACGTTGGACGCAGAGCACCCGATCACATTGTGAACCAGGCAATCTCTATGGATCTTCCTCGAATAACAACCAGAGGAAGACCAAAGAATTCATGGGTGGTGCCAAAAGATAACCTGATGCAGAGGCACGGCCTGGGTGACGTAGTCCGGGACAGAAGAGCGTACAACCTGAGGACGAGGAGAGCTGACCCCAACAGTCTTCGCAGACAATGAGTTGGGATGGAGCCAGGGAGAAGATTTGCAAACTGTTTGTTAATTAGTGTGTACAGTATTTTAATATAAAAAGAAAGTTCGACGAAAACTTTATTCTTATTTATGTTATTGTATATTATTTCTTTATACGAGTATAATATGGAGACACGTGTCTGAATAAGTTACTTTCCTGTTGTGTAACAAATTACCCCATTAGATATCATACACATATATACAGTCAAACCTCGGGTCACGAACGCCTCTAGTCACGAACAAATCGGCTTACGAACACAATTTCCGAACAAATGTTGACTCGACCTGCGTTCAATGCCTCGGCTCACGAATTAGTTGTAACGGCGCATTACGCAATGACGCATTAGTTGTTCTCAGGTGCGCGCGTTGTGAACATTGTTTGTCGTTGGGTTCGTTGTTCTTGATACATTTTTTTTTGCTTTTTATATATAATATACAGTATATATATAATATTTTTTGCATTAAATTAACCCTCATTATGGCTCTCAAGAAAATGAATTTCGTTTTGCGAACATTTCGGCTAGCGAACGGAATCAAAGAACGAATTAAGTTCGTAACCCGAGGTACCACTGTACATATGTAAACACCATCACCCTATTTCCTTGACGGGGTAGGAGGAGATAGAACGCCAGAATAATCCATCGCGACATACATCTTTTGTCTTCTTTTCTATCGATTTCTTTGACGTTTTACATTTTCTTCTTTCAACAAATCAATCACTTGATCCAATCATACTTATCTTGCTCTTCCTCTACTACGCTTTGCACTCAAATTTGCACTGTATATATGATTTTTTAGTTTTTGTTCATTCGTTCGTCAAATAATCTCAGAGCGCTCATCCTCATCTTACTTCTTCTTCTTCCTAGTGTCATGTCAGGTCCCCCCAACGTTGACTATCACCTGAGAGTAAGCATCTTTGTCCCCGGCAGCCCGAAAAAGATCCCCAACGCTCTTTATACCAGTCCAATCACATATATTGCGGAGCCAGGAGATTTGCCTCCTGCCTCTTCGACCCTCTATTTTGGCTTTGACCTCTTCGACCCTCTATTTTGCCTTTGATGATCAGGTGCAGGAATTTGTACTTTTCTCCTCTAAGTACATGATCCAATTAGGATACCTTTCAGATTTTAATATTAGTCAGCACCAACTCTCTATCAACTTTGGCTTCTTTGAAGAACCCTTGTGTTGCTGACCATATCCGTCCAGGGTATCCGTAGCATTCTCCGGTGCATCCACATTTCGAATGCTTCCAGTCGGTTCATACTACCAACTTTGAGGGTCCACGATTCCACTCCATGTAATAACACTGACCAAACGTAGCATTTGACTAACCTTTGTCAAAGTTTCAAGTTTAGATTTTCATTTTACTTAATACGAGTACATATAAATTTCACCAAATATATCGCGTTTCAGGTATAGCATATTTCCATTGTATGTACTCGTATGTTCCTTCGGAGGAAAATAGAACTTTAAGGTCGATTCATTTTTCTTCTAATAAATTGGTTGTTCCAAATCAATTAAGCAAGGAGTATTCTGCTAGAGCTTTTGCCATTGCTGGTCATAAGGCGTAGAATAGTCTGCCTCCTAATAATAGATATATGGGTGCCGTGTACAGCTTTGGGAATCACTTAAAGGCGATTTTTAGGAGGTCTTATCAACATTTATGATAGGGTTCGAATCTTGAGTTGGAACGCTCTTGAGGAGAGTTTGTTCTCTAAACGGCGCTTTTCAAATTGTCCTTTTATTATTATTATTAATAATACTAATCTGAGGATTCCTTAGACATCTGCGCACTTGTGCGATATACGAGTATATAAATACATCCATTTAGGGCAAAGATTCCCAAAGTGGTCTATATGGATCCCCAAGGGTCTTTAGCGGGATGCTTAATTTGATACGTCGTGATGATTTTGATTTGTTTTGTATTTAAAATAAAATACGTCGATTCAGGAATGCGAAAAAGTGAGAGTGAATAATCGATAAATAGTAAACAGCGATGAATGGTCAAGTGAATAATAACAAGTGCTCTTTATTTGTCGATAAGTAGGTATATATACAATTTCAGAACGGGGCGCGTGAATGCGTCCGCGGTATATCTTGATCTCACTCCTGTGCGTGCCGAGGTGGTCGCAGACGTTGCCAATGATATAGTGGGTAGAATATTTATTGCCGAAACGGCGAGACAACGCGATGCGTTTTCTCTCTACCGTGGAATGCGACGTAAATATTATTTGGGTGTAAACATTATTGACGTTCTGGTATGTGATCTTTGTACATATTCAAAGGTTGATTCATCGGTCGTTGACCGTGCATGTTGACAATATTTAGGGATGTCGGTATTCCCTACAGGTCTATTTCGACTTGCAGGGGGTCTATGTCAGCGAGAAAAGAAATTGGGGGTGCACAAGATATAAATGGAGGTCCACGTGAGCGGATTCCATTTAGGCAGATCATCATCAATATTTAGACGTTCAGTAAATGTCTTATTACACCTAACACAGATTGTGTGTACATAATACTTATATTACACACAGAAAATACTTATATAACGAAATCGAATGCAAATCACTGAACGTGGAGATTTAAGACTATTCCTCACTAATTTGAAGCCAAATTGAATCATTGAATCACTAATTGAATCAATGCTATCAGAGCATCAGGTTCATCTCTCTCATTAACAGTATTATTTGTGTATTAATTTTATGTAAGAATTTTACTAGGTTTTGATTTGTTTCGTTCCAAAGCCAAATATTTACTTGCATTTTGTGTCTTTTCAATAAAGGTATGATTAAAAATTGGTAATGTCATTATTTTTTTACAATTGTCCGGTCTACAAAAAACCTTATCAAGGTGAACAGCACTGTGTCAGCTGTCAAAAACACATTTAAAGTTAATAAGTTTAGGAAAATTCAATATTAGGCAGGCAGGGGGTCTACGGAACACAAAAAACATCAGCAAGTGGTCTACGGAGCAAAAAAATTTGGGAAACTATGATTATTCGTTCGTCACTTATTCGTTCGTCATCTCCACGTTCGTTATAATCACATATTCGTTCGTCATCTCCATAAACATGTTTTGTTTGTTTTTGTCAATTACGTTGTAAAGAGGTATCGTTTACAGATGTAACGGAATTATTATCGCGGTTTTTCGTTTTAGTTGGATAAGGTTTTTCGGAGTGTTTTACCGCGTGGTTTCACATATGACCCATCATAAGCCAAACCACGCGATAATACACCCGAAAAATCTTTTCCTACTGAGGTATTACTGTTTTTAATTTTTTTTTTAAATTCCAAGTTTTTGTTTACAAGTAAAGGTAGCTTGAAATCTAAACAATCGTTGACTATCAGAAACAAAGCAAATACTTGCTGTAGTTGTACTCCATTTTACATTATTAATGCTATAAAGCCAGCTATAACTTCAACGGGTCTTAAACTGTCCGTGAAGAGTAATGGAGATTTATGTTATAGCTACTCGTACTTCAGCAGGTAGCTGACGGCAACTTTAAAATAATCTTGTGCGTAAACTTTGTTTTGTTTCGCTTTTAATCCTGAACAGATATTTCAGGTGAACTTGTTAATTTATGAGTCCCAGGACATGAAAATCGTCGGCCAAAGCACAAAATAATGATGTATAACTAATTGTTAATTTGTGAGATTATGCTGTTTCATTTAGATTTTTTACTAATGTAAATATGGTATACTCGTAGTGTGTGTTGCCGAGGCGGCACTTTGAAAAATATACTTGTAGCGTGTGTTGTCGAGGCGGCACTTTGTGTAAATATACTCGTAGCGTGTGTTGTCGAGGCGGCACTTGTGTAAATATACTCGTAGCGTGTGTTGTCGAGGCGGCACTTTGTGTAAATATACTCGTAGCGTGTTGTGTCGAGGCGGCACTTTGTGTAAATATACTCGTAGCGTGTGGTCGAGGCGGCACTTTGTGTAAATATTCTCGTAGCGTGTGTTGTCGAGGAGGCAATTTTGTGTAAATATACTCGTAGCGTGAGTTGCCGAGGCGGTACTTCGTGTATTATTATAAAAATATAATTCAGAAGCAGTGTAACCTCTCAAGGGATAAATAGGATTCAGAAGCAGTGTAACCTCTCAATGGACAAATATGATCCAGAAGCAGTGTAACCTCTCAAGAGACAAATATGATTCAGAAGCAGTGTAACCTCTCAATGGACAAATATGATCCAGAAGCAGTATAACCTCTCAAGAGACAAATAGGATTCAGAAGCAGTGTAACCTCTCAAGCGACAAATAAGATTCAGAAGTAGTGTAACCTCTCAAGCGACAAATAAGATTCAGAAGCAGTGTAACCTCTCAAGCGACAAATAAGATTCAGAAGCAGTGTAACCTCTCAAGGTACAAATAAGATTCAGAAGAAGTGTAACCTCTCAAGCGACAAATAAGATTCAGAAGCAGTGTAACCTCTCAAGCGACAAATAAGATTCAGAAGCAGTGTAACCTCTCAAGCGACAAATAAGATTCAGAAGCAGTGTAACCTCTCAAGCGACAAATAAGATTCAGAAGCAGTGTAACTTCTCAAGCGACAAATAAGATTCAGAAGCAGTGTAACCTCTCAAGCGACAAATAAGATTCAGAAGCAGTGTAACCTCTCAAGCGACAAATAAGATTCAGAAGCAGTGTAACTTCTCAAGGGACAAATAAGATTCAGAAGTAGTGTAACCTCTCAAGCGACAAATAAGATTCAGAAGCAGTGTAACCTCTCAAGCGACAAATAAGATTCAGAAGCAGTGTAACCTCTCAAGCGACAAATAAGATTCAGAAGCAGTGTAACCTCTCAAGCGACAAATAAGATTCAGAAGCAGTGTAACCTCTCAAGCGACAAATAATATTCAGAAGCAGTGTAACCTCTCAAGCGACAAATAAGATTCAGAAGCAGTGTAACCCCTCAAGGGACACATATAAACGTTGAAGAAAGAGGTTAACAATAATTAAAAATACCCGAAAATTCTAAAAATAACATAGAGCACTTAACTCATGAATGCAGGGGTGGACAACCTTTTTGGGCCGTGCGTCAGAACCGGAATTGGGTAAAAGCTCGAGGGCGGCATGAAAGCCGAATAATTCGTGCATTGAATATTTTTATTGAATATATTATAAATACAATTCACGTAATATGAGCGTCATATTACATAAATTATATTACAATATATTACAAATTAGTATTATTTAGGATAAATGTAAAAAAGTATGTATCAATTTTTATTTATGTTTTTGATTTTTACTTATATACATACCATCACAGCATTTCCCTGTCGGGATAGGCAGAGTTGACAGAGCGCCAGAATTGTTTATCACGACACACACACACACACACACACATCTTCAGTCTCTTCTACAACCATACACTTTTACATTTTTACAATTTCTACAATTTTTCTGACTTTCTACGTTCGAGAATGCCTTTCACTTGATACAACCATACCTTTCTTGGTCTTCTCACATGTCTTCCACTTACATTTGAACAATATATATATTTTGTTAGTATTTTTCATTCATTCGTTCAAGATGTTCAAACCACCTCTTCGTGTTCTTCTTCATCTTACTCCACACATTCATCCCTAATCGTTTCATTCTAAATTTTGTCATACATTGTAACTCCATATATTCGTCTCAAATCACGCATTTCTACAGCATTTAATTTTGTCTATATATGATATGGGTCGGACACGTAGCCAGAATGTCAGACTCCCGATGGACATCCGAAATAATCCAATGGTACCCAAGAGGCATAAAGAGGCCCAGAAGAAGACCGAAGGTACGCTAGATAGATGAAATCAGAAAGCATGGCAGCATCACATGGCATCTACGAGCAAAGGACCGAACTATTTGGAGTCAACTTGGGGAGACCTTCATCCAGCAGTGGATCGACCCAGGTTGACAATGATGATGATGATATATATATATATATATGTCTTTTTAATTTGTATCTTCGTGTATTTTTAGTTAAATTTGTTTAACCTGTGGAGTTTATTGTGATGTGAAAATCTCTTCCAACCAACCAGAGAGCTGTTTTAATGGGCCCTAAGTGAAAACTAGACTGGAATTCCATTTTTAAAAAACCCGGGTTTCAGCGGAGATCGAACCCGTAACTTCCGAATCGGCAGACAAGCGTCTAACCACCAGGCCACGGAGGTCGTTTTTATGTCTTTTTAATTTTTGTCCTTCTATTTCTTCTTATTTTTTGTCTTTTTAATTTTGGTCTTTCTATGTTTTTTTTAATTTTTGTCTTTATGTCTTTTTAATTTTTGTCTTCATATGTCTTTTTAATTTTTGTTTTTCTGTCAGTTTAATTTTTATCTTTATACGTCTTTCTAATTTTTGCCTTTTTATTTCTTTTAAATGTTTGCCTTTATGTGATTTCATATTTGTCTAAATATGTATTTTTGATTTGTGTCTTTGTCTTTTTCATTGTTGTCTTTATTTCTTTTTCATTTATGTCTATATATGTCTTTTTAATTTTTGACTACACATAATATTATATTACTATAATTTTGGGGCACATTTAAAGTAGACTTTCATATTTTAATATACATCTTCTTCCTATCAAAAATGTAGATGTCCCGTCAAAAATGTAGCGTCCCTTTTATTAAACAACAATGTTTTTTTTAATTTCTTTAATGATTTATAAAAAAAACTCACGGGCCGGGGGTTAGTCATACCTGCAATAAAGCAAACATTTCCGTTACAAATATTTATGCCATTATATAAATCGCAATCACTTATTAAAAACCTCTTAGAATGAAAAAAAAAACTGAAATATTCACGTGTTTGCCCTCAATCCGAGAAGTTATTAATCTTATTTCTTCCTCAGCAACGTGTTGTTACAATATTTCATTCAATTAATATATGTAATTGAGTTACAAATCAAATAAATGATTCAGTTTATTAAAAAAAACAGTTCGGCACACAAAAAATATATTTGCCATCGTGACACACATTTTTCGCCACCTTTATTTATTTAGTTTATTTTACATTAGACATACTCGTATGTTTAACCCAATTACAACAAATAACAAGGAAAAAAATATTTAGTTTAAATATAGCATAATGAGAATAGGAAGAAGATAATTGATATTATTCTGTGAAGTGACTCAGTTATCTACAAAGTTTATTGAGAAGTTAAATACTCAATTTATCCACCAAGATGTGGACGATGTCGATATCAGAAAATTCATTCAACAACGTCATTCAGTGTGCGAGTTGTGATACTTTTCACTGCTCAGATTATGAATGAACGACACCGAAAACAATGTTAATTCATGACTCGACAAACAAACAACTTTTCTGTTTTTTTTTTTTATTAATTTAAAAATATGACTTAAGTGATGAATATCTGGAATGCTAATTTGAAACTGTGAGTATCAAAATCTTCCAAGATGTTAGTCGACAACATTTTAGTGGCAACTTTAATGTAGGGGAGTTAAACTTGGATGTGGAACAAAACTGAAAATAGCAGACTAAATGATGAAGAAATGCGTGCATATATGGTAGAAGAATACATTGGATTATAATACGTGATAGAATGCATTATGAAGCACTAAGGCTGGTGTTGGGAATAACATGAAAAAGAGCACTGTGAGATGGTTTTAATATGTAGAACGACTGTAAGAAGAAACAGTAACCAAAAAGTTAGAGGCAGGGTAGAGGAAAACCAAGGAAAGTATGGTTGATCAAGTGAATTATATTTCGAAAGAAGGAAATTTAAGTCAGATAAATAGAAAGAGTTGTATGAGAACGTGTATGGATGTGGGAGAGATGAAATATGTGTGTAGTTAGAAAGCCTGGCGCCCTGTTCTCTCTTGATGAAGCGACATATTGATGAGCGTGGCAGAAAAACCATATTGACTTCGGCCCCAAAAATTGAGCCTCCGGGTTTACAACCATTGAAATAGGCAAGTTACTCCCAGTTCGCCATCGTACGTGTTAGAAATACTACCGCACGTGAACAGGCAACAATCCTCACATATAAAGGGTCTTTCAAATTGAGCGGTAGTTTTAATAAAAAAAAATTAATTTATGAATAAAACACACAATTTGCTTTGATTTCAAAAAACTTTTTATTGGTCATTGAAGTATAATGTATGGCATTTAAACACAAAAAAACAATATCCGCCAAATGTCCACCTCTTGCAGCTCGACTGTAGTCCACCATTTTGTCAACACTTTCGATGACATTTTGACCTAATTGCGGTTCTGACTCACCAAAAACGCGAATAATTTCGTCCTTCAGCTCAGGAATCGATTGGGAGTCATTCTTATAGACCTGACTTTTCCCGTAACCCCAGAGAAAATAGTCCGACGGTGTCAGATCACATGATCGTGGTGGCCAATTAACATCACCGTTTCCGGACATTACAATACGTAAAATAATTTAACAATTTGAACGCGTTGTTGTATTGTATACGACTCCATTTTTATAAATGTCATACATTACACTTTTCAAATGTCACAAGACCCAGGCAAGTTCGCGACGCCATCTGTGTTTTATCTAAAAATAAAAAAAAGGTCAATTTGAAAGACCCTTTATTTAGCGCGTGAGAATATTGTTTCAAAATTAACAATTTAAGTTTTTCCTGTTTTTTTTGGTACCACCGGGAATCGTACCCGAAACTGCCTGATGGAAGACCAGCATTTCACCCACTAGACCACAAGCATTCACCTTAAAGTGGTATTTAGTTAATAAATGGTGCTAAATAATATGAGTGTCTTGGCCAGCTACTGTTCGATAAGTCCAATCTCGCAGATGCAATTTGTTGTCATTATTTTAAACGCAGTAACATCACTTGAGATTTATGCATGTTGCAGTGCTCTTCAACTGGGTTTAATTCAATCGGTTTTAATGGCATACTAAAATATAATCGGAAATCATTCCAAACAGCTTCGTAAGTTCTAGAAGAAGCACTTGAATTCGGAACTTTTAAAAGTGCATAAAATAAAAAGCCCTCTTTGATATGAAGAAGGAAACTGCGTTCTCTCGTACATCTCTCTTCATCATATACGCGAAACCTTTTGAAATACAATCTAAATTGCAGTTTCTCTATACAGTAATACCTCGCTTTACGTTACTTGTGTTAACGATACCTCGCTTTAACATAATTGACAAAACCCACTTGTTGATATGACGCGCAAACTATTGAAGCTTTCAATGAAAGCTGTGATTGAAGAAAACAGTAAGAAGAACCTTGTCATTTGAGCAAACTTGGTGTGCTTTTTTCGGTCTTGGCTCTTCAAAAATATGTCATAACCATAGATGTTTCCTTTTCATAGCCCTGTTTATTTATTTATTTCATAATCCACGTTTTCCCCCTGTTATGACGACACGCTGGAGTGATTCTGGATAGTCAGCAACTTCAGCCAACATTTTCCAGCAATGCTGAAAATTCAACGACTTTGGAACCAATTTTAGCTGCCTCTCGTTTCATGCCCAACACATTGGTAAAAATTGCTTTGCATGAACCGTATGAGCTACCAACTTCCTTGGCAGTCTCCCTTATAGTGATATGGAAATTACTAAACACAATATCATTAAATTTTGCCACATTTTCACCGGTGCCTGATAGGACGTGCTAGGACGCCCATCCCTCTTGTCACCGGTGCTTGACAGGACATGCTAGGACACCCATCCCTCTGTCATCTTCTACATCTTCCCGACCTTCTTTCTTGACGTAGCATCCACGCCAAATACCTCTCCCAATATTTGCACTGTTTGTTTCACTTTTGCGCAAAATCCAACGCAAATTCTTTGTTTAGTCATTTTTAAAATGAGGAAATCGCCAAACGTGCCAAAATGTGTTGTAAATACTTGCATGTTAAACTAAAACTGTCCATTCAATATGGTTGAAATGAACATGACAGTGTCTTCAACGTGAGGGAAAAATGGGCTCAATAATAAACAAACATCAAACGAAATTTAAAAAAAAAAGGTTTTTTCTTATCAAACCATGCATATCCCTATTTTTTTAAATTTTCAAATAAGTATAATTAAAGTTTAATACGTTTGGATAAACTTAGCTTTTATATTATATGTGCGTGGTATAGTGTGGGATGAATATTTTCGGTCTTTCTGGAGTGATGATGTGTGAGGAGTTTAATTTCGCAAGATGTTTCCAGTTGTAGTTGAGTGTCACTGTTTGTCAGGTTGATGAGAGCGTGCAACGGGGTTTTGTTTTTGTGTAATCAAAAATCGGAAAGAAGTATCGATTTATTTTTCTCATGCTAAATATCCTCAGTGACATACAGGCAAAAGACTAGTTTACTGGGGATACGACAAATGAAAGGCAACAAACCTAGATCCATTAAAATTGTATATCCAAATCAAATTATCTGTTGTTTTTCTCAAATTGTGTATATTTCTTGTCATGTGTAATAATAAAATAATAATAAAAATAAAAATAAAAATATTGCACCTTGTCGATGTATAAAGTCTTACTTATTGTTCAACGGAGTATTACTGTACCCATACATCGCTCCTAAAAAGACTATTACAGTATTGCTGCACTGTTTGGTCACATCACTATCTTATCCATTCATATCGCGACCGCGGTTTCTACCCGTGGCTTTATCCAACAAGGTTTCTTCTTGTTCTGTTGGGAAACTACCTTCTACACATAACATAAGTGTGAGGAGGGAAATGCGAGACTCGTCTTATGTCTTTAAGTTACACCTAATCCAACTATATCAGAAAATAAATGGTGTTATGTTCGTGATAAATATTCGACGTGCAAACAAATTGATCTACAAGTATAACTAGAATGGTCTGGACAACCGTGCGGAAGGTCGTCGGTTCGAACCCCACGCAGTGCTACTCGCCTCGAATGATACATACATTTTTTATGCCTAGTATTCGAAGGTATAAGGATACCTATGACTTCGATCATATTTATTCTTAAAAAAAAAGGCATAAACATGCCGGTGTGCTCCGATCGTCTCGCTTCCAGTGTGCCATCAGATCCTGTACACCGGTGTGGTCGGTGAGTTTACTAGTATACAATAGTTAACTCACTTAAAGAGGAGAAAAAAAAAGAAAGGAAAACTTCCACGGCACAGCTTCGCTTTCCAACTGAATTAGCGTTGGAATGGCGAGAGGATCCTCGACTACGAGGCCCAGCATCGCTTTCCAACTAAATTGACGTTGGAATAGCGAGGGGATCCTCGACTACGAGACTCAGCAACGCTTTCCGACTGAATTGACGTTGGAATAGCGAGGGGATCCTAGACTACGAGGCTCAGCAACGCTTTCCAACTGAATTGACGTTGGAATAGCGAGGGGATCCTCGACTACGAGGCCCAGTAACGCTTTCCGACTGAATTGACGTTGGAATAGCGAGGGGATCCTCGACTACGAGACTCAGCAACGCTTTCCGACTGAATTGACGTTGGAATAGCGAGGGGATCCTCGACTACGAGGCCCAGCAACGCTTTCCAACTGAATTGACGTTGAAATAGCGAGGGGATCCTCGACTTTGGGGCTCAGCAACACTGTCCAACTGACTTGACGTTGGAAAAGCGAAAGATCCTCGACTACGAGACTCGGTAACGCTTTCTAACTAAATTGACGTTGGAAGCGAGGGGATCCTCGACTACGAGGCCCGGCAGCGACGAATTTCCAGGTGATCTTCCTTTGTTTGACAAGCTATCTGTTTTGAATACATGATTATTTAAATTATTATGTACTTTGAAAAATTACTTTAAAAGATCGATATTTTTTCTCCCCCGGTTAATATGCATCCCGGATAATCGAGAATCTACTGTTCATTGGTATTTGAATTTGATAGATATATTAATTTGGATTTTTTAAGTGATGTTGATATTTTATCTTTTGTTTATAAATGTTATTGTGAAAACAAAGTGTCGTATATTTAGTTCAATAAATACCATAATAAAAGGCAATGCTGCCCTCATCACTAATATGTTATGGACATTTCTAAGAGTTTCACGTGAATTAATGAATGAACCTGGTAATAATATTCTGAATGATCAATAATAGAGAAACTTATGAATAAACTTGTCGGTGTCCGAAGCAGATCTGAATATTCATTGTAATTTGTTTTATCAAACACTGTTCATTCCACTTTGCAATAAACAGTGTTTGATAAAACAAATTAAAATGTCTTGAAGCCTCCACAATGTTAATGCCCTAACGATAAATAATATATCTGAATATTCATTTTCTCCAAAAAACTTCTTTTCAAAACATAAATCTATTTTAATCTATCCAAGTCGCAGATGAAATTGTTTTATTTAAATCTTCCAATGTTTCATATATTTGCAGAGTGTAATTCTTGTTTTAAACCCTTCCTTCCCTGTGATGTGTAACTAGTACACATTGTTTCTAAAAACTTTAATATCTCTATAAATATAATAAATACTGGGTTCAGATTTTAGGTATTCCTCCGTAATACATTTACGTATTTAATGAAAAAAATAATATTAATAATAATTAGCACTTATCGGCCACATCAAAGATATTTTGTGAAAATCGGTAATAAATTCACCAATACAATCAAACGTGTGCCAGAGTGCGACGTAGGTATATTAATTATAAAAATCCGTATGGATGAGGAAGTGAAACTATTTACGTCTCACTCTCACTCTACTCGTACTTCGATATATGGGAACGCAACAAAATAGAATCTCAGTTCGGTCGCTTCTCTTTTTTAGTAACCAGCCGGCATTCGTTCGAGGTGGTCGTGTCGCTCGTTTTGTGAACGTCGGCCGATGTTTTTTTTCATGTTTTCAGCAATTAAATTTCAATTATTATCACTTTTGACTTCAAATTTAATTAATTTAAGCGATTGGCAATGAATATTGTTATTTTTCCGATTTAAAATCGCTCATTTTTACATGTGTATTGAATACACAGCACTGGAACGCAAGGATTATTTTAGCACAGTAAAGGAGAGGTTAATATTGTACGAAATTTATTTTCATTGTATGGAACTCAAATGTGTACACCTTTTCCCTCGACACTGAAAACAAATTACATAATTTATTTTTTCAGATTGGATGGAAGAGGTTTAACAGATTGGGGAAGAGGTGTTACTCTTTGGTAATAAAAGCCCTAAATAGTACATTGTACACGTGTATAATCTAGATTTCAAAAGGACCTTAAAAAAGTGTTTAAAAAGTTTTTAGCGGAGTAATGGAAGAATGATTAAATTCACTCAAATTCTGTAAGTTATGCCAGCAAAGCTCCTGAATATTCGTTTTGGATATTACGAAAGAAAATTAACTATTTTTAGTAAAAAAAAAAAACAAACATGCATTTCCAACGATTTCTATTACTTCTCACATACATCTCCAACGATTTATATTACGTTTTTGTTGTTTATAGTTAAGGCATTAACGTTGTGGAGGTTTAAAGACATTGTATTATAATTTATTTTTAACTTAATTAAATTTCTTGGACCTAACATTATCTCGGAAAAAAAGGCACATTTGACTTTGATATATATAGGAAAAATACTTATTCAGACTCTATAATTCCAGCAACTTCTAACCATCCTAATAATCATAAACTCGCCGCCTTTAACTGTATGCTTCATAGATTGCTCAGTGTCCTATTAACCGACGACAATTTTAAAAAGGAATTAATAACCATAAAAAAAATTTGCTACAAATAATGGCTATCCTGGAAGCCTCATTGATTCACTTTTAAAAAACAAAACAAAAAAGAAACTTATAAAAGATTATATATTTAACGACACCTATAAGCATACCTATAAATGGAGCAAAGTCCTATTTATAAAAAATATATCAAATGAAATAACAAAAAATATTCCAAGTCACATAAAGTCAGCTTTTTACACTAACTTTAATCTCCGGAAACTCTTATTTAATGGAAAAGGCAAAAATGGAATACTTAGCAACAGCGGTGTGTATAAACTTTTATGTGCTGACTGTGATAATTTCTATATAGGAAAGACAGGAAGATCTTTTGAAAAGAGATTTCGTGAACACCAATCTGCCTTAACAAATCCTCTAATTTATTCTGAAATGGCTAATCATTGTCACCGTGAGAATCATACTTTTTCTATCGATGATGCCAAATTCTTACATATTAGCGGCAACGGAAATAAATTGGACAGATTAGAGGCCCTAGAAATTTCTAAGTCAGTATACCGATCGGAGCATCTGTTGAATAGTTATTTCCCCAAAATCTCCCCGCTCTTGGCCGAAATTATACCTAGCCTTCCCCTCACCCCTCCCGCCTCCAACCGTTGATGTGTCTATATCGGTGCCAGTCCGAACAGCATTTAGTCTTGTTTGCGCTTCCCTGAAGATGAGGTGAAAGCCTTGAAACCGGTAGGGTTATACCGTCATAAAAAAGTGGAAGAAACAGTGTTTGTTAAAAATAAATTACGATTTATATTACTTCTCACATTCGCTTCTTTTAAAATATCATTTCCTTGATCCAACCGCACCGCCCTTGATCTTCCTCACACATTTGCACTGTATATTTGTTTTGTAAATCTTTCTTCGTTAATTCTTTTTACGTGCTCTTACCATCCCAGTGTGCTCTTCTTCGTCTTAATCAACACATTAGTATTTAGTTCACATTCTTCCCTAATCATTTCATCCTGTATTCTGTAATACAAGAACTAACTGACCTTCTGAGTTGTTTTATTTATTTGTTATAATCAAATATTGATTCTCGATCGATAAAACAGTGTATTCGATATAAAGGGTCTTTCAAATTGAGCGATTTTTTTAATTCTTTGATAAAACACAGATGGCGTCGCGAGCTTGCCTGGGTCTTGTGACATTTGAGAAGTGTAATATATGACATTTATAAAAATAGAGTCATATACAATACAACACATTCAAATTGAGAATTATTTTATGTATTATAATCTCCGGAAACTGTGATGTTAATTGGCCACCAAGATCGTGTAATCTGACACGGTTGGACTATTTTCTCTGGGGTTACGTGAAAAGCCAGGTCTATAAGAATGACCCCCGATCTATTCCTGAGCTGAAAGACGAAATTATTCGCGTTATTGGTAAATTCGAATAAAAACAGGCTTAAAATCAAAATCAATCCAAAAACCACTGGTATTAAAATAAATATATTGCTTTTTGATTGACCGCTATTACTCGTACCTTGGCCACCTGTAATAAAAAAACAGAACTATCTTCAGCGGAAAAATGGTATAAAACAGTGCCATATAAATTTATGTGTTAAATCTCCTCAAACCAGGTACAGTTAGAATTACGCGTAGATATTCCGTGCGTCACTGTGCGTGCAGAATATTTAGAAGGGGCTCATTAATTAATTACGCGCAGATTAATCACAGTTTAATTATTTTTTAAATTAAGAATATAAACCTAATGACATTTTGAAGAGTTGTTCTGATGACTGCAATTTGAAAACATTTGTAATGTTTGAATGAGTGATAAAAAATTCATCAACAGAGTCTGTTAAGTTTATCTATAGTCAATGGGGCACTAAAACATACTAGTCAATGGGGCACTTAAACATACTAGTCAATGGTGCACTAAAACATACTAGTCAATGGGGCACTAAAACATAGTAGTCAATGGGGCACTAAAACATACTAGTCAATGGGGCACTAAAACATACTAGTCAATGGGGCACTAAAACATACTACTATAGAATGATACATCACAAGATGATAGTTCACAATAGTATTTAAGTACAGACTTATATGTATGGGAGTGAAACGTGGACGTGGAACAAGACTGAAAAGAGTCGAATAAATGCTGTAGAAACACGTGCACTGAGAACAATACAAGGGATGACAATGTATGATAAAATACGGAATGAAGTGATAGAGATGAATGTGAACTGAAGGTTGATGTGTTGAGTAAGATGTAGAAGAGAACGCTGAAATTGTTTGGGCATGTGGCACGAATGAATGAAGAAAAACTAACAAAATAAATGTATAGTGGAATTGTGAGGGGAAGGCGCGTGAAAGGAAGATCGAGAGAAGCGTGAGAGAAGAAAAGGAAATGTAAAAAATCAGAGAAATCGAACAAGTTGCATGGGTTAAGAAGAGACGAAAGATTTGTGCAATGATAGGAAAATCTGGCGTTCTCTCATTTCTGCCCACGTGTGGTGGCATCTATGTAAGTATGTATGTTATGTAGTTGAATGAGGAAATATTTTCACTTTATTTCGTTATACGCTTTTATATTCAATTCGTTAGAATGGTGTCGAGCAAGGATGTGTGATGTCTCCATAGCTCTTCAATAATTTTATTTACTCACGTGAATATGAGATGAAGAATGAAATGAGATGTGTGCAAATTTCGGATTTTAGTAGAAAATTATAATACGCGGACGGTATGTTGAATGTCAATACGCGGATGGTATGTTGCATGTCAATACGCGGATGGTATGTTGAATGTCAATACGCGGACGGTATGTTGAATGTCAATACGCGGACGGTATGTTGAATGTCAATATGAGGACGGTATGTGGCATGTCAATACGCGGACGGTATGTTGAATGTCAATACGCGGACGGTATGTATTTCTCACGTTCAACCAAACCAGCGTCTTCTGGTATGAAGTTATACAATATGATCGTAATTTCTCTGGTTAAAATAAATCTTAGATAAACATTTTGAAGACGCTGAAATTTGTCCATCTGTTCCTCAATAATAATCCAAATCACAGACCTCCGCAAAGTTCAAAATCGGAAAGAGCAGAGAATCCACGAGTAAAATTTTGGCTGGATGAATTGATGTTCACGTAGCATATAGCTGTGTGCGTCTAAATATCTGATCATTTTGCCTACCCTAAAAGGGATATGGCGTGTTGGTGTGTATATGAGAATTTATCTTAGATTTTGAAAACAAAAAATAACAGGAACAATCGCCAAGACAATGTTTTTTTTTTCAAGTAATTTGAAATAAAACGTTTTATGTAATGAAATTACGCAATTGTAACAACTGAGACATAAATATCAAATAAGAATGGAGTGGAATGAAATAAGAATAGAGTGGAATGAAATAATTTTGCGTTATTGTAAGATTATTCTGGAATAATTATTATTTGAAAATTATACAAACAATTCTCATTTTAATGAAAGACGTCAAGTGCAAATGGAGATTTGGTGTGGTAATTTTACGTAATTAGAGAATAAAATTTTAATAATTATATACACGAGTATGTTGTCGTCGCTGGTCCTCGTAGTTGAGATCCCCTCGCCATTCCAACGTCAATTAAGTTGGAAAGCGTTGCTGGGCCGTGGAGTTTTTTTTTTTTTTTTTTTTTAAGTGTGTGCTATGTTGGCCACACCGCTGTACAGGATTCGATGGCACACCGTAGTGAGACGATAGAAGAACATCATGTTTTTTTTCCGTTTTCTTTTTTAAGAATAGATATGACCGAAGTCATAGGTATCCTTATGCCCTCAAATACTAGGTGGAAAAAAATACCTGTGTTATTCGAGGGGAGTAGACAAGGTTGGGTTCGAACTGACGACCTTTCGCGCGGATGTCCAGTGCGTTACCGCGCGGCCACGCACTCACGAGTATATTGTACATAACAAAGTCATAAGAAGTACTGTTAACTAAAATGAAGAAGAGAACTATGAGATGGTTTGTACATGTAGAACAAATGAATGAAGAAAGACTAACAAAGCAATAAGACAGTGCCAGTGTGAATGGACCACGAAAAATAAAGTTACACACATGTTATCAATACGCCATTTCCCTGTAGGGGTAGACCGAGAGGGCAGATAGCACGGCTTCCCTATCTCGATACACATCATTCGCTTTTTCCACATCCATGCCCCTTTTTATACAACTCCTACGATTTTTCTGACTTTTTACATTTTCTTCACTTGATCTTACTTTACTTTCCTTGGTCTTTGTCTACCACAACTTCCACTAATATTTACGTTAAATATTTGTTTCATTAGTTTTTTTCACTCATTCGTTATATATCTTAATAAACCATCTTAAAGTGCTCTTTTTCATCTTACTTAACCCTTTTAATCCCAGAATATTTCGCATACAATGTGCGAAAAGTCCCAAGCATATTTTAGCAAAAAAAAACAGTAATTTATATTTTATTTTTTTATTTCAGTTTTAGTTTTAAACCTTAATTTTTTTGTGGAGACCTCCCTGTAGAGTGTAAAATAATAATAAATTTTCATTTTTCATAAAAAAAATTAATCGCTTTCTAATTGAGGAGAGTCCGCTTTCTAATTTAGGAGAGTCTGCTTTATAATTGAGGAGAGTCCGCTTTCTAATTGAGGAGAGTCCGCTTTCTAATTGAGGAGAGTCCGCTTTCTAATTGAGGAGAATCCGCTTTATAATTGAGGAGAGTCTGCTTTCTAATTGAGGAGAGTCCGCATTCTAATTGAGGAGAGTTCGCTTTATAATTGAGTAGAGTCTGCTTTCTAATTGAGGAGAGTTCGCTTTCTAATTGAGGAGAGTCCGCTTTCTAATTGAGGAGAGTCTGCTTTCTAAATGGTGCTATAGAAATTGTAGATTATTATTTTTTTTAACTATTTAGCCCTTGCATAGAAGTTTTTTTGAACTGTTTTGATACATTTTTAAATAACAATTTCACTTACAGTATAACACAAATTGTTTAAGTCGAATTAAATGATTCCGCCATTCAAGGTGACATTTTTAAAAAGTCTCAAAATTAAACTGTAATTTAGCAAATTGAAATTTTCAATTTTGATGTGAATGAAATTTGAACGAGCGCAATGACAGGCCTTTGTCGAATTTAATTACAGAAAATGTATATTTCGCTAACCTTGGCCTCCGTAAATAATTAATTTTGAAGAATTAATTCAAAGTACCCCTCACCCCCTCTCTATATCTCTTTCTCTTTTCGAAACAACCTTTAACTTTGAAACAATTTAGATGGTAACGATAATATTATATTTATAGTCACCACTTTCTAGCTGAATATTACGAGTAAAACACAATTTTTTTATTTTAAAACAAAGCATTAAATGCACCGTGAATCTTGTATTCTGTCGCAACAAACACACCATTAAATGTCCTTCTGTATCTTACATCCTCTTGGAATGGATATTGAGCTCTTCGCAGGTGAGTGTTTAATAATCATGATCCAAAACGCCAATTTCTCTCTCTCCGTGGTTGCAGTCCTAAGACTGGTTTGCAGCAATTTCAACTCTTCTCCTCCATTCCTCCCTGTCCTGTGCGGCTCTTTTTAAATCTGTATATGTTGAGCGGCGCACGTCCACCAACAGGTCCTCCAGGTACTCTCGGCGTGGGCGTCCCCTAGAGTTTGTCCCCTCGGTCATACCCTCCATTATGGCATGCAAGAGGCCCTCTTGTCGTATTATATGACCGATCCATCCTGCACGCCTTTCGGACAGGATCCTGAGCAGGTGCCTTCCTCGTTCGATTCGTTGGAGAACCTCTTCATTTGTGATGCGGTCTCTCCAGGAAATTCCTAATAGTCTTCTATAGGACCACATCTCAAAAGCCTCTAGTCTTCGTCTATCTCTTTCGGATAGGCACCATGTCTCGCAGCCGTACATCAAGATACTCCATATATAGGTCTTGATGAGGAGTATTCTCAGTTTTAGGTCTATATTATTTGATTCTATTATTTTCGACCTTTTATTAAATGCAAGTCTAGCCTGATGTATACGGCTGTCGACCTCGCTCTTAGACCGACCGTCCCATGTTATTTTGCTCCCGAGGTAGACAAACTCTTTGGTGTTCTTTAGTGGTTTACCCGACATCACTATTCTCATCTGGTGTTGCGCTCGGCCTACAGTCAGCAGCTTTGTTTTGTCTTTATTTATCTTCATACTGTAGTTATTTTGAAGAATGCTTTCCATAGTTGTTAAGGCCTCTTGTAGTTCCTCTTCACTTTCAGCAACCATAGCAATATCGTCAGCGAACCTTATCATATCCACCTTTTGCCCGTGTATCTTTACACCTTCTCTGTGACTCATTCTCTCTCTCAAGTCGTCAATCGCGCTCTGTATATAGGCGTTAAAAATAATTAACGCCAATTTAAAAAGCTCTTATTATACAATTTTTATTACATGCAAGCGAAACATGGGTTACCCCCTACCGACGACACATTAAAGCACACGACAAATGTCAACAGCGGCACTTCAGGTAGATCATCTATATAACACACATCTTCACAGTTCTGTTGTAATCTTACTTTTATCCTTCTTCTGTCAAATCCAAATTTCTTCTCATTTCTAGTTTTGCACCGACACAATATTATGTCTAATCATATTTGCTACTTTCGATAAAGCGCGGTAGTTAGTTATTGCATTAAGTGCTCCGTTTTTACCAGATAATGCGAAGAAGAGGACGCATCTCCTGGTTGAACCTCCATAGTATTACCTGGTAGATTGCTGAACCTCCATCGTATTACCTGGTAGATTTCTGAACCTCCATCGTATTACCTGGTAGATTGCTGAACCTCCATAGTATTACCTGGTAGATTGCTGAACCTCCATAGTATTACCTGGTAGATTGCTGAGGCTCCATCGTATTACCTGGTAGATTGCTGAACGTCCATAGTATTACCTGGTAGATTGCTGAACCTCAATAGTATTACCTGGTAGATTGCTAAACCTCCATAGTATTACCTGGTAGATTGCTGAACCTCAATATTATTACCTGGTAGATTGCTGAACGTCCATAGTATTAGCTTGTAGATTGCTGAAAATCCATAGTATTACCTGATAGATTGCTGAACCTCCATAGTATTACCTGGTAGATTGCTGAACCTCCATAGTATTACCTGGTAGATTGCTGAACGTCCATAGTATTACCTGGTAGATTGCTGAACGTCAATAGTATTACCTGGTAGATTGCTGAACCTCCATAGTATTACCTGGTAGATTGCTGAACCTCCATAGTATTACCTGGTAGATTGCTGAACCTCCATAGTATTACCTGGTAGATTGCTGAACGTCCATAGTATTACCTGGTAGATTGCTGAACGTCAATAGTATTACCTGGTAGATTGCTGAACCTCCATAGTATTACTTGATAGATTGCAGAACCTCAATAGTATTACCTGGTAGATTGCTGAACCTCCATAGTATTACCTGGTAGATTGCTGAACCTCCATAGTATTACCTGGTAGATTGCTGAACCTCCATAGTATTACCTGGTAGATTGCTGAACCTCCACAGTATTACCTGGTAGATTGCTGAAGCTCCATAGTATTACCTTGTAGATTGCTGAACCTCTATCATATTACCTGGTAGATTGCTGAACGTCCATAGTATTACCTTGTCGATTGCTGAACCTCCATCGTATTACCTGGTAGATTGCTGAACCTCCATAGTATAACCTTGTAGATTGCTGAACCTCCATCGTATTACCTGGTAGATTGCTGAACGTCCATAGTATTACCTTGTAGATTGCTGAACTTCCATCGTATTACCTGGTAGATTGCTGAACCTCCATAGTAATACTTGATAGATTGCTGAGCCTCCATAGTATTACCTGGTAGATTGCTGAACCTCCATAGTATTACCTGGTAGATTGCTGAACCTCCATAGTATTACCCGGTAGATTGCTGAACCTCAATAGTATTACCTGGTAGATTGCTGAACCTCCATAGTATTACCTGCTAGATTGCTGAACCTCCATAGTATTACCTGGTAGATTGCTGAGACTCGAGAATAATCAATGTGATGGATCTGATAGGAAAAACTTTGTATACGGTCTTGAAGAAGGTAAAATATCACCAGGAGTGGAGTAAGTCAGTCAGCGTGAACATTGATCACAATCCACAGAGCACGCGACAAAAAGATAAGTGTTATTTCATATTACTATTTTGTTGTATACCAGTATACTACAACCATTGTTGATCGACGAACTTTTTTTGGTATAATTATTTACGCCATCGTGAATTGAAATTGTTTTCGTTACCCTATTCACGAACTGAGCCGTTAAGACCATCGCCGCTCACACACGGAATGACCTTGTTGAATACATTTTTCGAAATCGATATCTTGTATATCTCAGTAGATAAATTGAGTATTGCACTAATTAATAAACTCTGTAGGTTTAACTTCACACAGAAGCATGAAGTTAGCCTTATTAATGCTGTCATTGTGTTAGCCTTATTAATGTTGTCATTGTGTTAACCCTATTAATGTTGTCATTGTGTTAACCTTATTAATGTTGTCATTGTGTTAACCTTATTAATGTTGTCATTGTGTTACAATTATACTTTTAGTCCTTCATTTATTTTTGTTATTTGATGTAGTTGGGTTAAACATGTATCAAATGTAAAATAAATAAACCTAGCGGATTTATTGCCATCTAGCAATCTCTTTCGAACAACCAGAAAAATATAAAAGGGACCTTTCAATCGGTTTTAGTAAAATTACCAACAGGAATCGAACTCCAGGTTGATTTACAAACTAGACAACATATGTAGTCCCTTGTTAGTTTACTTGGCATACATACCATCACTAAGTTTGAATTTAAGAGTAAACAGAGAGGAAAAAACGTACATTTTTCTTTTATAGCATAAACCTTTTAATTGAGCGGTAAACCAGATTTCAAAAGAAGGTTAAGTGATGATATCTCACTTTATATGAAAAAGAATATTCGGGTGATTGTCCGTCTTTGTAGGGTTCGTGGGCATATGCTCACGTATGTGTTTATGGATTTCGTGGGGATGGATAGTCATTTGAATGATTTATGCGAACTTGCTTCATTTACTTTTGTCTGGTTGGTTGGAAGAGATTGCCGCCTGGCAATAATCCCGCCAGATTGTATTTGAAATAAAAGTGTTAAATTCATAAATAAATAAGTGATAAGTATGAATGCCGAGGAGACGAAAGTGGTGTGCTTGAATATAATAGTTTGGAGATCTGTTCTCTCTGCCAACCCCACAAGTGACACGGCGTGATTATAAACCGCGAAGGTCGTCGGAATAGGAAAACTGATTGCATAACTGGAGTTATAAAATAATATAATTAGAATATTATGCATTGGAAAGAAAATGCATAATAATTTCATAAACTTGGCAAGGCCGTGCGTGATCGCTTTATGTAACACGGCTCGGCGGGTCAATGATGAGATATCTGCAGCGTGGGAAAACTCTTCGAGAAGAACAATATCTTGTGGTTCTGCAACCGGACGCTGAGGACAGAGGGTGCACGCCGAGGAATCTGAAGGTTTCTAATTGGTATTTCTTACCATCTGTTTGTAGAAGGTTCATTCACGGAATAAGCGTGGATTCTTTATTCACGATGAGATTTTCGTACCGCCGCTGAATGAATCTACTATTCGCAGACAATGAGTTGGGATGGAGCCAGGGAGAAGACTTTATGAATATACTCGTTAAATGATGATTTCATCATACTAAGGTTTTACTCAATTGGAAAACGAACTCAAGTATCCTGTCGATAAAAATATTTTATACACCATACACCGGTGTTATGATGTGGCCATATGCAATCTAGGCCTAATATGGGAAGACTCAGAGTGCTGGGCAGTGAACTGACCTAGATAGAAGCGTTTTATGGCATCATTGGCTAAAATACTTAGAGGAGCAAAGTACAAACTACTGCGCCTGATCATCCAAGGCAAAATAGAGGGCTGAAGAGGTGTTGGCAGGAGGCAAATCTACTGGCTCCGCAATATACGTGATTGTACTGGTATGAGCATTACTACAAAGATTAGCGTTAAATGTTCCTAACAATTACACTAGACTGCGCCGGCAGGAACTGTTCTCAATAACATACGCAAGAACGGGTCTTCCAGCCGCTATGCCTGTTGGAAGGGCCTTAACTCTTCTGAACGGGACTGCTTCGGATATTGACATATTTCATATCACATTACCAAAAGCAAAAGTAAATTTTCTTCTTAGATTAAGCGCGTTAGAAAGCACTCATCAACATACTTAAGTGACTGAATATATATCTAACATACGTTTGTGTGTAAATACTCGTTTGTATACATATGCATTATTTTTTATTTTATATAATTTTGAAATTTTTTTTCTCCCTGTCATTTTTCTTCTTTTTTAATGTCTTGTATTTTTCAATGTAATTGGGCTAAGCCTGTTTTGAAAAATAAATAAATAAATAAAAAATGAGGAGCGTTGGTGATCTTTTTCGGGCTGCCGGGGACAAAGATGTCTTCTCTCAAGTGATATTCAACGTTGGGGAACCTGACACATGACACTGGGAAGAAGAAGATGAAAATTTTAGGGTAATAATGTAATTTACAACATAAAATGGGTTTTGTAAGAATAATGACAAGAAATAGTCGGCTATGGCGTTTATTTGTGACCCTCCCCGTATTTGGATATATGTTATGTTACATTGCAGTCAACTTTTTCACATATATCGAACCCATAAGATGAAGTTATGTTGAGTAAGATGAAGAAGAGCATTTGGAGATGGTTTGTACACGTGGAACGAATGAAAGAAGAAAGACAAACAAAACAAATATAAAGTTCAAAAGTGAGTTGAAGGCGTAATAGAGGAATTTAGTCGGATCAAGAAAATTATATTTTGAAAGACAGAAAATGTGACTACAGTTGAACTGATCAGCCAATTCGATGTTGGTGGTTTGAAGGGGATCTTCATGAATAATATGGTTTAAGCGGTCCTCATCGAAGTCCACTGGTCGTCCGGAACGCTCCATGTCTTTCAGGTCGAAATTACCGTCTTTGGAACGCAAAAACCATCGACGAGCTGTCCTTTCATTCATAGCATCTTCGCCGTACACTTCGAAAATATCGCGAGCAGTTTTGGCAACTTTATTCCCTCGATTAAACGCGAACAGAAGGAGGTATCGAAAATGCTCACTTTCGTCTACTTGACATTCCATTTCGAAGGCTTGTAATCAAATAAAATAATATGTGTAACCTAAAAGCAAACACAATATCTTGTAGAGCACAAAATTTTCTTTCGAATGACGTATAACGTCTACCATTCTGTTATACTTTTGGTGCTCATCATTAAATTGAAAAAAAAAAACGGACACAATTTATGTTAACACCTAATACTCGTATTTATGAAGTAAAATAATTTTTAAGAAGAAATAGTAAAATATTTGTAATATTATAAAATCTAAATTTATACTTTTAATATTGAAAAGTGAGAAAAACAATCACATCAAAATCTTGAAATGTTTTACTGTGAATGAAAAAATATTTTATTAAAAACAAGACAAAAAGTTCGTTTGTATTCAAATACGAGTACATTGTTCATCCAACGTGTTACTTTTCAAAAAAACATGATAAGAAGCTATCAAAAGATTATGTACGTGATTTCTTTCAAACAAAGGTCCAGATTTAAGAAAATGTCTTATCTGACAAAGAGCACGTTTCTGACGACGAAACGTTTGTCGCAATCGATTCTGACAAAATCGCAAAAAACAAACGCCATTGACAAGGTCGATGAGATAAAGGCGAAAGTCGACGAATCTGGAAGAATGAATGACATCTATCGCCCATCGCTAAAGAGATATTGTCTCGGGGAAAAGGAGACAAAGAAAATAATAGAATGGGCAGATAAGCAATGTACGGCGATTTCTAAAAAGGGAAGATGTCCCTTTTTTGATCAGAGGCGTAACAAGATTGCTATGGTTAACACGACTTTTGTATTCCACGAGATACAATTAATTATAGGTTCCAGGAGAGAAATGTGTAAAATATAAGTACCTATTGTTTCACAAATTGATGAGAGTGTGTTTGTTATAAATTGATGCAAGTGTGTTTGTTTTAAATTGATGCAAGTGTGTTTGTTATAAATTGATAGTGTGTTTGTTATAAATTGATGCAAGTGTGTTTGTTATAAATTGATGCAAGTATGTTTGTTATAAATTGATGCAAGTGTGTTTGTTTTAAATTGATGCAAGTGTGTTTGTTTTAAATTGATGCAAGTGTGTTTGTTATAAATTGATGCAAGTGTGTTTTTTATAAATTGATGCCAGTGTGTTTTTTATAAATTGATGCAAGTGTGTTTGTTTTAAATTGATGCAAGTGTGTTTGTTATAAATTGATGCAAGTGTGTTTGTTTTAAATTGATGCAAGTGTGTTTGTTATAAATTGATGCAAGTGTGTTTGTTATAAATTGATGCAAGTGTGTTTGTTATAAATTGATGCAAGTGTGTTTGTTATAAATTGATGCAAGTGTGTTTGTTATAAATTGATGCAAGTGTGTTTGTTTTAAATTGATGCAAGTGTGTTTGTTTTAAATTGATGCAAGTGTGTTTGTTATAAATTGATGCAAGTGTGTTTGTTATAAATTGATGCAAGTGTGTTTGTTATAAATTGATGCAAGTGTGTTTGTTATAAATAAATAAATGTGAGTGAGCCACTGGTTTAGATATGAACGTGGGAGACAAAATAAAAATCATTTGAATACGTCTGAAGGAGGGAGAAAAGCAAAATCTTTTTTTTTTATATCAATATAACTTCGCCATATCATATTGATTTTATCAATGTATGATAAAAATGAATAAAAGCATTTTTACAAATGACACCTTGAACAACAGACAACTTAAAGATAATTAATGAAAAAATATAAAAAAATATGATAGAATTATAATACAAAACAAAAAAATCACTTTGTTTTTTCAACTACATTACTCCCTCTAACACGTGTTTCTACCACCTATCCCGAGGCTCGCTTCTAAAGGAAGTCTCGGGATAAGAGATATAAACACTATTGTATAATATCCTTACTGTCCCGCCACCCCCTCTTTTCTCGCCGGAAATTTTCAGCATCTTTCCAATCATGGATTAGCGATACGCTCAAACAAAGATTGTTTATTGGCCTTTCCAGTTCACCGCTCCTCTTTTTTTACGTCGTCCTTTATTTTCCATGCAGCGAGACTTTGGAATCAGTTACATACCAATATAAGACTCGTTCCGTCCTTGGCATGCTTTAAGAAGGGATTGAAAAAACTCTTAATTTCTAGTCAGTAAAATAACGTGTTTGGGAGTGAGACATGAACGTGTAAAAATGAAAAAGGCACCAAATAAATGTTGTAGAAATACGTTGAAAAGAATACACGTGGCGACAATTTATAACAGAATACGAAATGAAGTGGTTAAGGATGAACGTGAACTTAAGGCTTGTGTATTAACTAAGATGAACAAGAGAACTTTGAGATGGTGTTGGCATGTAGAAAAAATAATGAAGAAATACTAAAAAAAGACATATATAGTGCTAATGCGAGTGGAATGTGTGGTAAAAGAAAAGTATATTTTGAAAGAAAGAAACGTTAAAAACGAGAGAAATTATATGAATTATGTGAGAATGTGTATGTGTAGAGATAGGAAAATCTGGCATTCTGTCTTCTCTGCCTACCTCGACACAAAAATTACGTGATGGTATTATATGTGTGTATGTGTACAGTAAAACCTGGGGGTATGATGCTTGTCGTCCAACTCGGAGGTAGCAAGTTCAATTCCGCTGGAACACAGATTTTTTTGATAAAGGACTCTAGTCTGATATATTTAAAGGTCTTTGAATAACTTTATTGTTAGAAAGGTGAAGTCGCCACATGGGAATACTTCCTAAGAGATGGGTCAAAAACTCTCATATTCGACAAACCTGCTACACAGATGATATAGTGAGATGGAGCAGAAAGAGAAGGCGGAACTGGCGTGGTCCTGTGGATAGGATGGGCAGGACATGATTCCATACAAAGTAGCACACAAAATCCCCGCATGACATCGCCAACTAGGATTGTCAGCTAAAAGGCAGAGAGTCAGCTAGCACTCCTTCTTTGATGGCTCTAACAGCTCATATCGGGCCTTGGCGTCAATCAATCCTCGCCTCCAACTCCTCCTGTCTCCCGCCGCCGCGGCCTTCCAATCTGTCACTTGTAGCAGTTAGTCCGCGTCCTTCTTCACCTCATCCTCCCATCGCAGCCTAGGTCTACCGACCTCTCTTGTTCCGCCCGGATGTCCCTCAAGGACCCTCTTAAGTACTCGTGATGACGGCATTCTCTGCACATGCCCAGCCCATTTCAGCCTGTTCAGTCTAGCATGTACAGAGAGCTTTATGGATGTTATACAGCTCATCATTGTATCTTATTCTCCAGGTTTCGCCATAGTTCACGGGTTCCAGGATTCTACGTAACACTCTCCTCTCAAATGTGTCCAGCATATCTGCGGATCTTGCTGTCATCGTCAACGCTTCGCACCAGTATGTCACTACTGTCCTAATTATGGTTTTGTATAGGATGATTTTTGTTTTTCTGTGGACACTTCTTGATTTAAGCACTGGGAGAAGAGAGAAGAATGCTTTGTTTCCTGTCGCAATCCTCCGTTTGATCTCTATGTGTTCTTCATTTTCCTTAGTTATGGTGGATCCCAGGTAGGTAAAGTCATCAACTACCTCAAAGTTATATCTATCTTTAAACTGAATGCTGTTAGCACTCCACCTCCCAGAAATGATTTTTACCACAAAACAGATCCGGAATCTACATCAAGAAGACGAAGAATCTCATCCAAGTTTATAATAAAGGTCAACAGGATGTCAGAAGAATGAAAGGTTTTAAATTACATATGTTGTTTATAGTTAAGGCATTAACGTTGTGGAGGTTTAAAGACATTGTAATTTGTTTTTATCAAACACTGTTGATTCCACTTTTTTGTGACGGTTATACTACTGCAACAATTCGTACCCCAATTCACTGATTTTCGCGATGGTTTTTTGAGCTGAGTGAGCAGGTGCATTGTCTTGATAAAAAATGATTTTTTTCTTCTGCAAACCGGGTCTTTTTTCACAAATTTTTTTCATCCAACTGGTCCAAAAGGTCACAATAATAATCAGAGTTGATTGTCTTACCAGTTTGGAGATAATCTATCAATAAAATTCCTTTTGCATCCCAAAAAACTGACGCTAACACCTTCTTGGCCGATTGGCCAGTAGCGTCACAAAAATAGGGTTATACCGTCACAAAAAAGTGGAATAAACAGTGTTTGATAAAAATAAATTACAACAAATTTTAAATTACATTTTAAATTGAAAACGAAATTATATTATACGTGGAAAAAGCCGGGTTAAAAATATTAACCTGTTGTTTACTGGTATACGAATACTGGTATACGAATTACTGGTATACGAATATATACACGTATGTATCCAACTTTCGGTGTAAAATAATTTATGATTATAGCTAATAATTTATTTGAGAACGTTATTGGACGATGTTAATTATAAATTTACACTCAGTAGTTCGTTTTAAAACAAGGTATTTCTAACGATTTGAATCAATTTTCTCTCGCATAATAGATACCTGTATTAACATTAGAATCTCGTTTATAGAACTTTCTTCCGAGATAATTATTGCGTTCGATTTGTCATCTGTCGAGATTAGAGAGAAAAGTGAACATAACAAAATTTTACAATAATTATTTTCGCAAAATGCTGACACTAAATTGGTAAGAACGGAGAGTACAAAGGTACCGACGGGACTAATGCGGAAGTTATGCAAATATTGTGTGTATTCATATTTGGACTTGCAAAAAGGTTTCCTTTTTTTGGGGGAAACATAAAAAATTAAGAGGTAACGAAGATTAGGAGTTCTCAAACTTTTTATTTTGAGCACCGACACATTATTCTTTATTAGGTTAATTACGACATCGATGGCATGTTGTGTAGTTATTACATTTTCGTTGAATAAACTGCCATTTAGCGGGTTTCTTGCCAAGTGACAATGACAATCTATTCCAACCAACGAGAACAAAAACATTGGGGTATAGCGGCAATCGAACCCGTAATCCCTGGGTCAGAAGACAGTGTCTTACTAATTAGTCCACGGAGATCATACCTCTTAAGATGTTTTTATTTATGTAATTATATATTTGTTCTTTTTAGGTAGATTTAGATAGAAATACAATATATTACAAAAGCTCTAATGACGAAACTTCCAGAAAATTTCAATGTACTTTCTTCAATCATACCCAGGATACTTTGCTTCGTCCACCTAACTACACGGGTGTGATTGTTGTCTCTTAATTTGCGGCAGTATTGTCAAAAACTAGCGATGACGAACTGCGAGTTCCATACCTTAATGGTCCAAATCCGAAGTCTAGATTCATAAACCGGTGATAGTAAAATCTCTCGGCTAAGCTATTCAATATAATCGCGTCACATATTCGGAAAAAGTATATTTATACTAATTATGATATAACACTATATTATGTTTTCGTATTATATTGTCTTACACTTTAGTTGTATACAGAACAACCTAGCGGCCTTATTATATGTGGCAATCTTTTCCAACTAACCAAAAAGATGTTTAAGTGGCCTTAAGTGAAAAACGAGACTGGTATCCTTTATAAAAAAATCTTTCTAGTGGGATTTGAACTCGCAACATCCGGGTTGGGAGATATGCGTCTTACCAACTAGGCCACGGAGTTCGTCTTTTTGTCGTACAAAAAACTATTAGAGGAATTTCGTTTTAAAAAAATTCAATCAACTGTTAGTTTTAATATCATCGTAATAATACAAGTACCACAGTTTGACAACCACATGTCAAAGACGTATCATGGCTGGTCGCAAAAACAGTAATTAAAAGATTGTTTAATGTAAAGATTAACAATTTAATAGCATGAATGGAATTAACTATTAAACCGCTTATTATACACTGGTTTAAAATAATTTAATTTAATTGTTGAGGACCTGAGAACCAACGGAGTTCAACTAACAATAGCATTAATAATTCAGGAGCCGAAAAAAAACTTAATAATATTATATTACATTTATAAATTTAAAATGAAAGCGAGTGTTTAATGCATTCATTTCCTAGTTTCTACGAGTAGATGGATACGAGCAGTGCTGTAACAAAGCAGGTGCAACAGGTTCAGAGGTACAGGACACAAGTTGAACAGGGCCTTCAAATTGAACTGAGCGTGGAATAATTACCCGATCTTCCCATAATTTCGATTGAATACTCGTATAATATTGTTAAATATTTTAATTATAACGTAATAAATTTCATTCCTGATTTTTCTTTTCCTTTCTTCTCCACCATCCCTTCTTTTCCTTTTGATTGATGATATTTCACTTTATATGTTCGGGTGATTGTCCGTCTTTGTGGTATTCGTGGGCATATGCTCACATATGTTATGTGTTTATGGATTTCGTGGGGATAGATAGTCATTTGAATGATTTATGTGACCACGTAACTTGCTTCATTTACTTTTGTCTGGTTGGTTCGAAGAGATTGCCGCCTGGAAATAAGCCCGCCAGATTGTATTTGCAATTAAAGTGTTAAATAAATAATCAATGAATATTCTTAAATTAACGCAAAAAGAGTATTTTAAAATAATTATTTCCATTTATAAATGCGTGTGAATTAGCTTGTTAAGTCATTAAGTCATTAAGCTCTTGAGTCATTAAGACCAGACGGCCTTAATATGTAGAAAGCATGCTCGGAATTTATTAGTATCCAGGAGTTCTTTGGTCTTCCTCTGGACGGCTGTCGAGGAAGATCTACAGACATTGCCTGATTTACCGTATGGTCTGGTGGTCTCCGTCTGATGTGAATATTGAGTAAAATGAAGAGCACTTTGCGATGGTTTGGGCACGTGGAACGAATGAATGAAGAAATACTAACAAATATACAGTGCAAATGTGAGAGGAAGGCGTGGTTCAAGAAGCTCAAGAAAAATCTGACTCAGATAAATCGTAAGATTTGTATGAGAAAGTGCATGCATGTAGAATAGGTGAAAAATGTGTGTCCTCTTTGCCTACCCCGACAGGGACACGGCCTGATGATATGTGTGTATGTTGTTACATCATATTTGTTTTATATTTATTCGCAAAAAAAAAAACAAGGAGCCCAAAAACAAAACCTTATATATAACAAATGAAACGCTTGTTACGCCATTGAATACCATATGAACAAGCTTTTGTTGAAATTCTCACGAGAACAAACACGAATTAACTGGATCGGATTTGGTAAAATAACTTCTGTGAAGTTTCAAGTCCAAACCGTTGAAGGTGAAACAGTGCCAGATTAACCCTTCCCTTACGGTGATAAAAATAATACGCGTGCTCCGGTGTTGGGTAGTGAGAACGCAATAAAAAAATAGCGATTTTAAATCGGAAAAATAAGAACATTCATTGATAATCCCCTTAATTAATTATAATTGAAGTTAAAAATTATAATAATTGAGATTTATTTGCTGAAAACATTAAAAAAACCATCTGGCAACGCTCACGGAACGGGCGTAGATCTAGTCTCGTTGCCAGCTCAACAGCTACTGCGGAGCGGCAGGGTTGGTGGCTAACTCGGGCGTCGCTTACACTTGCGAGGTTGAGACAATTGCGCTCCTCGCTATTCAGTGACGTATGCAAAAGTGAGATGCGAATATAGTGCCGCGCTTCCCGCATACTTTTCACCTATCGTCAAGACCCAAGATCGAGGCACTCACAGCGTTTAAATGCGAATTTGTTTCCGATATTCACGAAATACTTACGATGTAGTCGATAAATTCTGATTATTATTAATATTATTTTTTAAATCAATGCGTAAATATATTATGGAGGAATATCTAAAATCTTAACCTTGTATTTATTATATTTATAGAGATATTGATGGTTATTAGAAGCAACGTGTAGAAGATACCCAACACAGGGAAGGAAAGGTTTAGATCTCGGTGAGGAGGGTTTCCAGCTTGAGAGTAATGTTGAGTTGTGTCTACTGATAAATAGATCGCACTCTAGAGCACAGTAATAATAATGACAATTCTAATCAAAGGACAACTTATACAGAGATCAGTCTATCCTCAAGGGCGCTCTGACTCAGGATTCGAACCTACTTATAAATTTTTATAAGACCTCACAAAAAAGATGGTCTTCAAGTGCTTCCTAAAGCTGTACACGCCAAGCATATCTTTAATACTAAGAAGTTGACCATTCTACGCCACAGGGTCAGCAATGGCAAAACCTCCATCATGACTAATACTCCGCTTTTTTGGATTGATTTGTCTTCCAAACATGATAAATTCTCGTTATCAAATTAAACTTTAAATAATCCGTTTTCGTTAAAAAAAAAAGGAAATAAATATTGTATTGTAATGAATTTTATCAAACACTGTTTATTCCACTTAATGTAACGGTATAACCCTACCGGTTTCAAGACCTCATCCTCAGGGGGGCACAAACATGAGCCTTGAAACCGGTAGGGTTATACCGTTACAAAAAGTGGAATAAACAGTGTTTGCTAAAAACAAACTACAATGTCTTTTAACCTCCACAACGTTAATGCCTTAACTATAAATACTGCATAAATATAGTATATTTTTATCATACTTTTGTTGTATATAATACAGCTTGGCAGGTTTATTGCCGTGTGACAATCTCTTCCAAAGGTCTTGAGTGAAAGCTATAACATACAAAGCAGCCAATGGATTCTATCCTGGTCACGCTCTTCAATATATTCATTCTGAATTGCTGATTAGAGGAGTACCATACGAGTACTAGTTGGAGTGTATCGTGCAAATTTATTAAGGAGTGTTATTTAGAGCTTATTGTATTTATATTTTGAATTACAATTTCACAGTACCCAATTGAATAATAATTTCATTGTATATAATACAACCTGGTTAGCTTATTACAATGGCTATCGCTTCCAACTTAATAGAAATATGTTCTAGATACCTTAAGTGTATGCCAATCTGGAACCATTAAAAAAATCGAGAACCATTTGGGATCGAACCCAAAATCTCCGGAGTAGAAGGCAGGTGAATTGCCAAATAGGCCAAGGAGATCATCATATTGCAGGACCATTGGGAACAAACACCATAAACGCAGGTGAGGGATAGGCAATCTACTCGTACCAACCAGACCACAGAGGTAAACGATAAATTAATCATATTCAAATTTACATTGGCATACGCACTGATGGAAAAAGAAATTAAATTATATAGACTTATCTAGGCCGAATTTAAGAGTCGATTTCAATAGCTTTGAATACAATACAGAACGCTTGCCACTTGCCACTTGCCACTTGCCAAGCAACTTTCTGATTACGCTTATTTGAATAAGTTGAACGCGAGAGGACAGCCGTGACCTTTAGTGACAAGGGTGACTGGTATTCTAAATCCTTACAACTACTCTGACTCTCACTTGTCGTTAGGCATTGTCATAATTAAATGTGACACAAATAAGTGCATGTAAAACAAGATGTTTGCATATTAACTAGATAAAAAAACGTGGGTTATTTTTTTTTTGGCAGATCTGTTCTTTCTACTTGTCCTATTAAGAACATGGGTTTTTGGCAGATCTGTTCTTTCTACTTGTCCTATTAAGAACATGGGTTTTTGGCAGATCTGTTCTTTCTACTTGTCCTATTAAGAACATGGGTTTTTGGCAGATCTGTTTTTTCTACTTGTCCTATTAAGAACATGGGGTTTTGGCAGATCTGTTCTTTCTACTTGTCCTATTAAGAACATGGTTTTTTGGAATGTGCAATATTAAAACATAGGAACCATTACAGCGTTTCTCTGTCGGGATAGGCATAAAACGCATCGTGCCAGACTTTTCTATCACTGCACTATTTTTTTGTCTCAACATTTATTTATTTATTTAACACTTTTATTGCAAATACAATCTGGCGGAATTATTGTCAGGCGGCAATCTCTTCCAACCAACCAGATAAAAGTAAATTAAGCAAGTTACATGTTCGAATAAATCATTCAAATGACTATCCATCCCCACGAAATCCATAAACATAAACGTGAGCATATGCCCACGGACCCCACAAAGACGGACAATCACCCCATTCTTTTTCATATAAAGTGAGATATCATCAATCAAAAGGAAAGGAAGGGACGGTGGAGAGGAAAGGAAAAGAAAAATCAGGAATGAAACACGTTATTTTCTTAAAGCATGCCAAGGACGGAGCGAATCTTATATTGATTCCAGAGTCTCACTGCATGGACAGTAAAGGACGACGTAAAAAACATGAATAACAAATATGTTGTCACAGAACTATCTTTGAACCTTGATTTCACTTGATCTCGCCATATTTTCCTCGGCCTTCCACTCCCACAGCTTCCATTCACATTCGTGTTGTAAGTCTGTTTTGTTAATCTTTCATGCTCAATCATCCTCAATTACTTCAATCCGTATTCGGTCTTACAGTCATTCTTCAGTCGGTTCATCTTCTATTTTTTAAGGAATAGATATGACCGAAGTCATAGGCATCCTTATACCTTCGAACACTAGGCGGCAAAAGTACCTGTGTCGTTCGAGGGGAGTAGCACAGCGCGGGGTTCGAACCGACCACCTTCCACACGGAAGTCCAGTGCGTTACCGCGCGGCCATGCACCTCACCTCACTTTCCTTGGTTAAGTTTATTTTCAATATTGTAACCTATTCTTACATTACTTAATTAAATTTTAATAAAAAAAAAATAATAAATTAATTAATAAAATCATTGAAATGTATATTCAATAAGACTGATATCATTAAAGCAAAATATCTCTGAAGCAAACAAATCATGTCGAGTTTCTTAAATTATATCATAAACGACTGCACACACCGTATGTCCCAAATATTCTTCCCAGGAACATTCCCACGGAGCTTTCACACCTGAAAACACCCCCATTCAACAAAAGGCGACGCCGACTGTCTAAAGATATAAAAAATGGACAAGATAACTTCGAGTATCTTCAAACTTGTTTTATTATTTATTTATTGTGTTACATTTAACAATAAAAAATCTAAGATGTTGCCGCTCGGCTTAATGTCATGTATTTAAGACGTGTACGACGATTCTTCTCCCACAACTCTGATTTACAAACAGACCTATTTACGATTGATACCTTGATCCAACAATACTTTCCTCTGTATTCCTCTTCCACAACTCTGATTTACAAACAGACCTATTTACGATTGATACCTTGATTCAACAATACTTTCCTCTGTATTCCTCTTCCACAACTCTGATTTACAAACAGACCTATTTACGATTGATACCTTGATCCAACAATACTTTCCTCTGTATTCCTCTCCCACAACTTTGATTAACAAACATACCTATTTACGATTGATACCTTGATCCAACAATACTTTCCTCTGTATTCCTCTTCCACAACTCTGATTTACAAACATACCTATTTACGATTGATACCTTGATCCAACAATACTTTTCTCTGTATTCCTCTCCCACAACTTTGATTTACAAACAGACCTATTTACGATTGATACCTTGATCCAACAATAATTTCCTCTGTATTTCTCTCCCACAACTTTGATTTACAAACAGACCTATTTACGATTGATACTTTGACCCAATAATACTTTCCTCTGTATTTCTCTCCCACAACTTTGATTTACAAACAGACCTATTTACGATTGATACTTTGACCCAATAATACTTTCCTCTGTATTTCTCTCCCACAACTTTGATTTACAAACAGACCTATTTACGATTGATAACAAACATGTGTAGATTTATATTGTTAGCCTTTCATCACTCATTCTTTTAAGGCGTCCAAAATATTTCAGAGTGGATGAATGAAAAGAGTCGAGGGAATATGGTAGAAAAAACGTGCTCTGAGAACTGAAGAGTAAAACTCATAAACCACTCAAGAGCCAAAAAATACGTAAAGAGTTATAAGAAAAAAACTGCATATTTTCTACAAAACGTTTTATTTGTGAAAAATAAAAAACATACAAATTATATAAAGCTATTTTATTAGTTTGAATTCACATTGTTATGCCGTTTATGGGTATATTGTCGCTTGTTGATAGACTGTTTTTCCATAAAAATTAAAAATAAAAAACATGGTTATGTGGTTTATGAGTTTTACTCTTCACAGTTACTGTCGATTCTCCTCAAGGGCGCTCTAGCTCGGGATTCGAACCCACTGTTATTGACACATTAAAAATATTACGAAAAAAATAAAACAGGTTAAGTGTAAGGATAGGAAGGTGGTGTCTGCGGCCATTAGATTAGAAACTTACTCTCGCATCTGCATATGTTTAAAAAACATATTTGGTAAGAAAATCGCCTAACGTTCAAGGGCGCTCTAGCTCGGGATTCGAACCCACTGTTATTGACACATTAAAAATATTACGAAAAAAATAAAACAGGTTAAGTGTAAGGATAGGAAGGTGGTGTCTGCGGCCATTAGATTAGAAACTTACTCTCGCATCTGCATATGTTTAAAAAACATATTTGGTAAGAAAATCGCCTAACGTTTACCAAGGGATGGACTACAAAGATCTTCCGATATGTGATAGTAACACATTCGGTGTAGTGTTCATATTGAACCATACATTTTGATAAGAATTCCTAAAGCTGCACACGCCATCCATTTCTCTAGGGCTAAGGCCACTAATAGACTAGGTGACTTCAGGCTTGGCCACACCAAAGTGCTTCGCACAAATTCATTTGACATTTGGGACCGGTTGAGTCAACAAACGATGCCACTCTCAAAGCTAACCAGAAAGCTACTTCTCTCAGAGAATTTAAGTTTAAAATTTCGAACATCTCAAATTGGAACTTGTTGGGTACATAATGTTAATGTTATCTAGAAGTATGGAGTGGAGAGTTTCCACTTCTCTACAAGTATGGAGTGGAGAGTTTCCACTTCTCTACAAGGAATTGTGGAATAAAACTTCCTCTATCTTGTAAAATCACTTGGTGACACACCGACACGTCTGTTCGCTAGGAGATTCACTAGGTGATTAATTTTCACATAGTGTGGCGCGAAGCGTGCACTATGGCCATTGCAATATCATGGGGTGCGTTGGTTCGCTGGATATGTCACCTAACAAGCAGCGTAGCTCTAAGCACCTAGCGACGCTCCTACCTTAGGACTAAGGCTTCGGCCACACAGGAAAGAGCCTCGCTGGATGCTTAGAGGTATGTTGCGAGTTAGGTGACATATCCTAGCGAACCAACGTACCGCATACTATCGCAGTGGTCACACTGCACGCTTCGCGCCACGTTGCATGGCGATTAGTCATCGAGTGAATCTCCTACCAAACAGACGTGTTGGTTAATTTACAATATGGCGAAAGTTTTAATGACAGCTGTGTATAAAAGGGAGCCTTTGTGGAACCCATCGAGCAAATTATACAAAAATGTACCTGTAATAAAATCACTTAGGAATGAAGTTGCACAGAAAGTAAATAAAGATGGTAAGTTATAATGAAATTGGATAGTTTAGAGAGTGACATCGTGTGTTGACTCAACCGCTCCCAACTGTCAAATGAATTTGTGCGTAACACTTTGGTGTGTCCAGGCATGAAGTCACCTAGTATACGAGTCACGTAAAACCTAACTTAGCCCCTAACGAAGCATTTTGGTGTGGCTTCGGCCTTACACTTTGAGGGATACAAAATGTGCACTAAAATTACAATAAATTCTGATGTTTTTATGAATAATTAATAAAACCATCTGATTAAGGTTCCATACGATATTTCACAAAATCGATTTAATTGAAATATTACTCAAGAAAACAAATTTTAACAAAAATTAAAGATTATTAATTTTTTTAATATTACGTAACAATAATATAAATGTTGCAATAACAAAATAAACTCGTTAAAATGACGAAAAATAGAATATAATTAAGAAATATGCGATAATGGAATATTGTGCACAACTTTAGGAATACCCCAATAGCAAAAAATCTTATAAATCTAAAATTTCTAACAAAGAAGAACAAATCACAATACATGATAAAATCATAAATTTCGAGTCGAATAAAGGGCGAATATGAGAAAAAAAGTAATGTGGAAAATTGGTTGAAAAAGTGCGTTTTGAAGTGATTTGAACAAGTCGTGGTAGAGGGCTGGACCATTTGAATGAAAATTAGATAGCAGGAAATGTCTTCTTCAGATTCAAATTCTTCAGTTTCAATCCTGGGGATTGGTTAGCAGCAAAGCTCTGCATCTCCTCTTCCACTCCGCTCGGTCTTCAGCGATCCTCTTGAGCTCTGTATAGGAGGTGCAGTCCATATCGTGGCATATTTGCTCCAAATACTCCCGGCGAGGACGTCCCTCTGCCAATCAATCCCTCAATCATTCCCTTCAGTATATTGTGCAGGAGATTTCCATGTCGCAGCATATGGACCCATCCATTCTGCACGCCTTTCCGATATGGTGTTTGACAGGTGCCTGGTTTCTTCGATCCTGCTGAGAACCTCGTCATTTGTAATGTGGTCTCTCCAGGAAATCCTTAGGATTCGTCTCAGGAAATGTAAGGAGTATATTAAACAGATGCATGGATACGAACGAAGTAAAAAAAGTATGTCGTGATTAGAAATATTGGCGGTCTGCACTTTCTGCATATTAACAGGGAAATATCGTGATGGTTTATATGCATTCATGTAAAACAAAGTATTATGAATTGAATTTTCAAAAGAGAAAATTCACCTGTTTTCTATCGATGTTTAACAAGGAAACAATTTTAATGCTCAACAATGTGTGGATTTGTTTGTTAATCGCGTCATTTAGTGCTCACAATGGCCATCATCGCTGTCACCGCCGCCTCGCGCAGGGACCGGCAATATTTCGCTAACTTTCTCCAATTTGCACCTTCATGCCAATTTTATTGCGGATCTCGTGGCCCTCAGCAAATATTTTAAAATCTGCGCCGTTCTCCTTGGGACACAGTGAAACTTCATGTTGACGACTCGGCTAATTTATTTTAGAGATTTATTTTATAGAGCTTACATATACGATTTAAATCCAAAAACATACAAAGCTTAAATATAATTATATACAGAAACCCGAAATAAAAATTCATAAGTAATAAATATTTTATATATAGTTAAGGCATTAACATTGTGGAGGTTTAAAGACATCGTAATTTGTTTTATGAAACACTATTAATTCCACTTTTTGTAACGATATGACCCTACTGGTTTCAAGGATTTCGCCTCATCATCATGGGAGCACAAACAATATGAGATGGCTCAGAATGCTGGAGTATGCACAGTTCCTACTCTAGGCAACTGGAAACAGCAGAAATGCGAATGATAAGGTGGTCGGGAAGAGTATCACTGAAAGATAAAATTAAGAGATCACGCATTCGTGGTAGCCTGGGAGTCACTGACATAAATAGTAAGCGGGAAAAGCGACAGCTGAGATGGTACGGGCACATAAGACGGATACCACCAGACCATACTGTAAATCAGCCAACGTCTGTGGATCTTCCTCGACAACCACCCAGAGAAAGACCAAAGAACTCCTGGATGTCTCAATGCTCCAAAATCCTGCAGAAAAACGGTCTAGATGAAAGCGACACCCAGAACCGAAGAACATACAGCCTGAGAACGAGAAGAGCCGACCCTAACAGCCTACCTAGGCAATGAGTTGGGACAGTGCCAGGAAGAAGAAGAAGAGGCGACAATGTATATCAGAATACAGAATGAAGTGATTAAGGATGAATGAAGAACAACCAACAAAACAAAATGTGCGTGGAAAGAGTGGAAGAGAAAAATACCAATGAAAATATGGTTGGAAAGTAAATCTTATTTTGAAAGAAGAACTTGTAAGAATTGCGAGAAATCGTATGAGAAGGTGTATGGATGAGGAGGAGGCAAAGTACGTGTGTTGATATGGGAAACTCTGACGCTTAGTCATCCTTGCCTACCCCGATAAGGAAATGGCGCGAAGGTGTGTATATATGCATACTGTAAGTTATGTGGTCGACTTGATACGAAATATGTTAGGTGAATTCATAAAAAAATCAATTTAATGGAGATTTGTATTCTGCGGTATGTGTGAGTTATCATTTTTTGATGTTTGATTGTCAAGAGTTATTGATCTACCAACTTACAGGACGAATATCATGGCTAAACACTCAGTCACGCGTGGTATAGAGACATTGAACCAACTGAATGACACTGTGGATATATTCTCGGCACCGTCTAGCAGTATGAGAAGAATCCTGGCTGATATTATTCCTAACGAATAAGCTAACGCTAGAAGCAGACCCTCTTTGTGTAACAGGAGAAATCCGTGCAAAGTGGATAATTTTTTTTTAAATATGAGGAAGGTTGTCGAGTTGATCATAGTGTGAGCAACTCATTCACAACACACAAGAACTGAGTTTTATAATATACTGATAAAGTATTAAAAAAAACCTGCTTCGAGGGATGAAAACATTTTATATATAAAAAAACATTTATGCTCAGTAATTTCAGAAAAAAGCGTATAAAAATTTAATATGTTGTAATGTATCCCTACCAATGTTAATATGCTAATCTTATCATATACTCTTATCCACATCCAATAAATATTATAAGTAATCATGCAAACCAATGTTAACCATATCTGTTCAATGTTATCTACGTCCAATAAATATTAGTGTTATCACGTGTATGTCAAACTTAACTCAATGTATTATGTTTAAATTTATCATCTGTCTGAATTATCACGAGCTGCTTACTATCCAAATTCAATAAAGATTTCATATCACTAAATGGAAGTAAACAGCGAACGATACATTCGAGATAAATCGCCTGATATCGTTTTGACCTTAAGGGCAACGATAACATACCCGACAAATTCCTTCTTAATCTATCTAAGGGTCGTGCGTATGGTTATCTTTGCTTTAAATAGGACGTCATATCAGAGGCAGTAATTATTATTCTTAAAGCCACTACGATGTTAACATCATCGTTATCATTACTTCTACAATAATGTTAATATTATACTTCAATGTAATTCAACGAATATACAAATAAAATTACACAGTTGAAATTCTAAAAGTGTTTTCGTTGCAAAAGGCCATAACAATGTAGTGAAATCAAGGATTTACTGTAGATTTGACTTTTAATTTTCAATTAACATTAAAATATTTTATACTATAACTAAAAACGAATGGTTAATTTTAATATTTGATAATTACTAAATATTAATCGTTATTGCGTGCAACTATTTTAGCGAAACTGCTACATTACAATATTGTTCGGAGAACAGGTTGAAATTCCAGTGGTTTTTTTTTACACCTTTTTAATAATCCTACTAACGTCAAAAAGGCGCCTTGCAATGGCTTTTGCGAATGCTTCGAAAATGGCAAAACGATTATTAGAATTTATTGAATTGACATTATACGCAATTTTCTGCCATCGCGATAAATTCCAATTTTCTTCTAACTTTTGATAAAATAAAAATTTACGTCTTGAAATGTCCATAAAAAAAATTTACAAGACAAAAATCGTTAACCTTGTGTCAAAAAGTATAAATAGATTCCTGACATTAATGGGATGAAAATTAAATATTTAAGCGATTAAAAAACCTATGCATAATAATATGAACTATTTAATTGCAATTATTAAACATAAATTATACACAAACATACCATCAAGCCATTTCCTTGTCGAGTTAGACAGAATGCCAAACTTTTCTATTACGACATACTCCAATCACTCTTTCCACACTATCCATATTCTTATACAGTTCCTTCTGTTTAACCCACTCCTAAATTTTCCTTCAAATATTCCTTCATTTAGTCTTAGAATTTTTTTCGATCGTCATGCTTGTAAAGGGTCTTTCAAATCACGGTTTTTTTAGTTCTTGGATAAAACATAGATGGCGTCGCGAACTTGTCTGGGTCTTGTGACATTTGAGAAGTGTAATGTATGATATTTATAAAAATGGAGTCGTATACATTACAACAACGCGTTCAAATTGAGAATTATTTTATGTATTGTAATCTCCGGAAACGGTGATCCGTTGGACTATTTTCTCTGGGGCTACGAGAAAAGCCAGGTCTATAAGAATGACCCTCAATCAATTCCTGAGCTGAAGGACGAAATTATTCGCGTTATTGGTGAGTTAGAACCGCAATTATGTCAAAATGTCATCGAAAATTTTGACGAAAGAGTGAACATCTGTGGAGCTGCAAGAGGTGAACATTTAGCGGATATTGTTTTTTGTGTTTAAATTTTATTGGTCATTATACTTCAATGACCAATAAAAAGTTTTTTTTAAATCAAATCAAATTGTGTGTTTTATTCAAGAATTGAAAAAAAAATAGAATTAAAAAAAACCGCTCGATTTGAAAGACCCTTTATTATACATATACTATTTAGCAGTCTTTCGTCATCCGTTCAAAATGTCACCTAACGTTACCTAAACGTTATTTTTTCGCCCTACTAAACTATTACATTTGTAAATTTTGTCCTACATCGATACACAACATATTCTTGTAAATGTACGCAATTCCTTCCATGTTCTCAATAACATACGCAAGAACGGGTCTTCCAGCCGCTATGCCTGTTGGAAGGGCCTTAACTCTTCTGAACGGGACTGCTTCGGATATTGACATATTTCATATCACATTACCAAAACCAAAAATAAATTTTCTTCTTAGATTGAGCGCGTTAGAGAGCACTCATCAACGAACTTAAGTGATTTTGAATATATGTGTATGTTTGTGTGTATAATATATGTACACATATACATTACTTTTTATTTTATGTAATTTTTTTTATTCTGTATAATTTTTCATTAATGTAAACAAATATTGTATTTTTCAAAGTAATTGGGCTAAGCCTACTTTTAGAAAATAAATAAATAAATAAATTCCACCACATTTACTCGGCTCTTTTAATTTATTTTCCGCGTCTACGTTTTACTCCCGTACATCAATGTTGGTATTAATACGGTGTTGTGAACCATCATTTAAGCACGTAAATCAAAAGTAATTGTAATGTGATGGGTGAGTAATGAAAGATTGTAGCAGGTAAGAGTTATTCTGCTATTTTGGTAGTATTTTTAAGGATAATGGAAATATCAAACGGTGTGTAACGATAGGAAACAACGACAATGGGGCACTAACACATATATACTAGAACCCGACAACAACAAAATCTGCTAAGATATTTATTCCACAATAGTATTTTGGTGTCAACTTTGTTGTACGGGAGTGAAACGTGGACGTAGAAAAGACGAAGAGGATCCGAATGCTGTAGAAATGCGGGCGTTGAAATGAATACATGGAGTGGCAATGTATGACAGAATACGGAATAAAATGATGTATTGAGTAAGATAAGAAGAGCACGCTGAAATGGTTTGGACATTTGGAACGAATTAATGAAGAAAGACTGACAGACAATACAGATATACAGTGCAAATGTGAGTTAAAGGCGTGTGAGAGAAAGACTGTGAGGTGTGTGAGCGAAAGAAAATTTTGAAAAAAGTAAACGTAGAAAGTCAGCGAAATCGTAGAAGTTATATGGATGTAAGATACTAAGAATGTGTGTCGAGATAGGAAACTCTGGCGCTCTGTCCCCTTTGCCTACCACGATAGAGAAATGACGTGATGGTATGTATGTATGTATTTGTTACATACAATTTGACAAGTGTATTTAAGTATCGCTTATATCAGGGTTCGGCAAACTACGGCCCGCGTGACAAATCCGGTCCGATGCCTATTTTAATCCGGCCCGCGAGCTAATAATAACCAATCTCATTTTTAATATATTTTATGCGTTATGTGTTTGTTTTGTTAAATTGTTTTAGTTAAATTGTGTGTATATAATATGGTTTTATTTAGTACATATGTAGTTAGTTTAAGTTTATTGTAATACTTTAATTAAATAAAATTATTTTGTCATGAACAACATTTTTATTTCAAGAACATATTAGTTATCACAAAAAATATTGAAATGTTCAAAAATGAAGTACGTAAAATCGCAATACAGGTCTGCTTAACCGATGACCGTTTGCAATCAATTTTGAATATATGTACTAACTTCGAACTCCAGTTTAATGAAATGTTATCTCAGAAAAAGCAATTACATTAATCTCATTAGTAGAGCTTATTATAATATTGTTATGTTACATTTGTTGTTCAATAATACGAAAATTTTGCCTGTTTCTATAATACTTTAATTAATAAATATAAATACTTTATTCGTTTTTTTTGCGTGTCAACAAAATGTGTATAAATATCATCACCACCTAATAAAAAAGGTAAAACCTGTTTTTTTTCCTATATAAGTAGAATTAACTATATATGATAAATATCCTCGACTTTGCTTCCTGGCCCGCCTAGCCTAATTTTTTTACGATCTGGCCTTTAGCGAAAAAAGTTTGCCGACCCCTGTCCTAGATGAAGACGAAATCAACTTCAAAATTCTACCCCTGGCTTATATTGTTAATAAATAAGTAAACCAAATGTTGTGAGCCTCTCTGAAGAGTTAGACACGTTGTCAGGTAAGATGTAACGAGCCACTTAACGAGACAACGCACGCCCTAACGATGTAACTAAAGAGTGGTCAATACGGGGGTGGTTTGTTGTCTCGGACAAAGATGAATCATAAACTTGGATGCACCATAAAAAGTGGCGAAACACTGCGGTGCGTTGCGAGTACAAGTATGTCTGGTTCGATTCCCTTCCTGTATGATTCACTACAACAGGTTGGGTACATTACCCATGATTCATGTCATGTCATATCATGGTGGTTCTTGCTATACTAATTATAAAATCAACTCCTCTATACTATAATTCGTATGCAAAGACTTGGAAACGAGTTTTGCAACAATTTAGATATTTTTAATATAAGTATATATAGTATTCGCCAGAATATCACAACAATATTTAGAAATAGCTACTAACTTTGTGCTCTCCTTTATTAATATAAATAACGTAATATAAACAAAACATTAAGGACAATACTTTGCCTCTGGAGTTGAGTAACCCTGCATCAACATGTATGAAGCTTTTTATTCTGCAAAGCAACTTGCATCTCGTTCTACTAATGAGGCCATGTGTTTTCTATATCTCAATATCTATCCATAAAATTCCCACTAAATTCTCAAAGATTATTGAATAATTTTAAAACAATGACTGTAATTTATTATTACTACTGCTTTTTGTATCTTCATGTTAGTTTAAGATAAAGTTTTGTATTATTTGTCAATAATTTTAAGTACGTGTATAACCTGTCGCATGTTTATTTGTATATAAAGACACTGTTGTGTCGTTAATTAAATAAATAAATAAATAAAAAATTATATTCTTGTACAGGGAACAACCCATACAATATCAGAGTCAGAGTTTACTAAAAATTACAATACAATACGACGAAGAGACAAGATTGCCATTAAAAAAACTGTCATTAAAAATCCCATTGCAAGTCTAATTGCTTGAATATAGTCGTAGGGAAACGAGGGGGCCCTGATGCATAGACAATAACTTGAATGTCTGTCTTCCCACGGAGAATAACGACCATCGATGGTGCCAAATTGACAACTGGGCCTCTAGGCAGGCTTTAAAAATCACGTGAGGGATCATCCCTGGCAAGGCATGAAGGCGGACTTCACCTAACCTCGCGGATTGACCTAACACTGTATAAGAAAGTGACATCATACTATTCGCGAAAGTTACACATATAGTGATTGTGTGAACGGAACCTTAGGCTAGCTATTTATAAACCGTCAAGGGAATTCTCGAGGTTTAAAAGGACGGATCAACGCAACAGTGTCGTCATAAGAAGATGCGATGGCGCCATTGAGCGCGTGCAGCGTCTTTAATCTGCATTGCGATTGCTTATCTGGGTTAATTGCGTCTGCTATACATATAACGCGAACGCAATTGCCCGGTGAAAGTACGAATGAGCTAACGGAAAGTGAGTTATTCAACATGCTCTTCCGATTTGCGTTGCCCGCTGTTGCGTCATTACATTGGCCTGCCGTGATATTGAAAATCATGCCGGTGATTGAAGAAAGTGTGCCATCGCCTCGGTGGGTATAATTTGTCACATTTAAAATGGGCAATATGTCTAAAGACCGATCAACTAACAGTCCGTATGAAGAATTTCAATTCTAATTAACCAGTTTCGTTCTTATGGTTCCCACCTAGGTCCTAATTCATAGACGGAACTAAATACTAAATCTTAACTATTTTTTTATGAATAAATAAGAATTTTAAGTTAAATTTTACACAAAATATTCAAAACTTCCATAAATAAGATAATCAAATAATTAGGGATAAACGTTGACTCAAGACTGCTGTGTTGAGGAAGATGGACATGTGAAACGAATGAATGAAGAAAAACTAACAAAACAAATATACATTGCAAACGGGAGTGGAAGGATTAGGAACGTATGCTTGAATCAAGTGAAATATTTTATAAGAAGGAATTGTAATAAATAAGAGAAATCGTTGGAGATGTATGAGAAGGTGCATTAATGTGGAAGAGGCGAAATATACGTGTCAAGATAGTAAAACCTCTTTGTCTACCCTAGCAGGGAAATAGCGTGATCCTGTGTATGGTATGACTGAATACAAATGATAAAATGTTAAGGTTACAAATTAGTATTTAGTATTTAGGCTGGGCTATGAATTCGTGTCAGAGTCATTCAATTCTTCGTGAATTAGCAGGTGCACATGATAATTCATTGTTAACAACGCATTTTAGTAAACTTCATGTCATATTTTTCATAACCATGTGTAATTATATTGTTTATAGTTAATGCGTTAACACTGTGGAGGTTTAAAAACATTATAATTTGTTTTATTAATAAAAGCTGTATTCTCTACTTAAGATAATGGTATAATATACCCCGACCAGCTTGAAGGTTTTCCCCTCATCATCAGGGGAGTGCAAACAAAACTCTTCAAGTTTATTTTGAAATGGCTAGTCATTGTCACCGAGAAAATCACACATTTTGATCGATGATGTCAAATTCTTGCATATCAATAATTACGAATATAAATTAGACAGACTGGAAGTCCTGGAAATATTTTAGTCAGTGGATAAGGTTTAAAACCTGGTAACACACAAATGTTCCCAAAGTCTCTCCGCTGCTTACCGAAGTCATATCCTTCCTCCTTTCACCAACACCTCCCATTCCGATTTTTTACCATTAGATGCGTCTAGCCCAGTGTTCCCCAACCTTTTTAGACCTGTAAACCGGTAAAAAAAGGAAAAAAAATTCGCGGACCACTAATACTGAAATAAAAATGTTTTTTTTTTTAATTTAATATTTTTTTAATCTTATATTGTGACAGATGGACATGCTCGTATGTAACTACAATATAATTAACAAATATACATATAACAGTTACAATTTTAATTGTTACATTGTCTGATACAATTAAAATTTAACAAAAACAATGGGTTTTTTTCAACAAACTAATGCGAAACCTGCTGTTGCATCTTTGCTAATACTCGTATATTGGATATTCTTGGCTGCAGTGCTGTCTCTGACATTATTTTACAGGTATGTACTGTTACTGTCACCGGTCCATTCCAAAATGAAAACAATTATATATTATGAAATTCTTGGAAATATATTTAGGTAGGGTTTTGCATCCGAGTTCACTATCCAAGAGCAAATATTTCCGTTCTTCCTAAGTGTATCTGAGAAGATTTATGACTGTCCATTCTGAGAAAATCAGCGACCATCGTGTCGCATTATCATACCAATTATATTTATTTAACAATTACTAAAAATACAAGTCAACATGCAAGCGAAAAAATCCTATATTTAATATTTTTTTATGGCGAATTTCTTGAAATTTGACATATTGTTTGCGGCCCGGCGGAAAGCCTCTACGGCCCGGCACCGGGCCGCGGACCACCGGTTGGGGAACACTGGTCTAGCCTATCGATGTCAGCCCGGGTATAATTTAGTATTGTTTGCCCTCCTCTGGTGATGAGGTTAAAACCTTGAAAACGGTAGACTCATACCATTGAAACTGATAGGAGCATACCATACTAAGTGGAAAAAAAACAGTATTTTATTAAACAAATTACCATATAAAATGATTGTAAAATCTGTACCTTTTTTAATGTAGTTTTCTTCCCCTTAAACTTTACAAGTTTCTTCCTCAATTAGGACATGATGATAATGCTTGTAAATTCACATACCTGCAACAAAAGATAAATTTAAGGTGAATTTTCATTGCGCTTACAATATTTATTAATATGTATACCGTTTTTAAAGACTTAAAATAACATCAACAAGCTGAAAGTCTATGCCATCGTAATTATCAGTGAAATATACTTTACGGAAAATGTGTTTTTCTTGTCAATGTGGGCATTCGCTTTTATTTATTGTCTATTTATTGACTTACTTAATAATGTTTTACATCGACTATTTATTATTTGCTGAATATTCTACAAACAATCTTAAAGCAAAGCACTTTGAAATCGTAGATAAAGTAGCATTTTTTCCAGTACTTAATTGAAAATCAACCAAATTAGTATATAGTATGAAACAACTATAGCACTACATCTAAATTATTGTTCACGTGTTCTGAGCAGTGAAACAAAATTATTGTTCGCGTGTTCTGAGTAGTGAAACAAAATTTTTGTTCGCGTGTTCTGAGCAGTGATACAAAATTTTTGTTCGCGTGTTCTGAGCAGTGATGGAACAAACCATACTTTCATCGGTATCCATATTCTTCGATTCCCATTTGCGCTGTAGATCTGTTTTGTTAACCTTTGACCACTCATTCTTTCTACATGTCCACTCCAAGAGCTCTTCTGTATTCTGCTTCCTACTCGTATATCAATCCGTTGTTCATATTCATTATTAATCAAGTCACAAGTGACCAATCACATATTCACCTCAGTGTGCGTGTTTCTACAGCATTCATTCAAATCCTCGAATATTTTTTGCAAGTCTACGTTTCATTCCCATTAATCAAAGTTGGCTATATGAGGTCAGATCTCCACACCTTCCTATCCAAACACACACACACGCACGCACGCACACACATATTTATTATTTATTTATTTGTGACCTAACTATCTCAATTTTCATTATCTATTTGTTTCATTTAACAATCGAACAAACTATTAATATTATCCTCCCTCCTCTAATTCTTTACTATAATGAAGCTATTTAACAATCGAACAAACTATTAATATTATCCTCCCTCCTCTAATTCTTTACTATAATGAAGCTATTTAACAATCGAACAAACTATTAATATTATCCTCCCTCCTCTAATTCTTTACTATAATGAAGCTATTTAACAATCGAACAAACTATTAATATTATCCTCCCTCCTCTAATTCTTTACTATGATGAAGCTATTTAACAATCGAACGAACTATTAATATTATCCTCCCTCCTCTAATTCTTTACTATAATGAAGCTATTTAACAATCGAACAAACTATTAATATTATCCTCCCTCCTCTAATTCTTTACTATAATGAAGCTACTCGTATTTTTATTGTTTATATAACTTTATAGTTTTGCTGTCATGAGTTCTTACAAAATTAATGTCAAATGGGTGCAAAGCAATAAAATTATAAAACTAATAGACTTTTCGGCGCCAAGTGTCAGTTTTTATACTTGGAAAAAGATCAAAAGACTTCTTCAACAGATGTTTCCGCCATTTGATAGCCCGTCCAGGGGTGACAAACTACGCGAAGATCATAAACCTACATTCATGACAGATAATCATAGCACGCCACTACCTAACACATATATGACAAGATTAAGAAAGTATTAACTTGTCAAATATTTATAAGTATTAATTTGTCATATACGAGTACTAGGCGCGTCCAGAAAGTAAAGAACAATTGCGCACCACGCCCTGCGCCGATCCTCCACCACCGCGATCGAATGCGCGCCAGGTAGCTCCTACCCTCGCTTCAGTGCGAAACGAGTTTTGTTGTTGAATGGTCGTGCGTCTTTGTTCTGTAACCTTTCAAAATGGCTGCGGCCATCTCTCTCTCTCTCTCTCTTTGAATAATGGCCGTGAACTCCTATATATGAAGGAGTATACGCCAGTTTCCAGTGATGTCAGCTTCATAGTATCTAGGTAGTTCTATTCATATGGGCGACACGGCACATCAAGCAACTCGGCCCAGGACTACTGTTATCTAGTGAGATACTATCGAAAATCCCGTCAAATGTGAAGTGCGTAGTGTTATTCGTTTTCTGAATGCACAAAATGTCCGGCCTATCGAAATTTATAGGCAACTTTAAGTAAAGTACATGAATCTTTCCCACAAATTTCACGATCGATCCTACATGAAATAGTGACAGAGCACCTTGGCTACAAAAAAATGTGTGCTCGGAAAAGAAAAACCAGATCTCAACACCAGAAAAGTGATGGTAACAGTTTTTTTGGAACCGAAAGGGTTTGATCCACGTGCAGTTTATGCCAAGAGGACACACAATAAACTCAGAGGCCTATTGTGAAACTCTTCAACGACTTAGACACGCCATCCAAAACAACAGACGTGGAATGTTGTCGGGAAAGGTGGTTTTGATTCATGACAATGCGCGGCCTCATGCATCAGCACAAACACAGTGAGAATTTCAACGTCTTAAGAGGGAAATTTTGGAACATCTTTCTTAGAGCCCTGACTTGGCACCGAGTGATTTTAACTTATTCCCGAAACTAAAGGAATTTTTGAATGGAAAACAGTTCGCAAACGATGAAGACCTCAAACAACAAGTGACACCCTGGCTCAAATCTTTGGCGGTAGAAGAGTATAACATCGGAATTGAAAAATTGGTTCCACGTTACAATAAGCGCCTTGACGACTATGGCGACTACATTGAAAAATAGAGTAAGGTACTGTGACTTTGTAAACAAAGTTTTGTGTTGATATTTTTCGTTTTTATTTAGTTATGACAAAACGTTCTTTACTTTCTGGTAGTACCACGTAGTTATAAGTATTAATTTGTCATATATAAGAAAGTATTAATTTGTCATATATTTATAAGTATTAATTTGTCATATATAAGAAAGTATTAATTTGTCATACATAAGAAAGTATTAATTTGTCGTATAATTTATTGCGAAATGTTTCCAAGGTACAATAAAACGGGAAAAACTCCAATGCTTTCCTTTCACACATAAATAAAATCTACCTGATTATTGCAGCCAATGCCAGAAGGGCTTTTTTCTCCTGGTAATATGACCTAATTGATCAGACGTCTGTCTTTCCACCCGGGTATTTGCCTGTTTGACTACCGTTAGTACTCAAATTAAAAAAAAAAACGGTTCCAATCTAGTTTTAATTTTTTTAAATTCATTATCATACTATCCGAATCGGTCATTCAGCCACATTGCACAGCGTGTTCGTCATTGCAAGTGTAAGCAATACTACCGCACGCGAAAAGGCAACAACAATTACCAAAGCGTCAAATCTAACGGAAAGAATTAAGTCTAACGCTTGTGAATATTGTTTACCAGACTGGGACTGGGACTTCGGGTACCAGCGAGAATCGAACCCGAAATCCCCGGGTGAAAGTTGAGCGTCTTATCAATTAAGTTACGGAGTTCATGAGGTTTTCACTTAAGGCTTGCGTAACAGCTTTCTGGTTGGATGGAAGAGATTAACACATGGCTATTAACCAGCCAGGCTGCAATGTATTTCATTTTTGATTTATTTAACTTTCCCGTGGTTGCAGTCCTAAGACTGGTTTGCAGCAATTTGAACTCTTCTCCTCCATTCCCCCCTGTCCTGTGCGGCTCTTTTTAGGTCTGTATATGTTGAGCAGCGCACGTCCACCAACAGGTCCTCCAGGTACTCTCGGCGTGGGCGTCCCCTAGAGTTTGTCCCCTCGGTCATACCCTCCATTATGGCATGCAAGAGGCTCTCTTGTCGTATTATAGGACCGATCCATCCTGCACGCCTTTCGGACAGGATCCTGAGCAGGTGCCTTCCTCCTTCGATTCGTTGGAGAACCTCTTCATTTGTGATGCGGTCTCTCCAGGAAATTCCTAATAGTCTTCTATAGGACCACATCTCAAAAGCCTCTAGTCTTCGTCTATCTCTTTCGGATAGGCACCATGTCTCGCAGCCGTACATCAAGATACTCTATACATAGGTCTTGATGAGGAGTATTCTCAGTTTTAGGTCTATATTATTTGATTCTATTATTTTCGACCTTTTATTAAATGCAAGTCTAGCCTGATGTATACGGCTGTCGACCTCGCTCTTGGACCGACCGTCCCATGTTATTTTGCTCCCGAGGTAGACAAACTCCTCGGTGTTCTTTAGTGGTTTACCCGACATCACTATTTTCATCTGGTGTTGCGCTCGGCCTACAGTCAGCAGCTTTGTTTTGTCTTTATTTATCTTCATACTGTAGTTATTTTGAAGAATGCTTATTTAACACATGGCAAGAAATATACATAATTTACGAAAAAACAACAGGTAATTTAATTTGGACACACAATTTCAATGGATCTGGGTTTGTTGCATTCCACTTGTCATGTCTCCAGTAAACTAGGCTTTTGCCTGTATCTCACTGAGAACATATAGCATAAAAAAATAAATAGACACTTCTTTCTGATTTTTGATTACATAAAACCTTGTTGCACATTTTCATCAACCTGACAAACAGTGACACTCAATTACATATGTATACATCACGCGAAATCAAACTCTTCACACTTCATCACTCCAGACAGACCAAAACGTTGATCCCTCAATATACCGCACATAATCAGAAAAAAAATTACAAAAAATACCACACTGAAGAGCTCACCCGTGTATACATAGTACACAACGAGAGAGTAAAACAATTCAATACCATAATTCAGAATGAAAAGTTTATATCGTATTTTTTTTTTTCTATAGCTAATATAATGCTTATTATAAATTTTCAAAGTGCTATTAAGGAACGCGTGTCAGGGTAGCGTTATGTAAAAAAAACTCTACCTGACGAAAGTCTACAAATTATTAAACATGCTGGTCATCTTGGAACTTTGATCTCTTTGCCATCGGAACTTTGAGTCCATCGAAGAAAGGACCTTTAACATTTCCCTTCTTGTACTAAAAAAAATCTGCCAGTTCCGGTGATGTGTATTCAATGCACATCAATACATATGTAAAAATGAGCGATTTAAAATCGGAAAAATAAGAATATTCATAGACGATCGCTTAAATTAATTAAATTTGAAGTCAAAAGTGATAATAATTGAAATTTAATTGCTGAAAACATGAAAAAAAACATCGACCGACGTTCACAAAACAGACGGAGCGATCACCTCGAACGAAAGCCGGCTGGCTACTAAACGAGAGAAGCGACCGAACTGAGATTCTATTTTCTGCGTTCCCATATACCGAAGTAGAGTGAAAGTAAGACGTGACTAGAGTCGCTTCCTCACCTATAGCAGTTTTTTTAGAATGAATATACTACGTTACACACTTGCACACGTTTGATTGTATTGGTGAATTTATTCCCGATTTTCACAAAATATCTCTGATGTGGCCGATAAGTGCTAATTATTATTAATATTATTTTTTCATTCAATGCGTAAATGTATTACGGAGGAATACCTAAAATCTGACGCCAGTTTTTATAAAATTTATACGAGTAGAGATATTAAAGTTTTTAGAAGCAATGTGTACTAGTTACACATCACCGGACAGGAAGGGTTAAAATAGTTTGGACATATGGAGAGGAAGAATGAGTAAGCGAGTATATGAGTCAGAAGTGTAAGGTGTGCGTGGAAAAGGTAATCCGAGGAAAAAGTGGCTGGATCAAATGGACCAGATTTTTAAAGAAGATAAAGTGAGATATATGAATATTAGAAGATTGTGAATTACGAGATGTATGAATACGGAGCAGGCGAAAGTTGTGTGGTGGCATAGATAAGTTTGAAGATCTGTTCTCTTTGACTACCCCGCAAGAAATGCTTAGTTATAAGTATGTATGTATGATTCACGAGTAAAATAGGTAGAATGCAGGAGCTAAACGCCCGACACCAAGGAGTCCTTTGCATTAAATGTGCGATATACGATATTATAAATTCTGTGTTGACGATCGCTGTTTCAGTTAATTAAATGAAATACGTATCAGTCAGTCGGCGCTCTTTACAAGTCATCACGGAATGATTCATTCACTCGCGAATTTATTTAAACTGCGAATTTATTGTCGGAAGGAGTAAAAATATTCGCCAGACATCTGGTCTATTAAAACTTTTGGCACAATGTCAGGATGCCAAAACTTGGTACGAAAACACTTCGAGTCCATCTGCTTTAATGAAATAAATGCGACTCGTGGTGGACTCATTTGTAAGTACGTCACATGGACGTACTATATATTTGTCAAAATGACCCAACCCACATTTAACCAGTTTTGAGATTTTTTTTGAGATATCCGAATTGGTATATATATATACATACCATAACGCCGGTTCCCTGTCGCGGTAGACAGAGACGCGATAGCGCCAGATATTCATATCGCGAAACACATACGAGTATCTCACTTCTACGAGGGGAGGTCAATAAGTTCGCGGAAGGAAGAAGTAAATGGAAGGGGCGGTAGTGCGCATACGCATGTTCCAATAATGACTAATTATTAGTATATTCACCAAGTTTTAGTCAAAATAATTTTTTTTTTACATTAGATATGCCCAGTGCTTTTTTTGCACCTTTTTTACGGTATACAAAAAGCTTGACAAGAAGTAAGCTCCGGCACCTTTTTTTTTTAAATAAAAAAACCGGATATGACCAAAGTCATAGGTATCTTTATACCCTCGAACACTAGGCGGAAAAAGTGCCTGTGTCGTTCGAGGGGTACAGCGCGGGGTTCGAACCGACGACCTAAGATTTTGATAATATTGTTTAACATATCGTTGGAATAGTTAAACGTAAATAACATCCCAAGTATGGAAAAAAATAGTATCGCGCCATCATCAAGTGTCTCACAAAACAAAAGAAAACACCTCAAATACGTTTGGAAGATATGTTAACGGTTTACTGTTGCCCTGGGAAAACGATTGTTATCTAGTGGTATTGCCTTTTTAGGCAAAGGAGAGAATCGATTGAAGAGGACCTCCGATCAGGGTGGCCTGTTGAGGCCACATCGTCAAAAAAGTAGAAAAGCTTGTGCTGGAAGATGCCCGCCTAAACAAACAACAGCTTGCAGAGATACTCGTAGTTGGAATATCACCTACAATCATTTTGAATATCCTCCATCAGCATCTAGGGATGTCAAAAATCAGTACAAGGTGGATCAGTGTACCCAGAATGCTCACGCCACTTCAAAAACAACACGTTGAATGTTCACGACAGTTTATGAACCTCTGCAGAAACAACAAATGTGAGATTTTAAGCCTAATTGTTATTGGAGAGTAAACTTTGATTCATCATTATGAGCCTAAGTCGAAGCAGGAGTCCATAATACAGTGGCATAAAAAGGGCACAGAGGCACGGCACCTAAGAAGGTCGAAGTGTCACAATCGACTGGAAAAATTATGTTGTATCCTTGGGTCGGAATTATAGTCAGCCTTGTTTGTGCTCCCCTGAAGATTAGGTGAAAGCCTTGAAACCGGTAGGGTTATACCGTCACAAAAAGCGGAATAAACAGTGTTTGATAAAATAAATTACAATATTCATTTTATATAACCGAAGTCATAGGTATCCTTACACCAACAAATACTACGAGGAAAAAAGTCAATGTCATCAAAGGGGAACAACACATCACGAGAGACCTTCTGCACGCGCATAAATTTAGTGATTGCAATGCGTATATATGTACCATGCGTATCCAGAAAGTAAGTGTACTGAGGCTCTCACGACAAGATGGATTTTATTTTCGACATGTTGGCTACACTTCCGTGTAGCCTGACCCTTCCCCTCCGCAACGAGACCGGTTCGAGGTCAGTACGTTGAGAAGTGTCGACGCGACAACACGTTTCGTGAAAAATGTCAATCCAATCTCCCGCCAAGTGCGAAATACGCGGCGTCATCCGTTATCTCGTTTGGAAGGGAAAACCTCCGGTTGAGGTTTATAATGTGGTGAAAACTGCATATGGTGATAAAGCTATGAATCGTACAAGTGGTGTCGCGAGTTTAAAAACGGTCACGTCACACCTCTTCACCCTCCGCCAAAAAGTTCAAAACCACAATTTCAGCCAAGAAAATCATGGCATCCGTGTTTTGGGACTGTCAAGGCATAATTTTAATTGAATATATGCCTCAAGGGGAGACCATCAACTCTGCAAGATACTGTGAGACCCGCGCATTCCCCTGACCTAGCACCTTCAGATTACTATCTCTTTACCTCCCTGGAGCTGCACATGGGTGGAAAAAGGTTTTCAACCGACGAGGAGGTGGAGAAGTGGATGGAGGGGTTGGCGGGAAACTACTTCGAGGAAGGCATCAAAAAGTTGATACCCCGCTTCACCACTTGCATTGAGAGGAATGGCGACTATGTCGAAAAATAGCTTACATATGTACTACGGTAACCACGTAATTTTTTTGTTTAAATAAAAAAAATTGTAACCTACAAAAATTCAGTACACTTACTTTCTGGATATGCCTCGTACATGCCGCATCGTTATCAATAAATTTATGAAATATTTACTAATATTTATTCAATGTCTTGGTTATGTAGTGTATCCGTTAAGTCCCCACTGTGTAGCGGACCTGTTGCACCAGCTCAGCATCCTTTCACCAGCTCCGTGGATCAGGGTAACAGACCAACAGACAGCCAAGGTTACATTGCGGTCGGATCGTTACCCGATCAGAATGATACGAGTAAAATAGAAAAACGAAGCACGTGAGTTCATAACGATACAGACACAAAACACTTTATTTATCCTTCAATATGAATAAATACAGTCCCACTTTGTTTCTTTTGGAGTTAACAGAGAGGGCAGATTACACTCCACACAGGTAACTAATTGGTGAGTGTAAGAAAATCAAGATATTTGTTGGATTGCTTGAGGTTAGCTAATTGGTGATTGTAAGAAAATCAAGATATTTGTTGGATTGCTTGAGGTTAGCTAATTGGTGATTGTAAGAAAATCAAGATATTTGTTGGATTGCTTCAGGTTAGATAATTGGTGATTGTAAGAAAATCAAGATATTTGTTGGATTGTTTGTGTTTGCTTATCCTATCATTTATGTTTTCTTCTGGTGATGATTTGTAGTGGTATCTTTTCGCAAAAGCTAAACAATTAAACAACTACATACAATCACGGCGTCTCCCTGTCTGGATAGGTGGAGAGGACAATACACCAGACTTTCCAATCGTCTTTTCTACATTCATACACTTTCTCATACATCTTCTACGATTTATCTAACTTTCTACGTGTTCTATTTTTTTCAAATATAATTCACTGGATACACTCATACTTTCCTAGGTCTTCTTCTACCACGCATTTCACTTAACATTTAGTTTGTTAGGTTTTTTCATTCATTCGTTCTTTCTGGCCAAACCATTTCAGAGTGTTCGTCTTAATCTCATTTAACACATCAGCCTAAAGTTCCTATTCATCCCTAATCACTTCATTCCGTATTTCGTCATACTTTGTCATCCCGTATGTTCTCCTCAATGCATGCATTTCTACAATATTTAATCACCTCCTTTTAGTCTTTTTCCACGTCTACGTTTCCCTCCTACCCATCAAAGTTGGTCGAAAAATATTCATGTGGACTATAATTTTAACAGATTTGGGGTGTAGGCTGGAAGCCCCCCGATGCCCTTGCGGTCGGGCTCGCCCTACATTGGTGGGGTGTATCTCGGCAGGGGGAATGTTTGTGGGATGAGCCCGGACCTTTTAATGTCTTCTCTCTTGAATGTATTTTTTTGTCATCTATTTATTTTTTGTTTTTTTTATCTTCTTGTTCTACGTGTTCAAGGGTGTGGGCTGAAAAACATCTGGTGTCCCCGTGGCTGGGCTCGCCCTATATTGGTGGGGTGTATCTTGGCCGGGGGGATATTATTAGATGAGCCCAGACCTTTTAATATCTTCTGCTTTTTAATTTATTCTCTTTTTAATGTGTTCTTGAAATGTGTCTAAATGTATTATGTACATACTACGAGTATGTTGCTATCAATAAACCTGTATTTATTTATTTATCATTTATTTAACAACTAGGCCATTAAGTACGTCGAAGTAAGAATAACTTTAAAAATCATAAGATAGACGTACATATCCATATATGTTATAAATAAAAATCATAAGATAGACGTACATATCCATATATGTTATAAATAAAAATCATAAGATAGACGTACATATCCATATATGTTATAAATAAAAATCATAAGATAGACGTACATATCCATATATGTTATAAATAAGAATCATAAGATAGACGTACATATCCATATATGTTATAAATAAAAATCATAAGATAGACGTACATATCCATATATGTTATAAATAAAAATCAAAAGATAGACGTACATATCCATATATGTTATAAATAAAAATCATAAGATAGACGTACATATCCATATATGTTATAAATAAAACGCCTTATTTTTCATATCGGTTGTGTTTTCTACATTCCTGGACTATTGAACAAGCTTTGTGTATTTTAGGAATATTCAGTTTGTTTTCCCTTGTATCTGTCCTATTTGGATTAAACCTTTTAAAGAAATCCAAGTTTAGAAGAAGGGTTTATTCTTCAGTATCTCGAATTTGAATTTCAGATCGTAAAATAAGAATTCAGACAGGTGATCCTTTGTCGCAAGGATAACAAAATCTAAGTAAGCGTTAAAAGAAGAGCAGGAGAGAAAAGAAGGGCGGGAGAGAAAGGAAGAGCAGGAGAGAAAAGAAAATAACTTTCTTGTATTCACGGGGATTAAGTGTAAGAACGAGGAAAAAGAAAATAATAATTTAAGTTAAGAATTGGGCACGCGATCTCGGATAATTGAAATTACAAATTTGTGTGTTTGCAAAAAGGAAATCGTCCATTTTTAAGTCGGGCCAAGATTAGAAAGGGTGGCGGACAAAAACGAAGAAAGCAAAAAGGACAAATGTCGTCAAGCACAGCACATGACTCCCCAATACAGTAATATTGTCAAGCACAGCACATGACTCTCCAATACAGTTATATTGTCAAGCACAGCACATGACTCCCCAACACAGTTATATTGTCAAGCACAGCACATGACTCCCAAATACCGTTATATTCTCAAGCACAACACATGACTCCCCAATACAGTAATATTGTCAAACACAGCACATGACTCTCCAATACAGTTATGTTGTCAAGCACAGCACATGACTCCCCAAAACAGTAATTTTGTCAAGCACAGCCACATGACTCCCCAATACAGTAATACAAATAAAATGAAAGTAAGTTTATTTCACATATTAATTGTTTAGGCATGGCAGATTCTAGGAAACATTAAATAACAATAATGAAATTTTTCAAGATTAAAATAAATATAGGTAAGTGCAAATATTATGAAGTAAAAATGTTCGTCAGCTTTAATTAGATTGCACATAAAAATAAAATGAATGTAAGATTATTTAACATATTGATGTGCCATAATTACAATGCCAAATAATAAAGTTTTAAAATAATAGTGGATGGAGTGATACTAAATTCTAGGAAACTTTAAGTTATAACAAAGTACATTCTAAGCTTTCGAAAAATTTTGAATTATACTCGTACATTGTATTAGACAAAACTCGCACTCCTAATTTCGACACGGTAGTGTTTTTCTAATCACCGAGTATTTTAACAACAATACAAACGTGCGCTCTGCGCGAACCAATCGTGTGGCATTCTAAAACCAATACCACTACATAAGTTGTGTAATACAAACAGAGTTACTCACACTATTGCAAAATGACTCTTCTGGCGGAATGATCTATACTTGTTATTTCTTCTTGTAAAAGCACTGTCCTGAATAACTTCGATTATCAGCCGGATTACCACCACATTAGTGTACGTTGTTCAGAAGACTTTAAAAGCATTCCATCACATTATAAAACCTAAGATGCTTTGTAGTAACGACGCATTGTACTTCAAGTTGAAATATTTCGATGTAAGTGACATATGTGTGATATTGCAAGTATTTTCTGTACATTGTGTTTCAATAAAAAATAATCGTTTTTAATTAAGTTGAGATGTTCTTCTAATTACTAATTTCTTCGTTATTTCTCTAAATTTACAAACAGGTTTGATGTCGGTCGCAGCGCAATAGTCTAGATCTCTAGGTTCAGGTCGAATTCATTTTAAAGACAATCTTCGTAAAAGCGATCAGAAAAATGTTCGTTATCGTTACTCAAGTGCATTCATGAACAGCAAAGTTATTCAACGTCAAATGAACTATATTTTTGTTTTGAGGCTTTCGTTGTTCGTCGTATCAGTTGTAAAAGGTCTTTCGAAGTGTTGTACCGCCTTGACTTGAACTGCATTTATTTATTTATTTTATTTTAAGGTCCTCGACACATTACTTGCTTCCTTAATTCGCACAAGGAGTAAATAAAGGGTCTTTCAAATTGAGCGGTTTTTTTTAAATTCCTGAATACAACACACAATTTGCTTTGATTTCAAAAAACTTTTTATTTGTCATTGAATGAATGACAATGTATGACATTTAAACACAAAAACAATATCCTCCATATGTCCACCTCTTGCAGCTCCACAGGTGTTCACTCTTTTGTCAAAACTTTCGATGACATTTTGGCATATTTGCGATTCTAACTCACCAATAACGCGAATAATTTCGTCCTTCAGCTCAGGAATTGATCGGGGGTCATTCTTATAGACCTGGCTTTTCACGTAACCCCAGAGAAAATAGTCCAACGGTGTCAGATCACATGATCTTGGTGGTCAATTAACATCACCGTTTTAGGAGATAACAATATATAAAATAATTCTCAATTTAAACGCGTTGTTATGTTATATACGACTCCATTTTATAAAAATTTCACTTCTCAGTTCACCGTTTTTCTTATAACAATCGACGGAAATAATATATTTTAGTAAATGCAATGGAAGAAAAGGTCTATTTAAAAGCAAGTCGTGATCGATTGGTAGATCGCGGTCGACTGTTTGGGTACGGGTACCCCTCTTCTATACAGTCGAAAAAGTATCAAAATATGATAGATAAATTAACATGAGCTATGTACGAGTATGTTATATTAATTTAACAAAAAACTCCCAAAAAAGTGCTCTCCAAGTGTTAACTAAACCGGTATTCATTCAATTAACACCGCCAAAAAACGATGAGATTGATTAGAAAATGATATAAACATACCTATATCCAATATTTATATCGTTACTTTTTACTCTATTTCCCATAAAACCATAGACAATATTTATATAGTTACTTTTACTCTATTTCCTATAAAACCATAGTCAATATTTACATAGTTATGATACTTCTTACTCTATTTCCCACAAAACCATAAACAATATTTACATAGTTACTTCTTACTCTATTTACCATAAAACCTTAGACAATATTTTTATAGTTACTTTTTACTCTATTTACTTATAAAAGCATAGACAATATTTACATAGTTTGATACTTCTTACTCTATTTCCCACAAAACCATAGACAATATTTGTTTCTACACTTTTTTATCATTAAGCCCATTTATAAATGATGTAAGTGACAAATAATATAGCTCCCACAATAACTGAGTTCATCGTCCACCAGTCCGGGCGTTTTTATAAAACATACCAATCCCTCCCAACCCCCTATTAACCCACGAACAGATTATATTACAGCCCAGTACACCCCAAAATGATCCTCTTTAAGGATCCACCCCTCTCCCCAAACATATGATTTAACAAACGATTTTCTTACAAAAGTCAGAAGTCACTCCATTCATTTGTGTTAGGACCGGTATGTTGAGTTGCATGGCCGCGTGGTAACGCACTGGACTTCCGTGCGGAAGGTCACCAGTTTGAAACCCGCGTTGTGGCTAGTCCCCTCAAATGACACAGGCATTTTTTCAGCCAAGTATTCGGGGGTATTAGGATACCTATGACTTCGATCATACTTAGTCTTTTAAAAAGAAATTCGATCATCTAACTTCGATCGTCGTTATCGGATCCAGTACGACAGGGTGGCCGAAGAGTTTGCTGGTATGCAATAGTATACACGTTTAAAATCTTACGAAAACTCCACGGCACAGCTTCGCTTTCTTACTGAATTGGTGTCGGAATGTCGAGGGGATCATGGACCAAGAGACCCAGCAACGACGAGACAAGTTTGATCTGTTGTTTATAGTTAAGGCATTAACGTTGTGGAGGTTTAAAGACATTGTAATTTATTTTTTATCAAACACTGTTTATTTCACTTTTTGTGACGGTATAACCCTACCGGTTTCAAGGCTTTCATCTCATCTTCAGGGGAGCACAAACAAGACTAAATGCTGTTCGAACTGGTACCGATATACACGTTTCAACGGTTGGGGGCTGAGGGGTGAGGGAGGCATGGGACGATTTCGGCCAAGAGCGGAGAGATTTTTGGGATATAACTGTTCAACAGATGTTCGGATCGATGTATTGACTTAGAAAATTCTAGGGCCTCTAATCTATCCAATTTATTTCCGTTACTACTGATATGTGTAGAATTTGGCATCATCGATAGAAAAAGTATGGTTTTCACGGTGACAATGATTAGCCATTTCAGAATAAATTAGAGGATTTGTTAAGGCGGATTTGTGTTCACGAAATCTCTTTTCAAAAGATCTTCCTGTCTTTCCTGTATAGAAATTATCACAGTCAGCATATAAAAGTTTATACACACCACTGTTGCTAAGTATTCCATTTTTGCCTTTCCCATTAAATAAGAGCTTCCGGAGATTAAAATTAGTGTAAAAAGCTGGCTTGAAAGCCTTGAAACTGGTAGGGTCGTACCGTCACAAAAAAGTGGAATAAACAGTGTTTGATAAAAATAAATTACAACAAGTATGATCAATGACCAATTTAATTTAGTTGTGTTGTTGAAATGTATGAAGTGATATGCTAATCAATATGGTGAAAGAAAATAAAGCTAAGTATACTATATATTCCTTGAAAAATAACAAACTTGACAACCATTTAAACGAGAATTCTTCAATTACTCTATTATTCAAATCGTATATACTTTTGAAAAAATTTCGCCATTGGGACGCTCTTTAGATTTTTTTTTTAAATATTTTATAAAACATTTAATCATTGCCTTTGAAGGTTCTGGGGTCGTTGTATTCATGTGAATTCTTCGTTCGTCCATAAATTATTTCGTGAATCTTGTATATTAGTTGGCTCAAAGCTTTGAGAGATTCCGTCGTATTGTTAATTATTATTAGTCGACGAGATATTTTCTTAGAAACAAAACCGAATTCATGTTGAATTTCTGTCGCTTCTGCAGAGCTTATGCAAATTCGGTCAAAATGAGACTTATGGTGTTAGAAAAGGGCGTTCAGTCAATACAGCTAACAGCTTAAGAGGAAGTTAATAAACAGGCTTACGCGAATAATTATTCGCGATGAATTGTAATTAATTATATAATTATTATACATAATTACAATTAATTATAATAAATTGTAAGTTAGGTCGCTGCCTTCGATTAGAGAATTAAGAATAAAAATGAAAATATATATAATATACAACATCACGCCACCACCCTGACGGAATAGGCAGAGAGGACATAGCGCCAGAATTTCCTATTTTGACATAACTCCTTTGCATTTTCTACTGCCATACACCATCTTATAAAACTCCTACGATTTCTTAGACTTTTTACGTTCCTTCTTTTAAAATATAATTCGCTTTATCCAACCACACTTTTATTGGTGTTCCTAGCTCACGCATCATTCTTCAATTACATCTCTCACGTCTCATTTATACACCATTCTCACTCACATTTGTATCATATATTTGTTTTGTTAGAATTTCTTCATTCCACTCATTTTCATCATCAACGTTAAGTTCACATTCATACCTTATCACTTCATTCCATATTCTATCATACAATGTCACCCCATGCATTGTTTGTAGTGCACGCGTTTCGACATCACTTATCCTTCTTCGATCAGTCTTTTTCCACGTCTCATGTCACTCACATACATCAAAATTGGCACCAAATATAGTACGAGTATTTCAATGTGCATATTTATTGTCGTTGTTGTTGCAGAAGTTGTTGTTTCGCATTCTGAATAAGAGCGCCTTTGAGGAGAGTTTGCTCTCTAAACGGCGATAATTAAATCGTCCGTATATTATTAAATATGTCCGATATATTTATTGTTCTAAAGCAATTCCTTCCAATCCGACAATTTTTATTTCCCAACAATTATAAGAATACATGAGACACATTTTTTTCTGTTTGTAGATATTTTAGCAAACGTAATGACACTTGAACATAAGACTGGTGTATTGACAAACATAATGACACCTCAACATAAGACTGGTGTATTGACAAACGTAATGACACCTCAACATAAGACTGGTGTGTTGACAAACGTAATGTCACCTCAACATAAGACTGGTGTATTCACACACGTAATGACACTTCAACATAAGACTGGTGTATTGACAAACGTAATGACACCTCAACATAAGACTGGTGTATTGACACACGTAATGACACCTCAACATAAGACTGGTGTATTGACAAACGTAATGACACCTCAACATAAGACTGGTGTATTGACAAACGTAATGACACCTCAACATAAGACTGGTGTATTGACAAACGTAATGTCACCTCAACATAAGACTGGTGTATTGACACACGTAATGACACTTCAACATAAGACTGGTGTATTGACAAACGTAATGACACCTCAACATAAGACTGGTGTATTGACAAACGTAATGACACCTCAACATAAGACTGGTGTATTGACAAACGTAATGACACCTCAACATAAGACTGGTGTATTGACAAACGTAATGTCACCTCAACATAAGACTGGTGTATTGACACACGTAATGACACTTCAACATAAGACTGGTGTATTGACAAACGTAATGACACCTCAACATAAGACTGGTGTATTGACAAACGTAATGACACCTCAACATAAGACTGGTGTATTGACAAACGTAATGACACCTCAACATAAGACTGGTGTATTGACAAACGTAATGACACCTCAACATAAGACTGGTGTATTGACAAACGTAATAACACTTCAACATAAGACTGGTGTATTGACAAACGTAATGACACCTCAACATAAGACTGGTGTATTGACACACGTAATGACACCTCAACATAAGACTGGTGTATTGACAAACGTAATGACACCTCAACATAAGACTGGTGTATTGACAAACGTAATGACACCTCAACATAAGACTGGTGTATTGACAAACGTAATGTCACCTCAACATAAGACTGGTGTATTGACACACGTAATGACACTTCAACATAAGACTGGTGTATTGACAAACGTAATGACACCTCAACATAAGACTGGTGTATTGACAAACGTAATGACACCTCAACATAAGACTGGTGTATTGACAAACGTAATGACACCTCAACATAAGACTGGTGTATTGACAAACGTAATGTCACCTCAACATAAGACTGGTGTATTGACACACGTAATGACACTTCAACATAAGACTGGTGTATTGACAAACGTAATGACACCTCAACATAAGACTGGTGTATTGACAAACGTAATGACACCTCAACATAAGACTGGTGTATTGACAAACGTAATGACACCTCAACATAAGACTGGTGTATTGACAAACGTAATGACACCTCAACATAAGACTGGTGTATTGACAAACGTAATAACACTTCAACATAAGACTGGTGTATTGACAAACGTAATGACACCTCAACATAAAACTAGTATATTGACAAACGTAATGACACCTCAACATAAGACTGGTGTATTGACAAACGTAATGACACCTCAACATAAGACTGATGTATTAAATAGTATGAAGAAGAGCAATGTGAGATAGTTTGGGCTTGTATAATAGAACTAATTAATGAACAAAGACTTACAAATCAAATCTACAATGCAAATTTGAGTGAAATGGGTGGTCGAAGAAGGCCAAGGAAATTATAGTTGATTTCTTTATGTAGATCACACAGTACTAGAATGAGGATTAGTACTCAGTTTGATAGAAATTGTATGAATGTGAAGAAAAAGTTTACTGTTATACCAAATAAAAAAAAGTTATACAAATATAAAATACTGTTATATCAATTTGGTTGTAATGGGCTACCACAGCATTTATTTATTTCACACTTCGTTGTAAAACATTATCTTCCAACCGACCAAACAAAAGCAAGTTACATGTCGTAAAAACTATTCAAATCATTATTCACCTGCACAAAATAAAAATTAAAGTCATAAATCAAAGGAAAAAAGGAGGAATGGTGGAGAGGAAAGGAAAGTCGGGAATGAAACGCGTTACATTACTGATTTGAGATGGGGAGATTTTTCAGTCGGTTTTTAAAACATGGTAACTACGGAGCGAATCTTATATTAGTTTGTAGCTGGTTCCAGAGTCTCACTACATGGACAGTAAAGGACGATGTAAAAAGAGAAAAGCGATGAACTGGAAATGCCAATTAACAATCTCTGTTTGAGCAAAGTGCAAATGCATGATCAGAAAGACGTTCAATATTCTCGGCGAGATATGAGGGAGTGGCTGAACAGTTAAGGATATTATAATACAATAGTGACAATATGTGCAACATCCCAAAAATCAACCTCACCTGTAAGCGGCGCACCAGCTAGTGAACTGACGAGGTCCTGACGACCGAGAAACCAACAACTTTCCACATATAAAGATAATTAAATAACTTGTAATTTGTTTTATCAAACACTGTTTATTCCACTTTTTGTAACGGTATAACCCAACCCTGCCGGTTTCATGACTTTCTCCTCATCATCAGGGGAGCACAAACAAGTCTTGTTTCACAATGTTAATGCCTTAGCTATAAACAATAAATTAAATAACTCCTTCCACCGCAGCTCAAGCTCTGTGGATGGCCTTGTTGCCCCAGTCTTTCTATGCCACAGGATAACAACCATAGAGTTGTAAACCAAATTAAATCTGGAGCTTGAACGATTCATATTAATTATACGTAACTGGTACAGTACAATAATTGTTATACCAAGATAAAAAAAACTGTGTTTACAGGTACAGTACAATAATTGTTATACCAAGATAAAAAAACTGTTAACACGTTCACTGCGTCGAACACGGCTCCCGTGTCCATACAAAATAGCCTTGAATGTTTAGTGCACTCATAAACGTCTCCCGATAAGGATTCGTCGCCGGTTTCACGTGTTTTGAAGACACGAAGGAATACACTTGTATATGATGTTTCAATAGAAAGTAGAATTTGATTTTTAACAAAGTTATGGGTTTTCAAAAATTCGTGAATTTTCAGCATCTCTTTATACGCAATGAACGTGTTAAACAAAGATAAAATATTGTTTACAACAATTTATTTTATTTTATTTTAATTTATTTATATATTTATTTTACACATGACAAGAAACATACATAATGTGCGAGAAAACAACAGGTTATTTAATTTGAACACACAATTTTAATGGATCTGGGTTTGTTGCCCTTCATTTGTCATGTCCCCAATAAACTAAGCTTTTGTCTGTATCTCACTGAGGACATATGCTCGTAGCATGAAAAAACAAATCGATACTTCTTTCCGATTTTTGATTTTATAAAACCCCGTTGCACAATAAAATACTGTTACGTCAAGATAAAATACCCATTACTTAGAAAAAATCTCTTATACTTAGATAAATGACGAATTGAAGAACAAAGAGGTCTTTAGGTGACATTTACGAGTATATGGGGAACAGGAAATAAAAGTAAAAGTTCTAGGTAGACCATCTACGTCACGACGAGCAAAAACTGTCAAGTCATAAGTATTCAACACTGGCAATACAATTTGTGTAGTGGAGTAGCGATCTGTGAGCAGTGAGCAGTGAGCATGTGACTAGATTTGAATATGATGATAGTACGGCAGGTACATCGACCTTAGCTGAACTTTCAAATTGTCATCGACCTTAGGTTTTCGACGAAGTACTACTACAAATTGCGAAATTAATTCGGTTTCTTGTTAGTTAGTCCACCTGTTACGGTGGATCGTCCATTTATACAATTTCCTTTCTGAAAGTTAGTTACCTTGAAAGTAAACTTTAAGTCGTGAGAAACTCTCGCAAATTTTACGCGCGACTGAATACTTAAGTTAATAGAAAAAAGATAATTTATGTTAGGTTTCAGCTTAAGCTTTGTGGATTTTTTTCTTGGCCTGGTTGAATGAAAACACGATCTTTAATTAAGGAGTTTAAAATAAGAGGGTACCCTATCCTTTTAAAAAATGGTCCAGGCAGGTTGTCACTTTAGGATCTTTAAAATCTTTCGTTGGTTAGTTCGAACAAATTGTCATATAGCCCTAAATCTGTCAGGATATTTAGTACAAATTAAAGTGTTAAGTACGATACAATATTGCACACAATGAATATTTTTAACTACTCAAATTTTAAAGCTTGATTGCATACATTGTTTGATATTATTTTTAGGTCTTATCGACTCTATATTAAATAAAAGTTAATTTGCATAAAGGACCCAACCCATATTATACATGTTCTGAGATAATTGCGGAAATAACACGCCGTTAGGGTTTTTATTAAGTGGAATCATGGACCCTCAAAGTTGATAGTATGAACCGACTGGAAGCATTCGAAATGTGGATACACCGGAGAATGCTACGGATACCCTGGATGGATATGGTCAGCAACATGAGAGTTCTTCAAAGATCCAAAGTTGATAGAGAGTTGCTGACTAATATTAACATCCGAAAGGTGTCCTATTTGGGTCATGTACTTAGAGGATAAAATTACTGCACCTGATCATCCAAGGCAAAATAGAAGGTCGAAGAGGTGTTGGCAGGAGGCAAATAGCCTGGCTACACTACACACATAAATTACACTACACCTCAAGCAGAATGTCTTACTATCTATATCGGAAGATTTACAAAGGTTTTTTTTATTTCGTCTTATCTTGATAAATTTTCTGCGTTTTTATTTTCATTAAATATATTTTTATCTGAATACATGCAGATGCGGGGAAATGCCTAATTTAATGGCCGCAACCACTACCTTCCTATTGTTACACTTTACTTATATTTATTTATTTCGTAATAATTTCAATCTGTCAATAATAGTGGATTCGAGTCCCGAGCTGAAGTTCCCATGAGATGAGTTTGCTCTCTAAATGGCGCCATATAAATTGTCATTTTATTATTGCTATAGCAACATTTATTAAATAAAATATTAATTATCAACAACTTGAAAAGATCAATATAATTCAGAACTAATACGGCGCATGAAATAACTCATGTATAGTACGAGGGTCATCCAGAAACTAAGGTTACAAGGGCTCCTGAGACCGGGGTAAAAGTTTTGTTTCAAAATTGGTGCACCTGGCGTGTAGGGGGGATCCTAACGGTCAGTTTGTTCGGTCCCGCGTGTTTGTCGGCTATTTTGTTCAGTCACAGTAAATTCTTCCGATGGAGAGGTCGTCGCGGGCTCCCGCCAACTCTCATCCGTGCGAGACCCGCGCGGTCAGCAGTTTTTTGACTTTGCAGAACAATACCGTCGCGAATAGACATCGGAAGCTCGTGGAAGTTTATGGTAGTGATGTGATGAGTCGACAACATGTCACGAAGTGGGTTAGGTTGTTCAAAGACGGCCGTACGGCCGTACTCACGACGAGGCAAGGCAGTGATTTCTTACGAATTTGTGCAAAAAAATTAAGAACAACTGCGAAATGACCGCCGGTGACGCTTGACGACCTTCACCAAGAGTGTTTTGACATTTCTCGAAGTCTCCTTGGTAATATTGTGTCGGAAAAACGTGGTTACAAGAAGTTGTGTGCGAGATAGGTGCCCAGAATGCTCACACCGGAGCACCGTCAAAATCACGTGATCGCCGCGCGTGAATTTTTGGATCGTTTTGCACAGGAGGGAGAAGCTTTTCTGGACTCAATCGTGACGGAGGATGAGACGTGGGTGTGTCACTACACCCCAACAATTTTTCAATGATCAGGAGGTCGAGGAAGCTGTGAACAAGTGGCTGAAAGAGCTGGTGGCGGAGGTCTATGACACTGGCATACAAAAGCTGGTGCCCCGCCTACAGAAATGTCTCGATCTCGACGGTGATTACGTTGAAAAATAGTTTAATATATTTGTGAAGTATCCTGTGAATTTCAATTAAATACAATCATTTTTCGATCTTACATAAATGTTGTAACCTTACTTTCTGGATGACCCTCGTATGTATAAAAACACTAAAAGGAAGAAATACTTACTCGTACAAACAACCAAAATAGAAAATTAATTGGATTACAAAAAAAATACAATTTAGACAGAATAAAAATCGGATAAACAGTTTCCCTATGAAGATCCAAGAATGAGAAAATGCCGGAGGACACTCCTAAACGCAATAACATCTATATTAAATTTTTGAAATATTTCGTTTGCTTCATTTCTTTTCATCTCTTTAATCTCGAAAAGTTGTCTTCTTTTGTCTTCTTCGTCTGCTGTAATCCAAAACTTAGTAATTTTTTTTAGATATGATCGAAGTCACAAGTCCATGTCTTCGAGGGAAGTAACAGCGTGATGTTCGAACTAAATACGAGTATCTTCCGAAAGTCGAACAAATGATCGAAGTCAAAAGACATAGACTGAAAAAAATCCATGTCTTTCGAGGGAAGTAACAGCGTGATGTTCGAACTAAATACGAGTATCTTCCATACATAAGTCACGCACATCATTTCAACCAGCAACGGCATAAAGTGTTGCCTAGATGGTAGGAGATTGGTGCAGGGAAATGAGCCCACCGATAATTGTAGTCTTCTTATTTTTCTTAAGTGAGACCTTTTTCTTCTTCTCAGTGTCATGTCAGGTCCCCCCAAAGTTGAATATCACCTGAGAGTAGACATCTTTGTCCCCGGCAGTCCGAAAAAGATCCCCGACGCTCCTTATACCAGTCCAATCACGTATATTGCGGAGCCAGGAGATTTTCCTCCTGCCAACACCTCTTCGACCCTCTATCTTGCCTTGGATGAACAGGTGCATTAATTTGTACTTTGCTCCTCTAAGTACATGACCCAAATATGACACCTTCCGACTTTTAATATCAGTCAACAACTCTCTATCAACTTTGGCTCTTTGAAGAACCATTGTTTTGTTGACCATATCCGTCTTGGGTATCCGTAGAATTCTCCGGTGCATCCATGCTGTATGTTATCATCAGGACTGTCTCTCGTGAGATATTGACTATGCTACGGTTTCATCATTTTGGAAGTCTTCCTGGAGGTCGACTGCCAACGAGTTATTCATGCATTGCCCCGTAGGGAACTCTTGAACTATCAACAATCTCCACGTAGTCTGAGCTTAGCCATCCGAATACAGCAATAAAAATATTATCTTGTCGTCATATTATTTTTTTGAAGATACAATTGTAACTGAGTAAATCTTTCTAAATATATTAAATAAAAAAAAAAGAATTGTAGAATTTGATAGTTTTCAAGATGGCGTATCACATTTCTAATTTACTCGTTCGAGGAGTTGTGAGCTGTCCAGCATTACTACAAAGATTAGCGTTAAATGTTCCTAACAATTACACTAGACTGCGCCGGCAAGAACTGTTCTCAATAACATACGCAAGAACGGGTCTTCCAGCCGCTATGCCTGTTGGAAGGGCCTTAACTCTTCTGAACGGGACTGCTTCGGATATTGACATATTTCATATCACATTACCAAAAGCAAAAGTAAAATTTCATCTAAGATTGAGCGCGTTAGAAAGCACTCATCAACGTACTTAAATGACTTTGAATATAAATGTATGTTTGTGTGTATATATGTATGCATATACATAATTTTTTATTTTATATATTTAAAAAAAAAAATTAATGTCTACATTTCTTGTATTTTTCAATGTAATTGGGCTAAGCCTGTTTTGAGAAAATAAATAAATAATGTATGACAGTTTTTTTTCGTATTGTAGAGCTTTTATACTTTTTTTTTAAGAATATATATAACTAGTCATAGGTATCCCTATACCCTCGAACACTAGACAGAAAAAAGTGCCTGTGTCGTTCGAGGGGAGTAGCACAGCGCGGAGTTCGAACCGACAACCTTCCGCACGGAAGTCCAGCGTGTTACCGCACGACCATGCACCATTATACTGGAAAGAAGATTGCGCGTTTTGCGTGAACAATGGATCATTTTAGAGCCATTTATGGCCTGGTTTTAATCAAGACGTTGCATTCGCGTGGGAAGGATTATATAACCAATAGCCACAGACGGTCAGATAGGTCGACAGCATCTTTTTGTATAGTATTCCAGTTTTAGGCACCATAACATACTCGTATATCGTCGAACCACAAAGTACTAAAATCTGTAAATATGATCTCCACAACGGTATTTTTGTAACAATTTATATGTATGGGAGTGAAATGATGTAAAAAAAGAATGAAAAGAGTCGAATACATACTGTAGAAATGCGTGTTATGTAAAGAGTATATGGAGTGACAATGCATGACATAATACGGAATAAAGTGGTTAGGGAAAGGCTGATGTGATGAGTAAGATGAAGATGAACACTGATATGTTTTGGAATCTAGAACGAATGAATGAAGAAAGACTGACAAAACAAATATTTAATGCGAATGTGAGTGAAAGGCATGGTAGAAGACTAAAATAAGAATGGTTGGATGAATTAAATGATATTTTGAAAGAAGCAACGCTGAAAACTAGAGCCATCGTTATGAGGAGGAGGCGAAGGATGTGTGTCTAGAGAGGAATGCCTGGCGCTCTGTTTAGTCTGCTTACTCTGACAAGGAAATGGCGCGTTGATAGGTACGAGTATGTATTGCATTGCTGTAGTAATGAGATGTACTAGATTCAGAATAAATGTATACTACCAAATGTAATGTTACCAACTCTATTCAGTTCCGATTCGATCCAATATAACGGGGCAATATGATAGACTTTTTGCGCTTGCTGGTCCAGTGGCGTGGAATGGTCTGCCTCTTAGTGTTAAAATACATGGGTGGCGAATGCAGCTTTAGGAAACATTTGAAAACAACCGTTTATGGGAGGTCATTTCAAAATGTGTTATTGAATAGTTATACTACATTAAACCTAAAGTCGAATGTGTTACTATCACATATTGGAAGATCTATAATGGTATACAGATGAAAGATCTATAAAGGTATACAGATGGAAGATCTATAAAGGTATACAGATGGAAGATCTATAAAGGTATACAGATGAAAGATCTATAAAGGTATACAGATGGAAGATCTATAAAGGTATACAGATGGAAGATCTATAAAGGTATACAGATGGAAGATCTATAAAGGTATACAGATGGAAGATCTATAAAGATATACAGATGGAAGATCTATAAAAGATATACAGATCTATAAACATATACAGATGCTAGGAAGTATCTAATATAATTTATTTATTTTCTCAAAACAGGCTTAGCCCAACTATTTGGAAAAATACAAGAAGTGTTAACATTAAAAATAAAGAAAAAATTACATACAATAAAAAATATATAAAATAAAAAATAACGTATAATATATGCATACATATAATAGGTTAGTCAAAAAGTTTTGAAAGCGACATCTATGGAGCAGTAGGAAAACCAAAATTTCTACGCTATTTTAATATTTCATTTTTCATAAGAACATACTCAAAATTTCATTTCGATCTGTCAATTCATTCTTTGTTTACAAGCCATTTGAAGTTGACGTGTCAGTGTATTTTTTAACAATGGAAAAATCCGAATATCGTGCAGTGATTAAATTCTTTGTTTTGGAAGGTTTATCGGCTACTTAGATCCATGCAAAGATGGTGAAAGTATTAAAGGAGTCATCTCCTTCATTTCCAACCGTTCACCGATGGGTTTTGGAGTTTAAGCGTGGCCGTACAAGCGTTGAAGATGATCCACGCTCAGGACGTCCAAAAAGTGCATCAACACCAGAAATCATAGCGAAAATACAGGTTATGGTTTTGGAAGATCATCGATCGACTGTGGATGGGATAGCTGACACCATAGGCATCTCACATGGAACAACATGGCATATTTTGGCTGAAGTTTTGGGTTTCAAAAAACTGTGTGCACAATGGGTGCCGCATTTGCTAACAATGCAACAAAAACACGTTCGAATGCGACTTTCTGAGCAACATTTGGAGCAATTTCGAAAGGATAAAAAGGATTTTCTGCGTCGATTCATCACTATGGATGAGACTTGGGTCTACCACCATGATACTGAATCAAAACAAGAGGCTAAGGAGTGGTGTGAACCAGGCACTTTGGCTACGAAGCGAGTTCGTGTCCAGAAATCGGCCAAGAAGGTGTTAGCGTCAGTTTTTTGGGTTCCAAAAGAATTTTATTGATAAATTATCTACAAAATGGTAAGATAATCAACTCTGATTATTATTGTGACCTTTTGGACCAGTTGGATGAAAAAAATTGTGAAAAAAGACCCGGTTTGCAGAAGAAAAAAATCATTTTTCATCAAGACAATGCACCTGCTCACACAGCTCAAAAAACCATCGCGAAAATCAATGAATTGGGGTACGAATTGTTGCAGCATCCACCCTATTCGCCAGATTTAGCTCCCTCTGACTTCTGGCTGTTCTCACACCTCAAAAAATTCCTTCGTGGAAAGCATTTTTCATCAAACGAAGAGGTTATAGCCGCGTCGTAGAGGAGTATTTTGCAGGCCTTCCAGAAAGTCACTCGTGATGGGACAACAAAGTTGGAAGATCGTTGGACCAAGTGTATTGATCTTATGGGAGACTATACTGAGCAATAAAAGTGATTTCCCCCCAAAAAAAATGTATTTTCATTTCCGCTTTCAAAACTTTTTGACTAACCTAGTATATGATACACACAAACATACACATATATTCAGTCACTTAAATACGTTGATGAGTGCTTTCTAACGCGCTCAATCTTAGAAGAAAATTTACTTTTGCTTTTGTTAATGTGATATGAAATATGTCAATATCCGAAGCAGCCCCGTTCAAAAGAGTTAAGGCTGTTCAAACAGGCATAGCGGTTTGAAGACCCGTTGTTGCGTATGTTATTGAGAACAGTTCTTGTCGGCGCAGTCTAGAGTAATTGTTAGGAACATTTTTAACGCTAATCTTTGTAATAATGCTGGACAGCCCACAACTTCTCGAACGAGTTTGACAACGTATACCAGGAGACGCAGATCTCTTCTTACGCTCAAGGAGTTATACCCAAGCATGTCCAGCAGAAACTGAGTAGGATAAAGCCATGGATAAACATCAAACTCACTCATATAGATATATCGTAGATATTTTTTTTTCTCCACCATGAGTGAGTTCTGCTCCCCCACCAGGCTCCAAATGCAAGCATTGCTTTCTAGTTTGCTATGGATCAATGAATTAAACAACGTTTTGAGCATCATTTGGTTTTCAAACGACTTAGAGATTTTCATTACAAATCCTAGAGTTTTATAAGCCGAGCTGCACATCATTTCTATGTGAGAACCAAATGCGAGAATAACGATCGTAATCACTACCTCCCTATTCTCATAATCAATTTATATATATTTATTGTATAATATTGTCATGGAACATGTCATGATGCACATTAAATATACATGTATGAGTATATGGAGAAAAATAACTCATTATACGGAATTTCAATTCACGGACAAATTTTCAGGAACGTGTCTCTTCCATAAAGCGAGGTATATGTGTATTTTCATTAGATTAAAAAAATACAGTGGATTTTCTAAAAAATAAAAAAAAACGGAATAAATTAAGACATCCCAAGTATTAAAAAACGATAAAGAGAAAAATAACAAAATTCAAAATAAATCAATCCAAGACAATACTTGAACCTCCATCGCTACCACTCTGTGTTGTATTTATTTATATTAGGCTGATTATACCTGTTAAAACCAGATACTTATTTCATTTTTCAAGTTTGTCCACTAATATGAGCGTGTGCATGTGGTGCAGAATACAGTGCAGCCCCGAGGGAGAGACATCTGTACAGGCAGAATAAACAATGGGGGTGTTTAGTGTTCATAGAGGATTGTGGAGGAAGAAACACCGTGTGGTTATTGCAGACGTGCTCATGCATCCCCTGCTCAACCCAACCCCCACCTCTGTCATCCCCCGCAGCACGTAGATGCATATATCCGCAGGCTGGCTAGGCAAATTTACAGCTCATGGGGTTGTTAGTAGGCAAGTCTACAGTATATTTAAACATAACTGAAAACACTACACTACACCTAAATCCGAATGCTTTACTAACACATATCGGAAGATCCACATAGATTTCATTGAAGTTTTTTTGCGATTTTCTTATTAAATATGTTTTTCTTAACAGCGATATGCAAGTCATATATTCTTTGTGATGATGCTGATGACTTGACAGCGATATGCAAGTAAAATATTTCATGTGATGATGACTTAACAGCGATATGCAGGTATTCCCTCAAATCACTGACAAAAGATCTACGGTGCAGTAAAACGCACATGGTTTTAAACATTTCATAAAAGTAAAAGAACTCGTATCTAGTCTAGTCTAGATAATACATTCTCAGTTCACTCTGTCTACTGCCTTTTACTTGAGACCATCTACTACCTGCCTAAGAGGAATCTCTTCTACCTTTCACCGATCTACGACTTTTCAACGTGAGCTGAATTCTCCGATCATCCAGCACCAGACATCCATCTATTGCTACAGTTCTTTGTACCAGTGCCGTACAAATAGTTTGAGAGAAACAAAGCCAACGAAAAGAAAGATATATAAAAAATCAACGAGAGTCACGAAGTGGGGTCGGATTTATTGTTCAGATAAACAAAAATGCTACATAAGAGAACTTTTCAAATCATTAAGACACTATCACCAAATATCACCGAGACTGCTGCGTAGTTAGTTCTACAACTTAGTTCTACAACTCGCACGGTAAATTAGTTAGTTCTACAAGTTAGTTCTACAACTCGCACGGTAAATTAGTTAGTTCTACAAGTTAGTTCTACAACTCGCACGGTAAATTAGTTAGTTCTACAAGTTAGTTCTACAACTCGCACGGTAAATTAGTTAGTTCTACAAGTTAGTTCTACAACTCGCACGGGAATCCACATATATGGTATCCTGCAGTCCCGTACTTCCCGAAGGATTTCGGAAGACAATAAATTATGACGAATAGTCGATATTTACATTGGGCTGGTTCAAGAATAAAACGGTATCTTGGGTCATATACAACATTATACATCTGGAACGCACATTTGGGAAAGATAATTAAATTTTAGGTCACAAATGGAGGAAATACCCGTACTGAGAGAAACGTACAGCATCATAAGGAAGTAATAAAATAAATGTCCTGGAGACAGGGAATAAATGTTAATTATCCCGGGTTACTCTCCTCGGCCGGTGCAAACGGGTCACGTTAAAATTAAAAAAATAATTCACTGGGAAAAACATTAATTGCATATTAAATTGAATTATTTTCTTCCTGTGAAACGCTGAGGGAACACTTCTTAGTTGTTCTCGCGAGGTCTGTGATATTTATTCTAACAGATGAGGTGATTACTCCCAAATGTTAATAACTTCAAAAAATAGATCATTTTATTGTTTTAACACTGAGAGCGCTACGAGAAAAAAATATAATTGTCTATCTAGTGCTGAGATATATTTACGATTCGGACGTTCGTGATAAATATTTATTTTAAACAACAAAAAAACAAAAAACAAATATTTTTACAACATAAATATATTTTAGAATATGTCCCCTTGTATTCTAAATGAATGATATTCAATTAAGAATACAAGGGTTGAACAAATTTCTTCCACTGCTATAGCAGTGCGCCGATCTCTCAGGGTTAAACGTATTTGGCTTGAAGCATTAAAAATGATAAAATAATTTTCAAACGTTTATAACTTCAGAGATATTTTACTAAGAACTTTCACGTTTGTTTTGACAAATACCACCTGGATCAAAACAAACGATATATACTCGTACATACCCCCATACTGTTTTCCTACAGGGGTTAACAGAGAGGGCCGAGTGCCAGAGTTTCCTATTTCAACAAACATTTCGTCTCATCTACATCTACACAACTTCTAATACAGCTTCTATGATTTCTCTAACTTACATTCGTTTCCATCTTTCAAAATATCATTCACATGATTTGACAACACTTTCCTTGATCTTCGTCTATGGATCCAACCATTATTACCTTGGTCTTGTGGACTATCATATTAGCAACTTTTGGTAATGTCCGGTCCGACTTTATATGTTTTAGTGCCCCATTGACTTTGTTTAATATCGCTACACGCAATTCGATATCTATCGTAAAATACTAACTTACTATAAAAAAAACGAAATTATAAAAATTTCATACGAAACATGAGATTTTCACAGTTGTTAGACATGATTAGAAAATAAGGTTTAAATTTAAAGTATTAACCACTCTACAATATTGTCTTTCTGCCTTATCAATGGAATGAGTTCAAAAATGTTGTCGTTAGCGCTGGACCTTATATTTAATTCTGTACGCTAGAGCAGTGCTTCCCAATTACTTTCATGTAACGGCCCCCTAAATCTGAAGTAATTAATTCCCGACCCCCCCCCCCCCAAAAAAACATTTTTTTATAGTTGAAGATTTATTTGGCAATAATTATTACAATTAAAATACACATATTTATATTCAACACAAAATTATAGGAACTTGCTTAAAAACTTTTTTTTTAAATAAAAAACTATACTCACATGAAACAATTTAATACTCACATGAATATTTGTACTGAATATTTTCGCGACCCCCACGAGAAATCCCGCGGCCCCCAATTTGGGAAGCACTGCCCTAGAGGATAAACCACGGGAATCACGTCGCAATGAATGTGCAGGAAACATAATTTTTTTACAAACACAGCTTATTACAAAAATTTCTGTTTTGTTAACTCAAAAACAGCAAAAAGTGGACTCCCGTGGTTTATCCTCTAGGGCAGTGATGGCGAACCTTTTTGAGCAGTGGGTCAAATTTTGTTAATTTTTTTTAATACTAGCCCATGGGTCACTTAGTCAGTAGCGTCACTTGGAAATGGGGAGGGGGGGGGGGGTGGGAGGGGAGGGAACCAATAATTTGGAAACACCGAAAATTTGTTAACAGAATAACTTGACTGTTGATCCTTTTTTTTTGGTTCTCACTTATACAATGCGCTAAAAAGATTAACGTTTCCTTTTTGTTTTACAACTTTTACTTTTGCAAGTGAAGAGCAAAGAAGAAAGGTCGACATCAAAAAAATGATATCAATGAGGTGATACCATGAATTACCGCACCAGGTGACACGTGGCACATGCCCAGTGGCGCCTCTGCACTGAGTATTTGAATTAACAAGGAATAAAAAAAAACACACATTTATATTATGAAATATTATTTATAAATAAACATAGTTACAGATATGTGTACAGTACCTGGCGGTAAGTAATACAAATCGGGCTTTAGAGAAAGACGACGCTCTACAAAGCCGAAGATAGCCGATTATGGCCGACAGTCTCTTTCTTAAGCCCGATGTGTATTACTTACTGCCGGGTACTGTATGTATAATAAAGTTGATAAAAGTCTATTTAATGTAAAATCTGTTGTTTCTTAATATAAGGTTATAAAAATCAACGCGTGGGTAATTTTAAAAGCCTTCGTGGGTCAGTGTCTGACCCGCGGGTCATAGGTTCGTCAGCACTGCTCTAGGGTACAGAATTAATTCTAGTGGAATTCTATCAAAATCTGTCACTTAACGTCACGAAGGTGACCATGGCATGGATGAACCATGTAAGCAGATCTCAGTTGACACGTTCACTGAGATCACTATGCAAGCCCAACACGGAAGAAGGTCATTTGGCAAACCGACTCAGAGACTTTTAGATAACGGAAACTTGAAGAATACAGTGAATGCATATCATCCAGAAGACTAAAGCTCTACATAAGTTGTAAATTTATTTGCGACACTTACTTAGGCAATGCCTCAGAGACGAGAGTAGGATTGTCATTATTTTTCGTGTATTCTGAGGTGGCTTAAAAGTCCAATCCTGAATCCGCACACCCTTCCGAATTGTAGACACACCCTTTCAGGCAGTATTTTCAACTCGATGCTAGACGCTCTTTCCGCTTTATGCGCTTTTCCTTTTCACAGTCACGTATCAATCTAAAAAAATCCCACCCCTTCTTATCTTGACACTCTTTTCAGGCGGAAAGCCTCTGCTCTTCAGGATTAAATATTCAGTTACAACTCAATTTTTTTAAACAAAAATGCGACTCACTGTTTATGCTTCACACGATAAAATTACACGATAAATAAAACTACGTTTTTTTAGATTCAAAATCCTAAGAACTTGTCACATTCTTTCTACAAAGGGCCAATTTTTGTCTAAGAAAAGATTCAACCCATGTAACCTCATAGCAAAGTACAGGGCGGTTCATAAGTCACTCACCAATGATCATATTAAACGCGTTATTATAGATTTTGTAGTCTCAATTCTTGCACCAAACGAATTCTATATAAATTTATTTTATTTATTTATTTATTATTACACATGACAAGAAATATACACAATTTGCGAAAAAACAACAGGTAATTTGATTTGGACATACAATTTTAATGGATCTGGGTTTGTTGCCTTTCATTTGTCGTATCCCCAGTAAAGTAAAGGTAGGAAAACCATTTAGACAGTCGATCGGAGCGTGGTTGTTATTGCGACAGGATTTTGAGTACTTGGGCTTTCAGGATGAATGACGAGTGGAAAGGATTTATGTGAGCTCGTGAGTGTGGGTCTCTTCTTGTTGTTTTAATTTTGGTTGTTTTTGTGTTTGTGTTTCTGTGTGTTTTTCTTTCTTTTTTTCTTCTTTTTTTTGTTTTGAATTTGTTTTGATTTTTATTCTTATGATTGTGTGCGGTATATTGTGGGATGAATATTTTTGGTCTTTCTGGAGTGATGATGTGTGAGGAGTTGAGTTTCGCAAGATGTTTCCAGTTGTAGTTGAGTGTCACTGTTTGTCAGGTTGATGAGAGCGTGCTACGGTGTTTTTTTGTGTTATCAAAAATCGGAAAGAAGTATCGATTTATTTTTTCATGCTAAATATCCTCAGTGAGATACAGGCAAAAGCCTAGTTTACTGGGGATACGACAAATGAAAGTCAACAAACCCAGATCCATTAAAATCATATGTCCAAATCAAATTACCTGTTGTTTTTTCTCAAAATGTGTATATTTCTTGTCATGTGTAATAATAATAATAATAAAACTAGGCTTTTGCCTGTATCTCACTGAGGATAAATGTGCAAAAGGCTTTTTTAACCTTTCCCTTCATGTGCTAAAAAAAATCCGCGCGTTCCGGTGCTGTGTATTCAATACACATGTAAAAATGAGAGATTTAAAATCGGCAAAAATAAGAATATAGCATTCATAGACAATCGCTTAAATTAATTAAATTTGAAGACAAAAGTGATAATAATTAAAATTTAATTGCAGAAAACATGAAAAAAAAAACATCGGCCGACGTTCACAAAACGGGCGAAGAGACCACCTCAAATGAATGCCCGAGAGCTACTGAAGCACGTGGAACGAATAAATAAAAGAAAGGTTAACAAAACAAATATACAGTGCAAATGTGAATGCAAGGCGTGGGAAGTGAAGTTTAAGGAAATTATGGTTGAGTCATGTGCATATTTTGAAAAAAGGAAATGTTAAAAGTCAGAAATCGTAGAAGCTGTATTCGGATGTAGAAGAAGCGTAAGATATTTTACGATTGAAATGTCTTACGATTTCTCTTCTGTGCCTACCTCGACAGGGATACGGCGTGATGGTATATATGTTTAGGAGATGTGTCCTAGAGGGAGAGATGATGATGATTTGTTGATAAATAAAACACGTTTTCGATCGCAATGCGGAAAAAAGTTTTTATTAGTAAACGTAGGTATTTATACTATTCCCGCGTGTGTGCGGGAATGCGAGCAAGATATCCTTCGTCTCGTTTCTGCATTCGCAAAACGATTAATGTCGTATGTAGGTGATAATTTATTTACGGAACTGGCGAGACAGATGTGGTACGTTCTCGCTCTAGCATGGAATGCACTCCGCTCCCAGCAATGAGTTGAATGACCTGCGCGTGGACTTCGTACTTGTTTGTTTTGCATTGCTAAGGAATGCAAAGGTCATTTCATCGGTCATTGACCGCGTGTGCGACCGCCACATATGTATGATATAATGAAGTAATTGATAACTAAACATTCGAATTAACTCTTGATTTGCAAAATTAAATTCGACCAAAGTCTTCCGTTTATCTTTTGTTAAATTCATTTATCAATTTAATAAAAAAGAAACGAACGCTTGTGCGAACGTCGAATTTTATTTCGCAAATTAAGAGTCAATGAGAATAAACAACATTAAATTACTTTATAACAAACATACGTAGTACCATCACGTTGTCTCCCTGTCGAGGTAGGCATAGATGATAGTTTCATCGGACTTTCCTATCGCGACACATATCTCGCCTTTTTTACATTCATACGAGTACACCTTCATATATTCATGGATGCATTTTAAATTACCTGAAAAAGTAATCAAACTAAAAAAAATATGAATGATCGACACTGGAGCGTAATTTATGGGCCACCCGGTAGTACGTCCAGAGACTGGGGTGAAACGTGTCTCGGCTTCGATTGGAAAATCGATGGGGGAAATTACTTCGGGAAGGAAAAATGTCGCCGGCGGAAGGAGGACTGTTTCAGGACACTTGAGTAAAACCAAACGAGAGTCGTCTGCTGTGGAAGAACGGACCTAAATTACGAGTATAATGCTAATTGCAACCCTAGATATTAATAATAGTATTAATAATAAAATAACAATTTACATTACGCCGTTTTGAGAGCAACCTCTCCTCAAGGGCGCTTAACTCGGGAATCGAACCCACTACTATTGACAGATTAAATAACAATTTATATTACGCCGTTTTGAGAGCAACCTCTCCTCAAGGGCGCTTAACTCGGGAATCGAAGCCACTACTATTGACAGATTAAATAACAATTTATATTACGCCGTTTTGAGAGCAACCTCTCCTCAAGGGCGCTTAACTCGGGAATCGAACCCACTACTATTAACAGATTAAAAATATTACTTAAAAAAATAAGAAAATGGTAACTGCAGTCATTAGATAAGGAATTGCTCCAATATTTTTGTTACCATATGTGTAGAAACCTGCAGAAAACTTATCAAGGAAAGACGAACTGCAAATAAACCTTTGTAAATGTTCCGATACCTACGTGATAGTAACACGTTCAGCTTTAGGTGGAGTAAAGTGCATGTGTGTAGTGTCCATACTATATATAATGATAAATTTTGATAAGATCTACCAAAAAGGTATGTTTCCTAGTGCTTTCTATAGCTTCAAACGCCCCCTCATATTTCTAACACTAAAATCACCCATATCACCATACACGATACGCTGGAAATCCCTCGTGATCAAGTATGATTGTTAATCATGTACATGGAGAACGTCTGTGCTTGATTTGGTATATTGTGTGCAAGCTGCTGTTAAGTGCTTCAGTAAGCAAAAAATCTTGACAGATCAAATCCAAAGTTCCGATGGCAAGAAGATTAAAATTTGAAGACGACCAGCAGGTTTGATCAGCTGCAGGCTTTCGTTAGACATAGGTTTATACAACGTTTATGCGCTATTTTAATTTGCTGAATATCGCTATAAACATAATAAAATATGATTGTTTAAATAGTGTATGTGACCATTATTATATTATAAAGGGCAGGTGCAGTGTAGTGGTGTTCATATACCATCATAAATTTTGATAAGACGATATATACAGTTGGGTTGCGTTGTTGTAACTGTCAAACGTGATAGATACAGTTGGTTGGGTTGCTGTAGCTGCCAGATGTAATATATACAGTTGGGTTGCGTTGCGTTGTTGTAGCTGTCAGACGTGATGGATACAGTTGGGTTGCGTTGCTGTAGCTACCATACGTGATATATACAGTTGGGTTGCGTTGTTGTAGCTGTCAGACGTGATAGATACAGTTGGATTGCGTTGTTGTAGCTGTCCAGCGTGATAGATACAGTTGGGTTGCGTTACTGTAACTACCACACGTGATAGATACACTTGTGTGTAAGGTGTGCACAATTTTCCATTATATTTATAGTCCATTGACTTTTGATTGGATTGACTTTTGTCGATAAAAGTATTTTTCGATATTTTAACGTGTTTTAATTGGCACTGCAATAATTTATTGTTGAGCATTGTTGAGTAATATTCAATAAATTCCTCCCTTTCTTATTTTAGGCCCGTTGGCCTGTTATGGTCCTGCATCATTGATTCCCTCTTGTGACGTCGGCTGCCAGCTGTCTTTCCATCTTTTGGGAGGTCGTCCTGGAGGTCTGCTTGCTTGGAGGATACTGTACCTGGCCATTCTTACGGCTCTTGGTTCTGCCATTCTGGATACATGTTCGTTCCAGAACCTTCTTCTCTGTCGTCAATAAATTTATAATCTTTATTTTTGTTTAATATTTGTTTTCTTGAGGAATAAAAAAACAATTTAATTGATTTTTTATTGTCATAAATGTCATTTATCATACTCGTAGATGGGAGTTATTGGTCGTTCAGTTAGCTTTCGGGGGACGACATTTATTCATTTATTCCAATAAACACTCGGGACACTTTCAATTCAATAATATAAGAAAATAATAAAAACATGGTTAGAGCAAGGGAACGAAATAATGTAGAAAGAATAACAAAATCAAATATTTAGTGTCTTTCAGACACACGATGTATGATAGTGAAACGTTGGCGTGAAAAGAATGAAAGGAGTTGAATAAATGCTGTAGAAATGTGTTCACTGAGAAGAATACATTGGGTGACAATGTATGACAAAATATGAAATAAAGCGATAAGGACACAAGGCACTCTCAGCAGGGTGAATTGCCTAAACCAAAACAAATAAGTGATAAGGTCAACCCTTATGTGGACTTGAGGCTGATGTGCTGAGTGAGACGAATAAGGGCACTGGGTGATGGTAGGAGTATATAGAACGAATGAATGAAGAAACACTAACAAATATTTACTGCAAATGAGACCAGAAGGTGAAAGTATAGTTGGACTAAGCGAATGATATTGTGAAAGAAGGAAATGTAAATACGAGAAATCGTAGAAGTTGCATGAGAATGTGAATCAAGAAAGGAAAATCTGGTATTTTGTCCGTTCTACCTACCCCGACAGGAAAATGGCGTGATGTGTATATATATTTTTTTTTATTTACACATGACATAAAATATACATAATTAGCGAAAAACAACAGGTAATTTAATTTGGAAACATCATGCGAAATCAAACACTTCACACATCATCACTCCAGAAAGACCAAAGACGTTCATCCCACAATATACCGCACACAATCATAAAAATAAAAAATATGGCTCATTGTTTTGTTTAAGACAAGGATTTTAGTATAAACGGTTTGAAATTATTTAACATACGAGCATGTTAAGATGTGAAATCACAATCTTCGTCCAGATCATATTTTGCCAACCCGTCAGCATCCAGTGGACCCGCACAGTTCTGGCACGGCTTCCGAGCAGTCTGGGAGATTATCTGTATGACGCAAATGTGCACCGATCGGGTCCAACTTTTCAGATTTAGCACTTCCGTTACTCGTATACCCGTTTTCACTCCACCGAAACACTTTGCTCAAGGTCGCTTCAAGGATAATCATTTGAACACTATTTAAAATAAATTGGTGATATGGAGATGTTGAAAATAAGATAAACTAGTAAATATTTATTCCCTTTCACTCCCTACTCGAGACTTCTGTGGCATTGTTGACAAAACACTTGCCTTCCAGATCGAAGGTTTCGGGTTACATACTTGATGCAACATTAAAATAGGCCTTATCCTGCCTTTTTTATATATAAAATATTAATATCTTAAGCCGAATGTGTTACTAACAAACATCGAGATCTACAAATGTGTGAAAATATACACACAAACATATATTATCATCACGCCGTGTTCTCCGCGGGGTAATCAAATATAACAAATCTCCAAGTTTTTATATCCAAGCACACAGCTAAGGCCTCCTTTACATTCATACATTTCATTATGCACAATCTTCTATTATTCTCACTTTAACTTGTTTCAAAATTTGGTCCAGTCACGTTTTCCTCGATCCACCTCTTCCACGCACAACTTGCACTTCTGACTTGTATACTCGCTTAGTTATTCAGTCTCTTCACATGTCCAAACTATCTTAAACATCCTTTTTCATCTAAAGTAAAACATTTATTTTTGACGTTTTCATTCCTCCTTCTTCAAACATTATCACTCCACAAATTTTCTTTAGTACACGCATTTCAAAAACATTAATTCAACTCTTATCCTTCATCAGCCAAGTCCAATCTTCAGTTCCATACATCAAGATGGACACCAACATACTATTATGTATTGTCATTTTTGCCACTGTTGATATTGCGCAGTTGTTATACTCGTATATACGAGTATGTTAACATAAAACACTCCGTCTACCTTGTTCCCTGTTGTTAACCTTCTTTCAATGTCCCTTTCAACTTGCCCATCATACGTGAAAATATAAAGTCAGTAAAATATGTATTTCGAGTATCTCTAAAAAAAGCTCAGAACATACAAACTTATACAAAGCGATGCCTTGGTATATTTTTTATTATTTATATAATTTAACAGTGCAATACAACAACAAAAATTAAAATAATTTGAATCAATTACAGCAAAAATATTTAGAAAAAAACAGATAATTAGTTGTAAGAATTGTTATCTAGTTATAAGTAGTATACACTATTAAGTTATTTATAAGAATTCAAATATTAAGATAATAAAAAACCTGTTGGAAATTATATTAAACTTAAGTTCATAGTTACACATACTCGTATGTAAGTCAAGTTCATAGTTACACACATATGTAAGTTAAGTTCATAAGTACACATATGTAAGTTAAGTTCATAAGTACACATATGTAAGTTAAGTTCATAGTTACATATATGTAAGTTAAGTTCATAGTTACACATATGTAAGTTAAGGTCATAGTTACACATATGTATGGTAAGTTAAGTTCATAGTTACAAACATATGTAAGTTAAGTTCATAGTTACATATATGTAAGTTAAGTTCATAGTTACACATATGTAAGTTAAGGTCATCGTTACACATATATATGGTAAGTTAAGTTCATAGTTACAAACATATGTAAGTTAAGTTCATATTTACACATATGTAAGTTGAGTTCATAGTTACACACGTATGTAAGTTAAGTTTGTTGTTACACATATGTAAGTTAAGTTCATAGTTACATATATGTAAGTTAAATTCATAGTTACATATATGTAAGTTAAGTTCATAGTTACACATATGTAAGTTAAGTTCATAGTTACACATACTCGTATGTAAGTTAAGTTCATAGTTACACATATGTAAGTTAAGTTCATAGTTACACATATGTAAGTTAAGTTCATAGTTACACATATGTAAGTTAAGTTCATAGTTACACATATGTAAGTTAATTTCATAGTTACACACATATGTGTATAATATATAAATTAGATTAGTTCTTAAAATATAAATTTGTATATAGGCATAGCCTTTGGCAAATGTTTGTATTATAAATGACTTTATTAAATAGAGAAGATGACAGAAATTTATATCAAAACAGATAAAACGTGGGTTGGATCCTTTTAGTATTATAAACACAATAATACAAAATGCACGCGTTTCTATTCATACGAAGAGAAAATCCAATAATTGGATATGTATATAATACAATAAAATAATTTGTGGTTTGCATAGATTTTGCATAACATCGAATATGTTTTGTGGTGTTCTCGTAATAACACAATAATGAAGTCTGGCAGGAGTCGCGCCGCTACCGTATCATCAGCATACCATATCTCACGATACGAGATATAATAAAGGCCTTCTCGTTCTTGTACTGTTCTAAAATTACCGTTTTAGTAATTGAGTATTCAGGGCAGCGAGGCCCGGGGACCGCGGCACCTGGAGCCGCTGCTCTCTCTGGGCACACCGAGGCGAGGACAGCCGCACCCAGAATTGCGGCTGTTCGATTTACGACTCCGGCTCTTGAATTTTGAATATTTCGCCGCTAACTAAGGCAAACTGACTGTTAAAAAACTATCTCAGGATTTTCCTTGACGACCATATGATACAATGCAGATGCGTTTTTTAAATTCGGAAATGGACCATGAAATGCACATTGTATTGACTTGATAATATTCTTACATTTATATTATTAGGTATGAATATCCAATTCTATGAATATTAGGTCCTTACATATGAAATTGGCGTTTTGTTTGGGAGGAACATAAAGTTGATTTTTTTTAATATAATATATTTATTTAATCAAAGTATGTACCATTGCTATCTATGCACTTTTGCCATCTCATAGGTAGTTCATCGATCCCTTTACTAAAAAAACCATTCGGACGGGAATCAATAAAATCTTTGAAGTCGGTTTGGACTGCCCCATCGGAGTTGAATTTTTTCCCTTGCAAGAAGTTATCCAAATTTCGAAAAAAATAGTAATCTGTTGGGGCAAGGTCCGGAGAGTACGGTGGATGTCTTAGACATTCCAATTGAAGCTCTTCTAATTTGGTAGCCGTCTGTTGTGCAGTGTGTGGTCTAGCGTTATCATGAAGCAGCAGTGGCCTAGAGCGATTAACCAGCCTCGGTTGTTTAGCAGCTAGCTTTTCCATCATGGTTTGCAGTTGCTGACAATAGACATCTGCCGTAATCGTCTGGCCAGATTTAAGAAAGCTGTAGTGAACGACACCAGCACTAGTCCACCAAACGCTCACAAGTAACTTTTTTGGAGTCAATTTTCGCTTACGGCATGGTTTGGCTGGTTCGGCAGGGTTCAGCCATTGCGATGAGCGCTTCCGATTATCATACAGGATCCACTTTTCATCACAGGTAATGATTCGATTCAAAATCCCTTCATTATTGTGCCGGTTGAGTAATGCAACGCAGCAGTCAACGCGCGTTTGTTGATTTGCTTCACTCAATTCGTGAGGTACCCACCTTTCAAGCTTTTTCACCTTCCCAATTTGCTTCAAGTGGATTAAAACAGTTTTATCACTAACACCGCAGCCTGCAGCTAACTCGGACGTGGTTTGCGATGGATCCGCTTCCACAATAGCCTTCAATTCTTCATTATCAACTTTGGTCTCCGGCCGTCCACGGGGCTTGTTCTGCAGGTCGAAATTTCCAGAACGAAAACGTTGGAACCAAAAACGCACTGTGTTTTCTTTTGCGGCACCGTCGCCATACACATCATTAATCCTTCGAGCCGTTTCTGCAGCACTGGTGCCACGGTGGAACTCGTACTCGTAAATAACGCGATATTTCAAGTTTTCCATTTTGTAAACTGAGTGACGCAAAGAAAAAAAACAATTGAGGAAAAAACAAATGAATTATAATTTTCGAAACACAAATACTTGAGTAAATAGCTGTATAAATTTGAATTTGGAATTCCTAACCAAAGAGAAGATATTTGAGATCAAAGTTGCCAGTACGGCAAAACACCAATTTCATATGTAAGGACCTAATATTTAAAAATTGCGTCGGTAAGTTGGGTGGTACTGAAAAGGAAAAAAAAATCTCCCACTCTGGTTAAGGGGATATTCTACTCTAGAAATTTGAAAAAAAATCGTTTTTTTTCTTCATATTCTTAAATTTTAGACCTTTGAAAATATCTCCTCAAAAGGAAATTTTAAAATTCTCAATATTAACGAAGTTATAGCTACAAATAAGGCAGCAATTACGCCGCACCGGAATGACTCGGACAATAATCTCAAAACTTTAAACGCGTTTTTGTCGAAACTACTTTTTTCGACTTGGTCGACATAAAATCTCAAGTTCTACCCAATTTATTGCCTTAAAATTTGGTATAAAACTTTGATAAATGTTTTTCTATCGCTCCTACCTTGGATCAAAATCAACTTCACTTTTACATTAATTAAATTTTACTATTTTTTTTTTTAATTTTAAAATTTGAAAAGAGGGTAAAAAAATAAATATAAAACAACAGAAAACACAACACTCAAGAGCTCACACAAACCTAGTTCAAAGTCAAAGTCATTCCTTTTGCAAGCCCAAGTACTCTACAAAGTCATTCCTCTTGCAAGCCCAAGTACCCTACAAAGTCAATTCTCTTGCAAGCCCAAGTACCCTACAAAGTCAATCCTCTTGCAAGCCCAAGTACCCTACACAGTCATTCCTCTTGCAATCCCAAGTACCCTACAAAGTCATTCCTCTTGCAAGCCCAAGTACTCTAAACTCCTGTCGCAATAACAACCACGCTCCGATCGACTGCCTAAATTATTTTCCTCCCTTTACCTTTATTGAATTCGGCACCCCATTGTATGTCATGGGAGCTAACATAAATAGGCATATTGCTTTTGGGCAAAAGATGTTTTAACTCTAGGGATGGTGAACATTTGATCAGTTGCCATTGGACCGAGACTCTAAACAGTTATTCATTACTTGGACGTAACGCTTCCATCATCTGAGAAAATATTACCCAAATAGCTGAACTCCACAAGCTTGCTCCAATCTTTCTTTGTTCTCCCACATATCGCATTTCCTTTTCCTTTCATAATTTTCTATCACCATGCATTTGGATTTCGCAGCATTCATTTTCAGATCTTTCTCTTCGTATCTCTCATACAATTTACTTATCAAAACCTGTAATTTATCCTCAATTCACGCTAAAACTTTTTAGCATACAGCAATCCGTGTACATGTTCTATTCGAAATTTATATGCCACCCATTAATTAACCCCTATAGTCCATTCACCATTCATACAATTCACGGAACTTCATTTGGAAAACATATTCACAATTAGTCAGGAAATCGATGTAATGAACAAGTATTTTATGCCAACAGATCTAACAGTTAGTGTTTTATTTTATCTGATCGATATTTAACTAAGATTATTAAATGGATTTTGTCAGAGTAAGATATAAAAATAAAACTAGTGTTAATTAAAAGAACCAGCAAGTGCGGGCAACAATATTGTACAATCAGACGAGACACGGACAGACACGGCGGAACAGGTTCATTGGCGCCAGTGGCTTGTATCGCTACCTGCTTCGCTCATGTCTGCCTGGCACCGGGCATTACACACAATGATTTATTAATCGTTTTATACTGAGTCAAATCTGACTGAAGATGAGGAATCGTTTAGGAGGAACCGCAATGACAACCCGTACGGAGATTATTCAAAAGATCAAAGAATGAAATCAGCAATTTAGGGGGTATATTATACAGCATCTAGTCAAGTTCATTTCACACCTTATCATGCGTGCATTGAGAATAACATACTTGGGATATATCATACAGCATCTAGTCAAGTATATTTCACACCTTATCATGCGTGTACTGAGAATACTTGGGATGTATCATACAGCATCTAGTCAAATACATTTCACAACTATTCATGCGTGCACTGAGAATACTTGGGATATATCATACAGCATCTAGTCAAATACATTTCACACCTTATCATGCGTGCACTGAGAATACTTGGGATAAATCATACAGCATCTAGTCAAGTATATTTCACACCTTATCATGCGTGCACTGAGAATACTTGGGAAATATACAGCATCTAGTCAAGTATATTTCACACATTCTCATGCGTGCACTGAGAATACTTGGCATATATCGTACAGCATCTAGTCAAGTACATTTCACACCTTATCATGCGTGTACTGAGAATACTTGGGATATATAATATGTTACATCATCTAGTCAAGTACATTTCACACCTTATCATACGTGCACTGAGAATACTGTATGACAAAATCCGGAATGAAGTGGTAGGGGACAAATGTATACCGCCTAACAGTATGAGAAGAATCCTGACTGATATTCTTCCTAACGAATAAGCTAACGCTAGAAGCAGACCCTCTTTGTGTAACATGAGAAATCCGCGCAAAGTGGATAAAAAAAATACAGAAACATTACAGTATAAAAATACGGCCGGATTTGTTATTCTGTTGTAGTGATTGACATAAGTAGACAATTCAGTATCTGTAAATTGGGATGCAATCTTTTCAAGAAGACATAAACACATGCTAAAATTAAGTTACAACGAAATGCTGACTTAAAAAAAACTGGATAAAAATGCTTAACAGGCTGGTAACTTTTGGACCACCACATACATATGCTGTATAATTGAGATTTATACAGAAGTAGAGGTAGTGCGATGCAAGATACGATTTTTTAAGTACTACGCTACGCGAGCGAAAGGGAAAGCGATTCTGCAGGTACCGCGTGACCCTAAACTTCGCACAGGTGGGTACACAATAGGGGTTGCTTTATTGGAGGGGTGGAATAAGGAAATACAGGTGCAGGGATGTGTTTACGTAAGAAAACGACGAGGGTTTATGACTGTAAGGGATTCTCAACCTGTTTTTTAAATCTGTAATAGCGTTTTTATCTTCATTCTTTTAATTTAACACTGAAAGATTGAAAGAGCCGAATTAACGCTGTATAAATGTGTGCACTTAGAAAAATACATGAGGTGACTATGTATGACATAATAAGAAAACAAATGATGAGGGATGAGTTTGTGGCGTTCGTACGCTCGGTCAATGACCGGCGATACGACCTTTGTATACCTTGACAATTGAAAACCAAAAAGTGCAAGGTCCACACGCCGGTCATTCAACTCACTGTCAGGCGTGGAGCGCATTCCATGTTAGAGCGAGAGGGCAGCACATCTGTCGCGCCAGTTCCCAAATCTGAATGATACCTACATACGACATTAATCGTATTGCGAATATAGAAACGAGATGGCGGCATATCACGCGCGCATTCCCGCACACATTCAAGAATGGTATAAATACCTACGTCTACCAAATAAATATCTCTCTTTTCCGCATTGCGATCTAAACGAGTTTTATTTATCAACAAACCATCATCATCATCTCTCATAAAAGTGTGAACTTAAGACGGATGTGTTGAGCAAAATGAAGAAGACCAATCTGAAATGGTTTGGGCACGTGGAACGAATGAATGTAGAAAAACTAACAAACCAGATATATAGTTTTGTTAATCTTTTTTGATTCATTCGTTCAAGATCAACAAAGCAAATAAATATACAGTGCAAATGTGAGTGGAAAACGTGGTAGAGGAAGACCAAGGAAAGTACAATTGGATCGAATGCACGATATTTAGAAAGAAGGAAATGTAAAAGGTAAGAGGAATCGTAGGAGATGTGTGAATATAGAACAATTACACTAGACTGCGCCGGCAAGAACTGTTCTCAATAACATACGCAAGAACGGGTCTTCCAGCCGCTATGCCTGTTGGAAGGGCCTTAACTATTTTGAACGGGACTGCTTCGGATATTGACATATTTCATATCACATTACCAAAAGCAAAAGTAAATTTTCTTCTAAGATTGAGCGCGTTAGAAAGCACTCACCAACGTACTTAAGTGACTTTGAATATATGTGTATATATGTATGCATATACATTATTTTATATAATTTTTTTTTATTCTATATAATTTATCTTTATTTTTAATCTTAACATTTTTTTTGTATTTTTCAAAGTAATTAGGATAAGCATATTTTGAGAAAATAAATAAAAAAGATAGAGAAATGGTGAGGTGATATATATCTACTCGTAGATTACATGACGAGATGGACGTGGCAATAGTGAAATTATATGTATTTGGATAGAATAAAGTGGAGATCTGTTCTCAGTGCCTACTCCAATAGGATCGTGGCGCGATGGTGATAATGTTAAGTAATAAAACTGGCACAAGAACCGCTGCATGGAGACCCCTGAGTGAAGTTATTGTTTGGAATGATTTGATTGAAACCGTCTGCGTGTCTTGGTAAAAACAGCCCTGGTTGGAAGAAAAATAGGTCCTTGGTAAAAAAGGGGAAGCAATATAGTTTTGCTAGAACAGTGCTTTTAGGCTTATTTTGATTTACCAAAATACACTAAAATATACTAAAAAAATTATGTACTTGCTGTTGAAGTCATATTTATGAAAATATCTGAAATCTTGCTTACTATAGGAGTTACATTTATTCCAGTTACTTTAAGATTGGGCAGTTTCGAACGAGAGTCTAAGTCGGTGGTTCTTCCCCTTTTCGATGTGACTGAGCATTTTTGATTATAAGAAACATATGCGGAGCACCAAAATCATGAGGGTCATAAAACTAACAATAAAAAATGCACGAACATTACTTTTATTTATAAATAAAAATTACAGATTACAAAAAAATCGGGAATATAGGAGATTGCACCGCGCCTCGGCTGCGTTGCCAACAGCAATTCGACGAACTTCGATCAAGTGTTTCATATTTGACAGAGCACTTTCAATATCCTCGCGGATCCTATCTAACTGCTTCTGACCAACTAGAAAGACTTGTAGACGCCTTAACTGAAAACAAGACCGAGACCCTTCTTGGAGAGTTAGAACTGAAACCCGGTGGATATGGATGCAACCGTCGGAGGGTCGGCCGGTGGGACACCACCTACCATAGCTCGAATGGAGATCTCTTAATCGCCTACGCACCCTCGTGGGTAGATCAAAAGATTTGCTCCTCATGTGGAGGATTGGTGCAGTGGATTAACATATGTGGTGACATTCAATCAATATCGCACCTTATGGCCTGTCCACTGTGTCCATTTAGCAGCTCTGAAGAAAACCTATATCTCATCCAAATAAGCATTCGAAATGTGGATGCACCGGAGAATGCTACGGATACCCTGGACGGATATGGCCAGCAACACAAGAGTTCTTCAAAGAGTCATAGTTGATAGAGAGTTGTTGACTAATATTAAAATCCGAAAGGTGTCCTATTTGGGTCATGAACTTAGAGGAGCAAAGTATAAATTACTGCACCTGATCATTCAAGGCAAAATAGAAGGTCGAAGAGGTGTTGGCACGAAACAAATCTCCTGGCTCCTCAACATACGTGATTGAACTGGTATAAGGATCGTTGGGGATCTTTTTCGGGCTGCCGGAGACAAAGATGCTTACTCTCAGGTGATAGACAACGTTGGGGGGACCTGACATGACACTAGGAAGAAGAAGAAGAACAAAATCTGCTGAAAGGAAGGCCCATTGCCACCATCACAGATGCATATTTTTAAAAGTGGTTACCAAAGAGAATTAAACGCATAACAACCATGCTGGAAAGACAGGCGTTTTGCCATCAAAGTCATGGAGGTCGTTTGTTTAATTCACCTTGTTTGCGTGCCTTTTTTATATTTACTCAACACGCTCATGTTACTTCTTATGAATCAATTCCAAAACAGAGATAATCAACTAACATAAAAACAGGTGGATCAGAGATTCACACAAGTATAAATATCATAAGTGTCCCGAGGCATCCAGGATCTAGATTTGGGAATAATTTGCGGCTAAGAGGGAAGATACAGAATAAAAGCAAACAAAAGTATATTCCCAGACTTCCTATTCGACACTAATAATACGTAATATAAGTATAAAAAGAGTAAGCTTTGATGCTGGCGTGTTACGAGATAGATAAAAGGATTGTGTGAGAAGTGAGAAGTAATTACCAGGTAGGAAGCGTATGAATGGGATTAATTTATGTGTACCGGACTACCGATTGGAGTAGATTGGTCTCTCCTCACGCGAGACGGTGGTCTGGGGTTCGTGGGAACAGGTGGTTAGTCGAGTCAGGATCCAGGGCTGTTGGCAGTTGTACAAAAATATCTAGTACAGGTGCATATGAACAGGTGAATTCCGTTTAAGAAATGAACTGGTTTAGATATTTTTTTTTACGGTAAGTCGTGAATTTTGGTCGTACATATAATTCGGTAACATAATTCGGTCATAGCGGAGTAAGGACATTACGGCTTTGAAGTGAACTGTTGGAGAGGGTAGAGCAATTCAAGTACCTGGGCAGTATGATTACTACATATGTCGACCCAGATATGGAGGTGAAGTGCGGGATTGAAGCAGCCCGTAGTTCATTCAACAGAATGAGATCAATATTCTGCAATGGTAAATTGAATCTGAAACTAAGGCAGAGAATGTTGAAGTGCTATGTTTGGTCTGTTCTGTTGTATGGTTCAGAAACATGGACGCTGAAGGTTCATACTATGTATGAATCGGTTGGAAGCGTTCGAGATGTGGTTGCACAGGAGAATGCTTCGTATACCGTGGACTGATATGATCACCAATTCGGAGGTCTTGAGGAGAGCTAATTGCCGTAGACAGCTGCTGACAGATATTAAGGTCCGGAAGATATCCTATCTGGGTCACATTTTACGTGGAGAGAAGTACGAAATCCTCCAGTTGATACTGATGGGCAAGATCGAGGGGCAGCGTAGTCCTGGTAGAAGGCAAACATCTTGGCTGCGCAATATAAGAGACTGGACGGGGATGAGGCGTGTGGAGGACCTCCGGGTTGCGCAAGATAAATAAGCCTTTGCCAGAGTGATTGCTAACGTCCAGGGGACCTGATAGGGCACGACGATAAGACGAAGAATTCGGTATATTTTTTCGAAAAATATTGGAGGCCTTCAAGATTTGGACCTATAGACGAATCCTAAGGATTTCCTGGAGAGACCACATTACAAATGACGAGGTTCTCAGCAGGACCGAAGAAATCAGACACCTGTCAAACAACATATGTGAAAGGCGTGCAGAATGGATGGGTCATATGCTGTGACATGAAAATCTCCTGCACAATATACTGGAGGGAATGATTGAGGGATCGATTGGCAGAGGGGCGTCTTCGCCGGGAGTATCTGGAGCAAATATGCCACGATATGGACTGCACCTCCTATACAGAGCTCAAGAGGATCGCTGAAGACCGAGCGTGCAGTGGAAGAGGAGATGCAGAGCTTTGCTGCTAACCAATCCCCAGGATTGAAACTGAAGAAGAAGAATTTGGTATGAACTTAATTAACATTGTATCGCCGTCGTCTGAAAAGATATAAACTAACCGATCTCGTATATTCAGAAGAAGAAAAAAAACTCAAGTATTCTCCATAGCACTGTATTGAGTAGAAGTGTGGACAATGAGAAGGGAAAGAAATATGATAGATGTCTTCGAAATGTTGTGTTCGAGGCGGATGTTCCGTATCCCATGGACTGTTGTCTCTATTATCCAAGAATTAGAATTTACCGGAATACTTTCGACAACATGCAGAAAAAAACAGATACGTGAGACTTTCGCGTGGTAGAAGTGAACTTCTTAGCTCCTAGGAAAAGTTGATTTTATGCGTTGCTTTTTTTCCATTTGTTGACGATTTTTTTGTAGAATTAGGAAATGGTTATGTGGAATTTAATTCACGAAAATCTCTCTTAATTAAATAAAAAAATATTATTTTTCATAATAATTTTAACAATAATATAATACACTTAATAATATTAATTATGATTATGTTGTTTATAGTTCAGGCATTAACGTTGTGGAGGTTTAAAGACATTGTAATTTATTTTTATCAAAAACTATTTATTCCACTTTTTGTGACGGTATAACCCTACCGGTTTCAAGGCTTTCACCTCATCTTCAAGGGAGCACAAACAAGACTAAATGCTGTTCGAACTGGTACCGTTATACACGCTTCAACGGTTGGGGGCTAAGGGGTGAGGGAGGCATGGGACAATTTCGGCCAAGAGCGGAGAGATTTTTGGGAATTAACTGTTCAACAGGTGTTCAAGGCTTTTACCTCATCATCAGGGGAATACAAACAAATCTTGTTTGCGCTTCCCTGAAGATGAGGTGAAAGCCTTGAAACCGGTAGGGTTATACCGTCACAAAAAAGTGGAATAAACAGTGTTTGATAAAAATAAATTACAATAATTATTAATATTAAAATAATTAATAAATAAAACATTTAGTAATTATTTAATAATAATAATATAATACACCGTTTCACTTTTCGTGACGTTCATACCAATTTGCCCTACCGAAATTTCACTTCTATAAATGTTTTAAAGGATACACATATCAGCCCTGTTATTTCAAAACACCGGAAAACACAAGTGTTGCAAAAACAATGACGAGACCATTATCGAAAATTGGTCCGGAAAGATCTAGCTCAAGAGTTTAGACCATTAACCCTTCATCCCACAAAGCACGACATGGATCCATTTGAATAAACAGGTACTGACATAATAAACTACCGAAAGGGGGAAATGAATCAAGAAGCACGATTTAGCAAAAAAAGCTGCAGGTTTTTGTGGTTTATGGAAATGATAGTTGGAAATTATTATAATGCATCTACATTAATTTATTTGATTAGAATAATTTTGCTCTTGGGGCTAAATAAAGCCACGAGATAATCTCTATAAGTGGCCTTTGTTAGAGCTACTTGATTTTTGATTTGGTAACTAACAATTAGGATTTTTATTCTCAAACGTGATGTTTTTTTATGAATAACTCAAAAATAATGATGATTTCGAGTAATTTATTTATTTAAAATACTGTACAGTGTAAAATATGGCGGGTTTATTTCCAAGTGGCAATCTTTCCCGTCCAACCAAACTTTTTTTTGATAATTTGGTTAAGCACTTTCCCGATCATTAGGAATACTTCAAGAGCGTCTTGTAATAAGCTCATCAGAATATTGAGGTGGTTGAGGGCCACCAATGTCATTTACAATGCACCATCTGGTAATCTGGTACATAGAAAATCATATATTCAGATGTAAAATGAACTATGTTAAGAATGAAACCAGTCTGGATGTGAATACACCATTATGGCCACCGACAAAACAACTGTTTATGGTCCCATTGACTTTTGATTGGATTGACTTTTGTCGATAAAAGTATTTTTCGATATTTTAACGTGTTTTAATTGGCACTGCAATAATTTATTGTTGAGCATTGTTGAGTAATATTCAATAAATTCTTCCCCTTCTTATTTTAGGCCCGTTGGCCTGTTATGGTCCTGCATCATCGTTTCCCTCTTGTGACGTCGACTGCCAGCTGTCTTTCCATCTTTTGGGAGGTCGTCCTGGAGGTCTGCTTGCTTGGGGGATACTGTCCCTGGCCATTCTTACGGCTCTTGGTTTCGCCCTTCTTGATACATGTTCGTTCCAGAACCTTCTTCTTTGTCGTCTCCATCTGACAATATCTTCAACTTCGCACATTTGTTCGGATTTTTGTGTTTCGTACTCTATCACGAAGGGTTTTGCCAGCGATACTCCTGAGTACCTTCATTTGGCTGGTTCGAAGGAGACTTTTGGTTCTGAGAGTGTCGGCTTTAGACTCTTTGCTGTATGTCATGATGTATTATGGATTTAAATTTAAAAAAATATTTAAATTAAACATAATTAAATTAATTCAATAATTTATTTAATAAATATTTTAATTTATTATTTAATTTTATTTGTTATTTAATTTTAATTAATTTTTATCCAATTTTTTTATTAATTTATTTTAATTTAATTTAATTTAATTTATTTAATTTAAATTTATTTACTTATTTTTATTTAATTTTAATAATATTTTTATTTAATTTTTAATTTTATTTTATTTAACTTTATTTAATTTTCATTTCATCAAAACAGATAAAGAATTCACTTTTCGTGACGTTCAGGCCAATTTGCCCTACCGCGCCTATAGAAGTTTCACTCCAAAAACCTTCAGTAAGAATATGGCGATGGATTTATGAAATCTTGCCTTCTTGTTTCGAGGCATCTATAGTTGCACATCGTGCAAAGTTCGGCATAATGTGCCTACTTTGGGTAACCATTTGTTCTGTACCATGGATATTTTTATTTTTGTAGGGTGAATCGGGGTAAGTGCATATACGGGGTAAGTGCATCTAAGCCTTCCAACTTCCATATATATTATGTTTAAGCACTGTCATCTACAAAGATCTATTGTAATGAACTAAATTCACACCACAGTAGACAGATAACGATGTAGCACACACAGGGCCATTATTATTAATGTTCAAATTTTGACGGTTGGTTTTTCTCAACGTACGAGTCGGGAGGTCCTTCGTAATTCTTCTGTAATTTACAATAACTTATGCTAGGAGATTCAAATTTTGTAAGTGCCTTTCATTCGACTTGTTGTTTGTTTTGTATATATTTATTTAATAAATATTTAAAAGAATTGTGATTTATAAGACTAGATACACTTCCCCCCCATAATTTTACATACTGGGGTAAGTGCAACTACAATGTGGATGCACTTACCCCCGATATTTTTGTATGGACGGAAACGGAACTAGTGATGTGCATTACTTTAAAAAAAACAGATTTATTAAAAAAATTAATAACTTATATTTTTTTAATTCTTTTTTGTACTATTATGCACTTTTATGTATTACTCTAATATATTATTAACAACATAACAATTTGATTTATTTTAATAGTATTCTTATATTTGAGCCTATTCTTATATGTGAGCTGATGAGAAAGCCCAAACTATATACGTTAATATCATGCGATTTCCCTGTCGCGGTTGGTTGAAAAAACATAACATCAGACTTTCAGATCTCGACCTACATGCTTAGCCTCTTCTTATCAAATTAAGTTCTTATTAAGCAGTATAATTATTAAATTATACAAGTTTCGCAGAATATTGGCACTGTTAAATTCTTTAAAAAGTCTTATCGACTAAGCCACAGAGGTTGTCAACGTCACTGATTGAAACAGTATTGCCAATTATGCGAATGATATTTTAGTAAAAAAACACTTTAAAATATTCCGAATAAAAATTAAATCAATGAATGGTGTTGATATGTAACCATAATGGAAAATATCGAGATTTATGGAACATACAAGTGAAAAAACTGTATGTGAAATAAGTGTCTATAAAACATAAAACAGGTTTCTGAAGACGCCGATACTCGTAAATCAAGAGGTGATTGGACCGACCGAGACAACTACAAGAGAACAGTGCGGAGGTGATCTAGATCGGCTCTACAGCTAATAGACAGGAGGAAAACATCAGGTGACACATGACCAGCTCTTGTTACAGAATGGAATGGACTGCACTGGATACTACAGTAGTTCGTACAATAAATTGAACTAGAAAGAGCTTTAAAAGAGTCACGACACAAGCTTAATAGTCTGAAGGTACTTGACTAAGAAGTTTAATATTTCAAAAAGAGTAAAGCAAGGCTGCGTTATATCACCTTTGTTGTTTAATATTTACATAGATTCATGAGTGAAGGAACTACAAAAGTCAACGGGTGGCTTACAAATGTCGAAACGAAATGAGTGCAGATTACTGTATGCTGATGACATGGTAGTGTAAGCGGAAAATGAGGATAATTTACGAAGAAGAAGAAGAACTACAGAGTTTATAAGTCAATTGTATTATCATCATCATTGATAGCCCGGGTTGATCCACTGCTGGATGAAGGTCTCCCCAAGTTGACTCCAAATAGTTTGGTTTTTTGCTCGTTGATGCCATGTGATGCTGCCATGCTTCCCGATTTCATTTATTCAGCATTATTTTCATTTAGTCTTCTTCTGGGCCTCTTTATGCCTCTTGGGTATCATTGGATTATTTCGGATGTCCATCGGGAGTCTCACATTCTGGCTACGTGTCCTGCCCATTGCCACTTCATTTTCTTGCACGCCTTTATAACGTCTTCTACCTTTGTTATATTGCGAATCCAGGTGTTTCGTTTACGGTCTCTTTTAGTATATCCCAACATGCATCTCTCCAATCAAGTAAATTGTATAAGGGATGGAAAAAGAAAGATCTGAGAATGAATGTTGGGAAATCCAAAGATTAGTGCTAGATAAATAATTAATCTATTTAAGTAGTATTTTCTAAGATGATGACAAAACGTCTTTTCGAACATATTAGTTTAGAGCCACTGAATTAGGCACGTAACTCGCTATCCTTGTTGGCAAAGTCACAAGTCAAGAGGCTTAAGTTACTTGTCGATGAACTCTTCATTAGTCTTGGGCCTTTTTTCTTGTTGGATCGGAGACGAGTGCATAATCATCTCGAGACTTAGGAATGGAAAACACCAGGAAGATTACAAAAGACTCCAGAGGAGTGACACAATTCGGAGAAGAAACTATCCCAGATAAAAAGTTGAAGAAAGAAGATAAACATTCCTTCTATACCATCGTTTCTCAATCTGTGGGACATCAAAATAAAAATAACAAGCGTGTACACAAGGATAAGAACACATTTTCTGAGAAAATCGAACACATTCATTTTAAAAAGTTACAGTCCAAGGCATTGCTATACATTGTTTACTTTAAAGATTGCCTCTGTCTATAGAGCTAGTGACAGTGTATATATGTATTACACTTTCGTTGTGTCTAGTACAACCTGACGAGCTTAGTGTGTCCAGCACAACTTGACGGGCTTAGTGTGTCCAGTACAACCTGACGGGCTTAGTGTGTCCAGTACAACCTGGCAGGCTTAGTGTGTCCAGCACAACCTGACGGGCTTAGTGTGTCCAGTACAACCTGACGGGCTTAGTGTGTCCAGTACAACCTGACGAGCTTAGTGTGTCCAGCACAACCTGACGGGCTTAGTGTGTCCAGTACAACCTGACGGCCTTAGTGTGTCCAGTACAATCTGACAGCCTTAGTGTGTCCGGTACAACCTGACGGGCTTAGTGTGTCCAGCGCAACCTGACGGGCTTAGTGTGTCTAGTACAACCTGACGGGCTTAGTGTGTCCAGCACAACCTGACGGGCTTAGTGTGTCCAGTACAACCTGACAAGCTTAGTGTGTAGTAGGTGGCGTGAATAATGTAATCATAATCAAACTTAGGAATAAAGGGGAACTAAGTTGATTACTGCAACAACGATTTGATTTTTTTATTTAAAAATAAATTAATTAATGTGGCAAGATTTTTTTTAACCTGGCGAGTTTATTGCAGTATAGCAATCTCTTCCAACCAACCATAAATATGTTTTTTATGGGCCCTAAGTGAAAACCAGACTGGCATCCCATTTTTTGTGTGATAAGCGTCTTATCACCAGGCCATGGATGTCGTCACAGTCAGATTTCCTCCCTAATAAACATTTCCTCTGCATTAATATTGTCGAATTCTACTAAATATTTTCGATAAGCTTATCAAAATTTAAATATTTTCGTAAATAAACTAAATACAATTTTTAATGAGTGGTCCATGTTACTTTACATGATACCAGTTTGATGAATAAGCACTGCTCTCATAACAAACCGGGATCAATCTGCCTGAAAAAAACTTCGGGATAGAAGATAGAAACATGCGTAACGAAGATTAATGTTGTTAGTGGAGTAACAAAGTAATTAACTGTTAAATATTCTAATCAATGTGATGGTTGCTTTTATTTTTCATTTAAAAGTTTATCCATACGACCAAAGTTTATCCATAAAAGTTTATCCATACGACCAAAGTTTATACATACGACCAAAGTTTATCCAAAGTTTATCCATAAAAACCAAATTGTTTTGAAGCGATAATAGACGATTCCTGTATTTAGTTTTCAATGTTACCATAGACAAAAAGCCCTTTTCACAAAAGTCGAAAGAATAAACACCATAGATGTTATCCTTAACTAATAAGGTGTATTGTATTTCTGCAAGTTCTACATTTGTATGGTCATTAGTATATGCATCAACAAGATGATATCCTTAACTAATAAGGTGTATTGTATTTCTGCAAGTTCTACATTTGTATGGTCATTAGTATATGCATCAACAAGATGATATCCTTAACTAATAAGGTGTATTGTATTTCTGCAAGTTCTACATTTGTATGGTCATTAGTATATGCATCAACAAGATGATATCCTTAACTAATAAGGTGTATTGTATTTCTGCAAGTTCTACATTTGTATGGTCATTAGTATATGCATCAACAAGATGATATCCTTAACTAATAAGGTGTATTGTATTTCTGCAAGTTCTACATTTGTATGGTCATTAGTATATTCATCAACAAGATGATATCCTTAACTAATAAGGTGTATTGTATTTCTGCAAGTTCTACATTTGTATGGTCATTAGTATATGCATCAACAAGATGATATCCTTAACTAATAAGGTGTATTGTATTTCTGCAAGTTCTACATTTGTATGGTCATTAGTATATGCATCAACAAGATATTCGGATTAAGTTTTTTTCGGGAAGGTCACGAAGTCTTAAAAGGTTGAGAAACAATGTTCTACTCGTACTATAGTATGAACACATACTAAATTGTCACGTCCAGATAAGTGAGTTGGTAAGCCGAGTATCTGACAAAATGTTTGTGTTACGTGTTCCAGTTTCTCGTGTTTGACGGTTTTCAAAAAAAAAACTAAACAGAAAAACTAGATCAAACTATAAATTCAGGAAACTTTGAAACGCCACTGACCTCCACAATTTTAGCAATGCCAAGAGGCGAGAAAATGTCTTTCTAATGTCAATAACAATTACTTTGAAACTGAAGTATTTATTCAAAAATAGTTTATACATAAAGGTGTGTGTGTACTATCAATGAATTAATTATTGAATAAGTGTAATGAATATATTTTTTAATTTAAATTTAAAAAATAGCACATCCATTGTCTAAATTGGTCTAATTCAAGTTGTTTATATAATTCAGAATAGTTATTTTATTTATTTATTAACATGGCAAGAAACTACATGAATACATACCTACATAATTTATAAAAAAAAACGACACACTTCAAAATAAAAAAAAACAGTTTATTTTAAATGGAGACTCAATTTATATGAATCTACGTTTGTTGGCTTTTATTTGTCATGTTCCTAGTAAACTAGGATTTTGCCTGTATCTTACTGAGGACATACATACATGGAAAAATAAGTTGGCACTTTGAAACGATTGTTTATTAATTATTCAATACCTCTGTTACAAACTCTCACCAACTGGTCAAGTAGTTAGTCCTACCGTATTACCCCGACTGAGGTGAGGTCTTTTATTTAAAAAGGCGACACGTTAACAGGGGGGGGGGTCGCCTTATATTCGAGTTTTATTTTTCATAATATTATAATGATGAGGGAAATGTTTTTTTCTCCAAAAAGCAGATAAAAAAATAGGGGTCGCCTTATAATCAGGGTCACCCTATAGTCGGGCTAATACGGTAATTACTCGTATATGTATTTACCACGCGAATCAACCCTTGCCAAAAGCCAAAACTTTGTGTCAACATTTAAGAGTTTTACACTCAAACTCCTAACATATATTTACTCGTAAATCCATTATGAAATAAAAAATAATAGAAGTCGGCCATATGTATGGAACGAGAAAATATGAGTACGTGGGATGACACAAAATAAAATAGGATGATTAAGGATGAATTTGAATGGGATCTGGAGGAGAAAAAAACTGTTTGTCAAAATACATATTTGTATAACCTCTTCGTACCCTGAGTATCATATTTGATACATCGAGTATCATATTTGATACATCGAGTATCAAATATGATACTCCATGTATCAAATATGATACTCAGTGTTTCCCAACGTGGGGGCCACGGCCCACAGGGGGGCAATTTGATTTTTAAGGGGGGCAATTCGAAAATTGACACGTTCAGAGTTTAGTCGTATTTTGATCGCTTTGTCGCGTCACCGTTACGTAGGGGAGGCATAATAATTTTAGAAAGGCTTGGTGGGGCATAGCACAAAAAACGTTGGGAAACACTGATTTACACTATCTTATTTTAGTTTATTCATTGAGACCAATTTCTCACGCACAGCAGTAAACTGTTTTACCGGCCTGTTAAAAAAATTCGCCGGTTGCGTCAGTGAACACGTGACATTCGAAGAGTGAAATTGCCAAATTCATCTGAAAAAATGTCTCTACTTCAAATTTCTGGTAAGTGTCAATTTGTATATTAAAAACAACCTTTATCAATTTATAGTGTAAAGTATCTACCAACCTAACTGTTTTGGATCGTAAAATGATATAATATTTTATAACAATCAATGATTTCACGATCTTTTGCGTTGTATCATATACGATACTTTGGGTCTTAACACGTACATTTTTGTTGTCACAGGACTTGATGAAATTTGATATATTGGAGGAGTTACTTATTCCGATGGATCCCACGACTCTGATATGGGGTGCAACTTGGATACATCCGACACAGAAGATTGCGATCTTGAAGTTCGACCATCCTTGCAGCCTGAATTTGAAGAAAACCAAGACCAAGACATTCAAATTACATCATCCGATGATGACGATTTTTCTTCGACTCAATAACATCATGATCCAAGGGCTCGTTGCAAGTATGTAAGCCATTTTCATCCAGCAGAATTGCCACAAGAAAGGATTGTATTCCAAGTTGTTGAAGATTCTGACATAAGAAACCCCATACATTATTTGCGATGAGCGATCGGCCGCATATAATAAGCGCTAAACGCCAAAAATAAACAATCTCAGTTCACTCTGCTTACTGCTTTTTACTTCTGACCAACTACTACCTGCCTAAGAGGACTCTCTTCTACCTTTCACTGATCTAAGACTTTTCAACGTGAACTGAATTTTCCGAGCATCGAGCAGTAACCATTCACCTATTGCTACAGTTATTTGTACCAGTGCCGTACATGTAGAGATCTTGGAATGTTGAAGAAAAAAATAGCGAGAAGTCACGCCGAGGCGCAGTAAAGGAAGCGATGATTTTTTTTCCGTGGAAGAAAACTTGGATGGTCAGTCGTCTCTGCCTTATCTGATATAATATACTCAAGTATTTAACAAGATTATAATTTTGTTAAGATACAAAAAGGTTCTGTAACTTATATAACATGGCACTAAGTTGATAATCTCAAAGCTGCCAGTTCCCTTGTATAAATAGTTTAAAGCAATTTAGCTAGGCAAGCGCTTCCTTATCAGGCCTGTAGGTACAAGCTTGTTTTTTGAGATTATTAGATTGAGGAGGTTTACAAGTATACAGATATCTTCAAAAGGAAACCAACCCATATTAATAAAAATTATACATACAGTACCCGGCGGTAAGTAAGACACATCGGGCTTCAGAAAAAGACTGTCGGCTATAATCGGCTAACTTCGGCTTTGTAGAGCGTCGTCTATGTCCCTAGAACGCTTGACAATGATTAACAAATCGTGACGGAACACGTGTATGAATGACAGAGACGACGCTCTACAAAGCCAAAGTTAGCCGATTATGGCTGACAGTCTCTTTCTTAAGCCCGGCGTGTTTTATAGTACTTACCGCCGAGTACTGTATATACCATCCGCCAGCTCCCTATTGGGATAGGAACAAATCGTCAGACTTTCCTATCGTTTTTTACATTCATACACCTTCTCATACAGTTCGTATGATTCCTCCGACTTTTTATATTTTTATGCTTATATGCTGCGAACTATAAATACACAATTAAAGAAACACCACAAAAATAGCGCTATAAAAACCCTGCCTAATGAAAGCCGGCATGAGATTAAACCTTCCAAGACGTCTTGGAAATTAATTTCCTTGCCATCGGTTTGTGTTTGATCTATCGAAGCTGTCTGCTCGCTGAAGTGCAACAGCTTGCACACTATAAACCACTAGACACACAACATGACAATCATACCCAATCATGAGTGATGATAGCCTATCATCAGGGAAACAATAAACGTTCCGAAATTAAATATCACCTTAAGGCCGCTTTAATATATTTTAAATGTATCTCATAAGTGCCTCCTTAATTGCATTTTGATATTAATGGACATAAATTTTCATTCCGAATGTTGTATTGTATTATATTTCGTGCTGTGGCACACTCTTGTTGTACACAGTAAACTAGTTGAAATTATTGCCATGTGGCAATCTCACCCATTATACTCGTATATAAGTAAATTCTGGAGGCAGAACACAAAATATAAATACTAAGCATAGTACCCGGCGGTAAGTAAGACACACCGGGCTTAAGAAAGAGACTGTCGCTTTGTAGAGCGTCGTCTCTGTCGCACGATGCGCTTACAGTCCGTGCGACAGAGACGACGCTCCACAAAGCGACAGTCTCTTTCTTAAGCCCGGTGTGTATTACTTAACCGCCGGGTAGTATTTACTATATGCTTGATCCATCGGAGACATATCTTGCTTGAGAGTAGATATTTATGTAACTTATCTCATTCTGCGCAACTTTGGATGAGTATTATAACACATACATACATACCATCACGCCGTTACCCTGTTGGGGTAGGCAGTGAACAGAATGGTAGACTTTCCTTTCGCGCCACACATTGTTTTATCACAGTTTTTTATTAAAACTGTGAATTCACATCAGAACAAAAACAAAACATATAAAAATACTTTCAGATTAAGGATAACACTTAGAATATGTGGTGTTGTCTGTGGTGTTGAAGACATAGTGAGGTGGGGAAGAAGCAGAAGGCGCTTCTGGAGGGATCATGTAGACCGCATGGAGGATACGAGACTTGCGAAAATTGCTAAGACTGAAACCCCTAGCAGCAGGAGATTACCAGGAAGGCCGCCGAAAAGGTGGAAGGACAGCTGGACGTCAGCATCCCAGGACAGCCCATTATTACAAACAGGTCATGCGACCTAGACCAAGAGGAAGAACACTTAGAATAAATAAAAGTCTTAATAAATATATGCAAACGGTCACTTTTAGACGGAAATATATTGTATTATTTAAGTTAAAAAATAACGAGAAAAACGTGGCTATTTTTTGAAAAATGGTTTTAAGACTGCGTAGTTTATTTGATGAGACAGAAAGATAACGTCCTCGGATTGTCGGAGGAGATAGCCGGGCACTCCGGGGACAATGGAGAGTTCAAGACTTAACAAGATCATGAAGGATTTAAGGTAAAACAAAAGGTGCGTGACGCGTATATTTAACTTAAAAATCACTGATCTCATAGATATATAGCAAGTTAAGAAATTAATTATAATAACAAAATAATTATTGTTATATTCATCCAGGATATTGTGGTGCTTTGGAAATGTTTGTTCAGGGCCGTCTATCAGGTTTTAGTGCACTTCTTAATTATTAACTAAGTAATTCAAGAAATTGCAAGTAAATAATTTATGATGCACCAACCGAGAAACCAGTTAGATGCCATTTAAATTATTATTGTCACAAGAAGCACATTGTTTGAATAGAATATATATTTCTTGTTATTTTGATGTTTTATTCATGAAGATCTTCATGAATAATATAGTTTAAGCGGTCATCATCGAAGTCCACTGGTAGTCCGGAACGCTCCATGTCTTTCAGGTCGAAATTACCGTCTTTGAAACGCAAAAAACATCGACGAGCTGCCCTTTCATTCATAGCATCTTCACCGTACACTTCGCAAATATCGCGAGCAGCTTTGGCAGTTTTACTCCCTCGATTGAACGCGAACAGAAGGTGTCGAAAATGCTCACTTTCGTCTACTTGCCATTCCATTTTAAAGGCTTGTAATAAAAAAAATAATATATTTAACGTAAAAGCAAACACAATACCTTGTAGAACAGAAAATTTTCTTTCGAATGACGTATAATATTTACCGTTTTGTTTTCATTTTGGTGCTCATTTTTAAACTGAAAAAAAAAACGGACACAACTTATGGTAACACCTAATCGTTATTCCTTTTCCTACTCAGCTCCCGTCCCAGGAGTGTCTATTGATGACGTAAAACAATGCGATATTAACATTTGATCTCAGAGCTACAGACAACTTGGATACGTTTATTGACAGACATGATGATTAATTAGTTTGCAAGTATAATATTATAGAACAATCTATTGTTGTTTGCGTATTGTTCCGTTGATCTGTATGTGACACATTTCAATGTAGATGTTGATCGATTGGCATTCGCCAATATTAAACCTTTCCCTTTCTGTGCTAAAAAAAATCCACGCATTCCGGTGCTGTGTATTCAATACACATGTAAAAATTAGCGATTTAAAATCGGAAAAATAAGAACATTCATAGCCAATCGCTTGAATTAAATTTGAAATCAAAAGTGATAATACGAGGGTAGTCCCAAAAGTACCCGACCTAACAAAGAAAACACAAAAAATTTGGGAAAAAATATTTTTATTCCTCAACATAGTCTCCTTTCAGCTCGACACACTTTTCCCAGCGATGTTCGATAGCTTCGATACCCTGTTTATAGTGAGAACCGTCGAGCGCCTCGAAATAGCCATCAACCGCAGATTCCACCTCTTCATTGTTGGCAAATCTTTTACCACCAAGCCATTTTTTAAAGTTTGGAAAAAGAAAATAATCCGAGGGGGCTTAATCCGGCAAATAGGGTGCGTGAGGAAGTAATTCGAACTTTAATTAATTGATTTTGGCCACCGCGATAACGGATGTGTGAACTGGTGCATTGTCTTGATGAAACAACACTTTCTTTTTCGCCAAATGCGGCCGTTTTTTCTTGATTTCATCACTCAAACGCTGCAATAAGTTCGCATAATATTCGCCGTTGATTGTTTTTCCTTTTTGAAGATAATCAATGAAAATTGTCCCACGCGCATCCCAAAAAACTGACGTCATGAGCTTGCCTGCAGATGGAACTGTCTTCGCCTTTTTTGGAGCCGATTCTCCCCTTTCAGTCCGTTGTTTTGACTATTCCTTCGTCTCAGGTGTGAAGTGATGGACCCATGTTTCATCCATGGTTATGAATCGACGCAAAAACTCAGCGGCATAATTATTCAAAGTGTGCATATTTTTTTGGGCCGCCCTGCATTAAACTTTAACTGCTAACATAGCGATATGAAAAGAAAAAAAACGTATTGATATCTAAAAACTCTTATTTTAAACTGTTGGTGTAATTTCACGGTTCATTTCGAGATCGCGTGTTAATTTCATGTATCTTAATTCTCATACTCATAACAAGCGTATGTTGTTTATGATCAATGGCTAAAATATAAAATAGGTTGCATATTTAAAAGTTTTACAGAAATTACATGAATTATTCCAGCGCAGGTGCGAGGTTCTCGAACTCACGGCAACTATTGTTTCAGCACGATACGTTATTTTATTCGTGAAAATCAAAAAAATATTTTAAAAAACCAACTCAATAGATGGTGGAGTTGCAGTACACCAATACCCCTATTTAAGGGATATCTTTGAAAAAAATTTCGCTATTTGTTAGAATTGAATTTTTTTTTTAAACTGATGAGTAACGTAGGGGGAAAAATATATATTTTAGGGTGGTTAATATATATGTTGAACGGGTGGGTGACAAAAGACTGAATAAAGAAATGTATAATGCATCATTCAGCTTGTTTAATCAGTCGTAAATTTTAATTTGATCAGTTTTAAATTTTGTCGTTCACTATTGCGACCTCCACTTATATGGGGGTCGCAATAGTGGACAACCAAAAAGTATGGTCGGACCAAATGAATGAAATATCAAAAGGAAAGATATAAAGGTCTAGGTTCATCAGCCAGAAGATTCTTCTTCTTCCTACACTTTGTTTTCTTTGTATCTTCCCCTAAAATATGACTTCAATAATTTCATAATTGAAATGCCCAAAGTCTTTCAATCTTCTCTTAAGACAACTGTATAGGTACTCCTTTGTATTTTTTCATACGTTTTAAGACATGTGTATTGCGCACTTTATTAACCTTTCCCTTTCTGTGCTAAAAAAATCCGCCCGTTCCGGTGCTGTGTATTCAATACACATGTGAAAATGAACGATTTAAAATCGGAAAAATAACAATATTCATAGCCAATCGATTGAATTAATTAAATTTGAAGTCAAAAGGGACAATAATTGAAAATTAATTTACTGAAAACATGAAAAAAAAACATCGGCCGACGTTCACAAAACGGGCAAAGCGACCACCTCAAACGAATGCCCGCGAGTTACTAAGCGAGAGAAGCAAGCGAACTGAGATCCTATTTCTTGCGTTCCCATATACCGAAGTAGAGTGAGACGTGAATAGCGTCGCTTCCTCACCCATAGCGGTTTTTTTAGAATGAATATACATACCTACGTCACACACTGGCATACGCTTGATTGTATTGGTGAATTTATTCCCGATTTTCACAAAATATCTCTGATGTGGCCGATAAGTGCTAATTATTATTAATATTATTTTTTTCATTCAATGCGTAAATGTATTACGGAGGAATGCCTAAAATCTGAACTCAGTATTTATTATATTTATAGAGATATTTAAGTTTTTAGAAGCAATGTGTACTAGTTACACATCACAGGGAAATAAGGGTTAACCCATCAAATCTTGAATATTCACCACATCTTTAGCATCACATTTGAAATGATTCAATTAATTTTGTGTTGGCTTGGTTGAGTATTCAAGTCTACTGAAAATATGTAACACTGTACAATGCATATTTTTAATTTAAGGTTAAAGTTTATATTACAGATAATATTTATGATTTTGAAGAAATAATTTCGTACCATCTCAACTCAGGTTCTGATTTCCCAGAAATGGTCCCACTGGTCATAAAGCCAGCAATCCAGATACTTGTATCATATTTGTGCACTCCTTCAATACACTCGGTTCGTACTCTCAGCGACGCATATGATATACTCGTAGTTGTTGATTAACCATACTGATAATCAGAAACCATACTGATAATCAGAAACCATACTGATAATCAGAAATAACCATACTGATAGTCTTTAAAGTACACACTGAAAGTCATTTATGTCACATTGATTTTATTCTTAAGTCTTTGCACGCTTTACATATCATCTGCCAGGATGACAATATCATCAGTATATCTGATGTTGGTAATTTTATTCTTAAGTCTTTGCACGCTTTCCATATCATATGCCAGGATGACAATATCATCAGTATATCTGATGTTGGTAATTTTATTCTTAAGTCTTTGCACGCTTTCCATATCATATGCCAGGATGACAATATCATCAGTATATCTGATGTTGGTAATTTTGTGATCATTAATTATCAACCCATCTTTCGATTTTTCAACATATAATGACTGCTTGAAAGTCACCACTGAGTATTTGTTAGAAAGAACAGGGGAAAGTACACAACCTTGCCGAACTCCACGGCATATGTTTATGTCTACTATCAAGCTGTCGATATATTTATTTAACACTTTTATAGCAAATACAATCTTGCGGGCTATTGCCAGGTGGCAATCTTTTCCAACCAACCAGACAAAAGTAAATGAAGTAAGTTACGTGGTCGCATACATAATTCAAATGACTATCCATCCAGGATGAAACAAGATGTTTGCATATTAACAAGATAAAAAAAACGTGGGTTAATTTTTTTTGGCAGCCGTTCTTTCTACTTGTCCTATTAAGAACATGGGTTTTTGGAATGTGCAATCTTAATACATAGGAACCATTACAGTGTTTCTCTGTCGGGGTAAGCATAAAACGCATTGTGCCAGACTTTTCTATCACTGCACTATTTTTTTGTCACAAAATTTATTTATTTATTGTATTTAACACTTTTATTGCAAATACAATCTGGTGGGCTTATTATCAGGCGGCAATCTCTTCCAACCACCCAGATAAAAGTAAATGAAGCAAGTTAAGTGGTCGCATACATCATTCAAATGACTATCCATCCCCACGAAATCATAAACACATACGTGAGCATATGCCCACGAACCCCACAATGACGGACAATCACTCGAACATTATTTTTCATACAAAGTGAGATATCATCAATCAAAAGAAAAGGAAGGGATAGTGGAGGGGAAATGAAAAGAAAAATCAGGAATGAAACACGTTATTTTACTGACAAGAGGTTTTTCAGTCGCTTCTTAAAGCATGCCAAGGACGGAGCGAGTCTTATATTGGTTTGTAACTAATTCCAGAGTCTCACTGCGTGGATAGTAAATGACGACGTAAAAAAAGAGGAGCGGTGAACTGGAAAGGCCAATAGACAATCTCTGTTTGAGCGTAGCACTAATCCATGATTGGAAAGACGCTGAAAATTTTCGATATAAAATTTATTAAGAATAAAACATATCAGTTTTCGGACTACCTCAAAATATATATGATGAGATGGTGTGTACCTTCTGCAGTAGAACGAGGTTTTGATGTAAGGTCCATTAGAATCTGCAATGTGGGAGAACATCCTATTAAAATATGCACAATGCGAGCTGTGATGGCCAACTCCACTCCACTCCACTACGGCTCGAGGCTACCGCGGTGCGTGCTGGCTGCACATTCACAGCTCGCGTGCTGGATACGGTTCAAACTATTTCCATTCATCTATTTTATAACAACTTGTTAAATGTTTTGAATAATGTGTGTAAAATTCATAAATGTTATTGAATATTTTAATATTTAATTAGTTAGTTGCAGCAACAGTAGATATCTAAAGATTTTACACAATACAATATGTATAATGGAGTACCTCAGGGGTCAGTTGTGAAACCAATTTTCTTTGACCTACACAACATGCAATTTATTATTCTTGATACAAAAAATTATGCGAATGCAGAGTATTATAAAAAATATAAGATAAAGATGTAAAAATAAAAATTAGCACAAATGACTATTTATTTTAATTTTAAATATTAACTAAACGCAACAACTCACTAAAAATAAAAAAAATTGGAACTGAACAGTATGACGACAGTGTGAAACTCTGCTAAGGTTTATATAATAGTTCAGAATAATATTTAAGTATTTACTTTGATGTATAAGAATGAAACGTGGACTTGGAAAAAATTGGAAGGAACCGAATAAATATTTAGAAATGCGTGCACTTAGAAGAGTACAGTACCCGGTGGTAAGTTATACACATCGGGCTTAAGAAAGAGACTGTCGGCCATAATCGGCTAACTTCGGCTTTGTAGAGCGTCGTCTCTGTCATTCATACACGTATTCCGTCACGATTTGTCAGTCGTCGTCAAGCGTTCTAGGGTGTGCTACGTCTTTGCGCCTTCTTCACCGTCTTCTCCAGCATCGTCACCTCATCTTTACCGTCTTCACCATCGTCGCTACACTGAGACCCCCGGGATGAGCGGGAGGACGCCTAACCTGAACTGCGCCACCAGGGCCGCTGACATGAGCGTTCGAACGCCTTTGAAGATAGTCACAATGCCCAACTATGGTCGATTCAAATGTTAAACAAAGGCTCACCGAGCCTAAAAATTCACCATAAATTAACACACAAATACTTAATATAAGTATACACATTTAATAACACAATCACACATATGACACAACAGTGGAAAAGTTATTCCCTCAAATCACTGACAAAAGATCAAACGGTGCAGTAAAATGCACATGGTTTTCAAAAATTGAATAAAAATAAAAGAACTCGTATCTTCTTCTTCTTCTTACCGCCGGGTACTGTACACGGGGTGACAATGTATGACAGAATACGGAATGAAGTGATTAAGGATAATGTGAACTTAAGGCAGACGTGTTTAGTAAGATAAAGTGAAGTACTTTGAGATGGTTTGAGCATGTAGAACGAATGGATGGAGAAATATTGACAAAACAAATTTACAGTGTAAATGTGAGTAGTAAAGGCGTGGTAGAAGAAGACAGAGGAAAACTTGGTTGTATCGAGTGAATTACATTTTTATAAAATAAATCGTATGAGTTTTATAAGAAGGTTTATGGATGTGGATGTGATAAAATATGTACATCGAGATACGAAAACTTGGCGCTCTGTCCTGCTTACGTCTCCCTATTGGAGTAGGTAGAGAAGATAAACTTTTCTATTACGATATACATTTTTCGCTTCTTCCACATGCGTGTATCTTCTCATGGGAATGAGTTGTAACTTTATTATATTGTAAGTTTTCTACCTCAAGCTCTTTAACAAGCTAATTATATATTTTTTAAATATTATTTAACACTCTTATAGCAAATACAATCTGGCGGGCTTATTGTCAGGCGGCAATCTCTTCCAACCAACCAGACAAACTTAAATGAAGCAAGTTATATGGTCGCATAAATCATTCAAATGACTATCCATCCCCACGAAATCCATAAACACATACGTGAGCATATATATGCCCACAAACCCCACAAAGACAGACAATCACCAGAACATTCCTTTTCATATAAAGTGAGATATCATCAATCAAAAGGAAAAGAAAGGGATGGTGGAGAGGAACGGAAAAGAAAAAAAATCAGAAATGAAACACGTTATTTTTTAATGAATTCATTCCCATTATCCGTGACGAGTATAATGAAAAGGACCAATCAAAGTGAGGAGCAGAGTACTTTGGTGTTGGGGCCAACAGAGATGACTATGTAAGCGAATTTGTGATTAATTTATACTTATAGCCTTTGAAAAGATAACAAAAATTAAGAATGAAGATACTAGTTTAAACTGTTAAAAAATTAGAACACCACAAATTTATACGCCCAACAGATTCAATATGTGTTGTTTATTTTGAACAACGTGATGGTTATAACACTGAAACGGCCCTGCTGCATCTTATAAGAGTGCAGGTTATTTCAGTTCCACGATATTATAATGCACTTGAGGTCGGCCGTGCATAAAAACACATGCCCGTGGCATCAGTCAATTTTCGTCAAGTGGTGGGAAATGCATTCGCCTCCGCAGAATGGGGTTAGGTTTACCCATTGTCATCCGTTTTTCGTTGGAAATTTCGTACAGATATACAATAAAAAAAATGCTTTCTAAAATTATAGTAATCAGACGATGGAAGAGTTTAGAGGAATATCGAAGGGTGTGTAACGATAGGAAACAAAGTCAATGCGGCTCTAAAACATATATCATATACTTGAACCGTTACGTATCTACGATATAGGTAACTGTATTTTAGAAACAAATTTGATGAATGGGAGTGCAAAGTGGGTGGGACAAATGACTGAAAGGAAACGAATGAATGCTGTAGAAATTATTGCACCGAGAAGAATTCATGACGTGACAATTTATAAAAGAATACGGAATGAAGTCATTAGGGATCTCTGGGCATGTAGAACGAATGAATTAAGAAATACTAACTACACAAATATATCAAGGAATATATGGTTGGATCAAATGTATATTTTAAAAGAAGAAAATATAAAAAGTCAGAGAAATCGTAAGAGTTGCGTGAGAAGGTGTGTGGATGGAAAAAAGGCGGGAGATGTGTGTCGCGACAGGAAAGTCTAGCGTTGTCTCCTCTCTGCCTACCCCTGACAGAGAGAGACGGCATGATGCTATGTATCCAAAAGGTCGTTTGGTCATTTTAGTCTACTATCTCCATTGTTTAAACGTTAACACTGTAGAAATTTTTGTAGGTATATTCAAATATAATTAAAATTTTGTTCAGAATACCCTTGAAGATGAGTTGCATATAACTCGAAACTGCTTCTTCAGTTTCAATCCTAGGGATTGGTAAGCAGTAAAGCTCTGCATCTCCTCTTCCACTCCGCTCGGTCTTCAGCGATCCTCTTGAGCTCTGTATAGGAGGTGAAGTCCATGTCGTGGCATATTTGCTCCAGATACTCTCGGCGAGGGGGCCCTCTGCCAATAGATCCCTCAATCATTCCCTCCAGTACATTGTGTAAGAGATTTTCATGTCGCAGCATATGACCCATCCATTCTGCACGCCTTTCCGATATGGTGTTTGACAGGTGTCTGGTTTCTTCGATCCTGCTGAGAACCTCGTCATTTGTAATGTGGTCTCTCCAGGAAATCCTCAGGATTTGTATATAGGTCCACATCTCGAAGGCCTCCAATAGTTTTCGATCCCTTTCACCCATACACCATGTCTCGCAACCAAACATCAAAATACTCCACACATATGTTTTGACAAATTTAGCTTGCGAAGCTTTAGGTCCATGTTGTTGGATTCGAAAATTTTTGTTTTGCTTGGTGAATGCGACTGTCAACCTCTCTTTTTGTACGGCCATCCCATGTAATCTTGCTTCCAAGATAGACAAACTCTTTTGAGTTCTTAAGTGCATCTTCTGGCATTAGTATGTTCATCTCGAAATTTGAAACTAGTTGGGTTAAATATATATTGTATTTTCAAGTGCACAAGCAGTGTTTCATTTTTTAATTATATTTAAAGTCGACTATGCTTTGGCACCGCCAAATATTAAGATCAAATTATTTTGTAGAATAATTCAATCATCGACAACATCTTTCTGGATGGCTGGAAGAGATTACCACATGGCAATAAACTCGCCAGGTTAAAAAAAAACCGACAATGATCGGTTTATTTATTTCAATCATCGACAGTAAATTTCGATACACTTCGATGAGTAGCACTGAAGGATTGAATGGGTCAAAGCTAAAGATTGCATTTGATTTGCATTGGAAATTACTGCGCTTCTGCTCGCATGATGTGGCCAGTAGCAGTAGCAGCAGCATATTGCAATGGGATCTAGATCGTCGAGTATGAACTGATGAATAATGGATTGCGAATAATTGGTGGGTTGCCGCTCGTAGGAGAAATGTAACAAGGTTACATACAATCACAATTATTCTTCAAAGACGAAGGCAAGCTCAATATTTTTTGTATGGATCATTATTATTATTATTTAACACTTTTATTGCAAATACAATCTGGAGGGCTTATTGCCAGGCGCCAATCCCTTCCAACCAACCAGAAAAAAGTAAATGAAGCAAGTTACGTGGTCACATAAATCATTCAAATGACTATCCATCCCCACGAAATCCATAAACACATACGTGAGCGTATGCCCACAAACCCCACAAATACGGACAATCACCCGAACATTCTTTTTCATATAAAGTGAGATATCATCAATCAAAAGGAAAGGAAGGGATGGTGGAGGGGAAAGGAAAAAAAAATCAGGAATGAAACACGTTATTTTACTGACTAGAAATTAGGAGTTTTTTGCAGCCGCTTCTTAAAGCATGCCAAGGACGGAGCGAGTCTTATATTGGTTTGTAACTGATTCCAGAGTCTCACTGCATGGACAGTAAAGGACGACGTAAAAAAAGAGGGGCGGTGAACTGGAAAGGCCAATAATCCATGATTGGAAAGACGCTGAAAATTTTCAGCGTCTTTCCAATCATGGACTAGCACAGGAAGGGAAAGGTTAAAACCGAGAGTGTTTTCGCCGAGTATGTCTTTTAAGTCTTACAGATGCACAACTGCGCGGTAACGCACTGGACTTCCGAGCGGAAGGTCACCGGTTCCAGCCCCGCGTTTTACTACTTCCCTCGAATAACACAGGCCTTTTTTTCGCCTAGTATGAAGAAGTAAATTATACCTATGACTTCGGTCATATCTTGTTTATCAAAAAAGAGACGAAAAAACAAGCCGGTGTACTCCAATCGTTTAACTTCGGTGTGCCATCGGATCCCGTATAGCGTCGTGGGCGGTAAGTTTGCTGGTAAGCAACGGTTCACTCACTTAAAAAAAATTCCTCGACACAGTTTTTTCAAATTCTGACATTGATATGTTAATTCTAAGGCAATCCATAAGACTCTCAGCATTATTCGATAGCACATATTTCGAAAGCTTCTTTGTGGTTTCCCTTACACGGTAACCAGAGAGAATAGATCTCCAAACTTTTCTACCCAAGCACACAATTTTCACCTCCTTCACATTCATACGTCTCGTCATACACAATATTCTTTTATTCATATTTCTCACATTACCATCTTTCAAAATCTGATCCATTTGGTTCAGCCACTTTTTTCTCAGTCTACCTCTTCCACGCACACCTTGCACTACTCACTTGTATATTTGCTTCATTCATCACTACTGACTTGTATATTTGCTTCATTCATCTCTACTGACTTGTATATTTGCTTCATTCATGTCTACTGACTTGTATATTTGCTTCATTCATCACTACTGACTTGTATATTTGCTTCATTCATCACTACTGACTTGTATATTTGCTTCATTCATCTCTACTGACTTGTATATTTGCTTCATTCATGTCTACTGACTTGTATATTTGCTTCATTCATCACTACTGACTTGTATATTTGCTTCATTCATCACTACTGACTTGTATATTTGCTAAATTCCTCAATACTGACTTGTATATTTGCTTCATTCATCACTACTGACTTGTATATTTGCTTCATTCATCACTACTGACTTGTATATTTGCTAAATTCCTCAATACTGACTTGTATATTTGCTTCATTCATCACTACTGACTTGTATATTTTCTTCATTCATCACTACTGACTTGTATATTTGCTTCATTCATCACTACTGACTTGTATATTTTCTTCATTCATCACTACTGACTTGTATATTTGCTTCATTCCTCACTACTGATTTGTATATTTGCTTTATATCATTCATTCTATCCACATGTCCATATCATCTTAAAGTTCCTTTATTTCTTTATCTTACTTAAAGCATCCATGCATTAATTTCTGACGTTTTCATTCCGCCAGCTCCAAAGTTTTTTGCTTTTTTGATAATATATTACTATTTAGTTTGGCCAATGAGTGCATTCACGAGAGGATGGGTACACTCACATACTAGTATATGTTATATGCACTGAAGAGATGCGCTGCGCAGTTTCTCAATTGAGAGTCAGGTGGCGGGTCTTGCTCAATATCACTCAAGCTACGAGTACCACTCGCGTCAAGTATGAATCTTGCTTCTTCCAGAGCAATGGCTGTTGGCCAGAAGCCAAAATCGTTCACTACGCAAGATGTTGTTAACAATTATGCAAAACCAATTTTCCAATTCATGAATAATCATCGCCACGTCATTCTTTACTGTCTACGCCGTTCGACTCTGGAATCAATAACCAACTACATACTATATTTCTCAAAAATGACATAACGTGTGTTCGTATTCTCCACTCTATCTTTCATTCCCTGTCTCTCCCTGTCCAAGTCATTGATACATACAGACAATCACGCAATTTCCCTGTCAGGGTAGATAGACAGGGTAGAGCGCCACACTTTCATATTTTCAAATTTCCATACGCCTTCTCATATAAAGTCTACAAATTATCTCATTTTTGTCATTGCCCTTGCAGAAAATCAGAGAAATCGTAAACAAACCCATCCACAGAGTTAAAGCTGCCCTGGAAGGAGTCACTTAACCGTATGAATGAAATAATTAATGAATCGACTTTATACACACATACATACCATCATACTATTTTCCTGTCAAGATAGGCTGAAAAGAGAGAGTGCCAAACTTTCCTATTTCGATACACATCCTTAGCCTCTTCTACATTCATACCACTTCTACGATTTCTCTGACTTTTACGTTTAATTCTTTCAGAATATCATTAAATTGATCCAATCATACTTTCCGTGGTCCTCCTCTTACATGCCTTCCACTTACATTTGTGCTACATATTTATTTTATAAGTATTTCTTCATTTATTCGTTCCACATGCCCAAACCATTTCGGAGTGCTCTTTTTCATCACACTCAACATATTAACTTTAATTACACATTAAGACATCTTTATTGTTCGCTGACGACTTGAAAATTTTCAAAAAGATCAATTCACCTCACGACTGTGCACAGTTACAACAGGACCTAGACTCCCTAGTCTCCTGGAGTGAGCAAAATCATCTTCTGTTCAACATTCATAAATGTGTCTGTGTATCTTATAGTCGATCGTTTTCACCAATCCACCATCAGTATACTATACAGGGAGTGGCATTAAACAGAGTTTCTGAATTCAAAAATTTGGGCGTAACCTTTGATGTCGGACTCACGTTCGTTAATCATGTCTCATGTTTAATATCGGACTGTTACAAACTACTCGGTTATATGATGAGAATATTAAGAGAATTTAACAGCACCGATATCCTCCGAAATTTATATAATTATCTAATTAGAACCATATTAGAATATGCATCTACGGTTTGGGCTCCTCATCAGCTCAAATATAAAAACAATATAGAACAAATACAAAAAAAATCCTAAGATATCTATGGTACAGAACAAAGGGCGAGTACCCAAAATATGCTCACCATGCCGAACTTCTCACGGTGTGTAACTATAGAAGCCTCGAAACAAGAAGGCAAGAATCCATTGCGATATTCCTTATAAAGGTTTTCCAAGGTTCCTTTAACTGTCCCGCGATTCTAGAAGCACTAAGTTTATATGTACCCAATAAATATATCGGTGCAAGGAATCACCCTCTGTTCTACATACCAACTTACAGGACGAATATCATGGCTAAACACTCAGTCACGCGTGGTATAGAGATATTGAACCAACTGAATGACACTGTGGGTATAGTCTCGGTACCGACTAGCAGTATGAGAAGAATCCTGGCTGATATTCTTCCTAACGAATAAGCTAACGCTAGAAGCAGACCCTCTTTGTCCTTAACAGGAGAAATCCGTGCAAAGTGGATTAAAAAAAAAAAATCCTCCATAACTTCATAACGTGTATGACACGTGTTTTTCCACGACCATTCTTTTTTCATGTTCACTTAATCATTATTTTTCCATGTTGACATTTCAATCAAAGTTAGCAACAAAATACTGTTGTGGACTATCTATCACCTTTGCTGATTTTTATACTCTCCGGTTCGAGTATATTTATTTTAGTGATCCATTAACTTTGTACTCTATCGCTACACGTCGTTCGATATCCCTTGTAACTTTCCCATTACCTAAAATATACTATTACAAAAAGATGGAAGATAACTCACATCTGCACTGCATTCCATTACATAAACAGAAATGAAAATACTTAGTCGATATTTCTAATAAACCAATCAAACGTGAGTTGTGTATTGCATTTTATGCTTATATACGACCATAACAAAACTTAATTCAAGATCACAAATATTTATCCAAAAAACCGCACAAAAAAGATAACGCTTTTTTTTTTTAAATTGATCGTGTATCTGTTGCTAATCGCTTCATCTATAAACCTTTCAAGTTTCGAAGAAAAATATCAAAATTCTTGGAAACAGTAAATTATATTTTTTTTTATATTTTCTTACTGAACGTTCATTGTAAACAAACTTACAAAGTAATTTATTTGCACCATTAAAGTAATCTTCAAAAATAAAGATAAATTGATGTATTCCAGGGGTCGCTCACCGCAGGAGCGAGTAATTAAATATAATAAAAACCGAAAAAAATATTTAAAAATGCAAAATGATAAATCATAAAGTTTGAATAATCTGTTGTTTATAGTTAAGGCATTCACGTTGTGGAGGTTTAAAGACATTGTAATTTATTTTTATCAAACACTGTTAATTCCACTTTTTTGTAACGGTATAACCCTACCGGTTTCAAGGCTTTCACCTCATCTTCAGGGGAGCACAAACAAGACTAAATTATGTTCGAACTGGTACCGATATACACGCTTCAACGGTTGGGGGCTGAGGGGTGAGGGAGGCATGGGATGATTTCGGTCAAGAGCGGAGAGATTTTTGGGATATAACTGTTCACCAGATGTTGAACAGTTATATCCTAAACATCTGGTGAACAGTTATATCCTTAGAATCTCTCCGCTCTTGGCCGAAATCGTCCCATGCCTCCCTCACCCCTCAGCCCCCAGCCGTTGAAGCGTGTATATCGGTACCAGTTTGAACATAATTTAGTCTTGTTTGTACTCCCCTGAAGATAAGGTGAACGCCTTGAAACGGGTAGGGTTATACCGTTACAAAAAAGTGGAATAAACAGTGTTTGATAAAAATAAATTTGAATAATCGTTATAAATGCGCTATTAAAGAAACTTTACATTCAGCTATGAAGAAAGTTCTACTGAAAAATATTTTGGCATGTAAAAAGATAATAAGTGTTGGCTATACCGCTTCATAACATAATTAATGGTGGTATTGACTGTTCAGATATTCTGCAGCTTGTTACACCAGGCGTACCTGATCCTTTAAATACTTCTTCTTCTCTTGATCTAGATCGTATGACCTGTTTGTGACGGTGGACTGTCCTGGGATGATGACGTCCAGCTGTCCTTCCATCTTTTCTGCGGCCTTCATGGTAATCTCCTGCTGCTAGGGGTTTCAGTCTTAGTAATTTTCGCAAGTCTCGTATCCTCCATGCGGTCTTCATGATCCCTCCAGAAGCGCCTTCTACTTCTTCCCCACTTCGCTATGTCTTCAACACCAGAGACAGACCTTATCGTCTCATTTCTGATCCGATCTCTAAGAGTTCTGCCTGTGATAGAGCGTAGGGTTCTCATTTCCGCCATTCTGAGAAGGTTTTTTGTCCTGTTGATATCGGCTCTCACTTCTATCCCATAATATGTCATGATGGGGCGGATGCATGTCTTATATATCCTGACTTTACTTTCGGTTAGCATGTGTTTGTTTCTCCATATAGTATCCCGCAGGCAGCCAGCCAAAGCTGTCGCTTTATTAGTTTGTGTTCGTACTTCACTATATAGGTCACTGTTGCTGGATATCTCTACACCTAGGTAAGTGAATCGCATGACTTGCTCAATAGGTACGTTAACGATGATCAGTTTGCATCATCGATAACGTACCTATTTAAAACGTTTTTAAATCCAAACTGTTATATAGTATACATGGTTGGCGCTAAGGCTTATATCTAGAGTGCATCGATGAAGCCCGTACGATGCCAATTTAAAAAAAAATGCGCTGCGAGTCATTGCCCTTTTCCGGTGATGCCGAACCATAAGTCCGTCGTCGTATTATTTTCACACTCATGGCCAAGTGATGAATATCTCGTTCGGAGTCTCGGTCCAATGGTAGGACGCCTTACTCCTTCATCGGATAATTTCTGACTGATATGATATTTAATTGGATATTTTGGTTCCTGTTTTAGGAGACGGGGAGGGATAGTTTTATGTAATTTGTTTGATGAATGATTATGAGAAATAATAAGACGTTAAATACTTGTATACATGTGATGTTATATAAATGATATTACATACGAATATACATATATTTGTGGATGTGCGATGTCACACACGCTTATATATATTAGATGGGTGGTGAGAAAGAAATGGAGGTGAGATGATGGTGAGTAAATCATAGGATGTTGTATATAAATATGGGTATTTGGGGAGACGTGTGTGACTTTTAAAAATATATTAATACATAAATATGGGAAATACGCGATTGACTATGGTGGGAGGCTGTCGTCTGCCGCTTGAGGAGTCGGTGTCGGTGTATAAATAGGTGTAGAAAATGGTGTAGAGAAAGGTGTAGAAAATGGTGTAGAAAATGGTGTAGAAGACGGGGGGGTATTCAGAGTGACGGGGTCATTTGCAGTTGGGGGGGCGTTTGCGGGTGGGCGGGTGCGGAGAATAGATTTTGGACGTGGGTGCTTGTAGTTGGTGTTCGCGTTGTAGTTTCCGAGATTTTGTATGACGGGGTTGGGATGTCTTGATATTGAACTGTAAAACCTTTCGGCCAGAGCGCGCATGTGATCGGGGATAGTTTCAAGTGCGGTGTCCGCGTGGAGTCTAGAGTTACGAACTATGTAGGGCGCGTTTAATATCATGCGGAGGGCTTTGTTTTGGACGATTTGAATGTGATTTATCGTGGTTACCGGCGCGTAGCCCCATACCGGAAGGGCGTATGTCAATTGTGGTCTGATGATCGATTTATAAAGATGGAGTTTAGTGCGCGGACTTAATTTACTGAATTTACCGACCAATGGGAATAATGATTTTAAAGTTCCGAGAGCTTTTGCTTTTACAATGAGGGCGTGTTTGCGCCACGTGAGTCTACTGTCTAAGGTGAGGCCTAAGTATTTCACGTGGTCGGTCCATGGGACGCTCTGGCCGAAGAGTTTTAGAGTTCTGACGGGTTCGATGTATTTGCGTGAGAAGCGGACTGCTGTGCTTTTGGAGGGATTAATTTTGATCTTCCATTCTGTGCACCATTGCTCCAGAATGGGAATGAAGTCTTGCAGTCGGTTGTGGGAGTCGGACTCGTATTTGGATGATGAGAGGAATGCTGTGTCGTCGGCGTATTGCGCGGTGATACAGTGTGCGTTAGAAAATTGGGGCATATCGCTCGTATATATATTGTACAGGATGGGGGACAGGAGTGCACCTTGGGGCACACCTGCCAGAATGGGGCGCGGGGAGGAGTTTATTCCGTCTATTTTGACGGAGAAGGAGCGATTTTCTAGAAAGGAGGCGATGATTTGCACTAGTCTAAGTGGAATACCCGTCTTGTGTAGCTTGTATACGAGTCCGTTGTGCCAGACGGTGTCGAAGGCTTTGGCCACGTCTAGCGAAAGGTTCACACTCATGTGTGTCGACACTAGATAAGTCCCTTTGGGCAGTTCCTTCATCGACACTATGTGACATTGCGCTCATAAAAAAATAAGGCGCGCACAACACCAATACGGGGCTGGACCGCAAAGTGGCAACGGGCGGAACGCCAAAAATATAGAATATTGTTTAAATACTTTATGGTTCATTGTTTTAGATGATCCCAATGCTTTACGTATAGGTATAGTGCTATATGTGTGCACTGTTCATATACAATCATAAAGTTTGATAAGACCTCCAAAACGGTCTCTCCAATAAATTTATTTATTTCCATCAAATATAAAAACTTATTACATATATAAATTTTTCATTAGTATGATTCGTTATTTCAGTGTAAGGGGTAAATCACGAACAAAAAAATCTCTTATAGCCCATACATAAAAGAATGAAAAATGTTCCATACATCGGTTATCTCATTTTGGTGTCACTCACTGAGTGTTTCCACCTGCCCCCTGGGAAATCAGCTATGTGAGGGACCAGAGGCTGTTTTCCATCTTCCCATCTGGGCTGGCAGTTACCAATGATGCAATCTATCTCTGAGGAACCTGAATAAAAAAGACGTCAACCATTTGATATTTTCAATTAGTCAGTTTGAAGCACTTTACTAAAATGTCAAGTTCAAATTTGTTTTATTTATTTATTTAATTAACGACACAACAGTGTCTTTATATACAAATGAACATGTGACAAGTTATACAAGTACTTCAAATTATTGACAAATAATACAAAACTTTATCTTAAACTAACATGAAGATACAAAAAGCAGTAGTAATAATAAATTACAGTCATTGTTTTAAAATTATTTAATAATTATATGTATATTTAAGTTCAATATATGTTATGCATGTATACCACAAAATATTACCAAACTTCACCAAACAGACTTACGTAATTGTCCAAGACTTATTTTATAGAGGTAAAGAATTCGGATTTGTTTTTAGTGGAATAACGCATACATAGAACAAATATTGGATTTTTTGAGAATTTTGTGGGAATTTTATGGATAGATCTTGATATATGGAAAACATATGGCTTCATTAGTAGAACGAGATGCAAGTTGCTTTGCAGAATCGAAACCTTCCACTTGTTGATGCAGGGTTACTCAACTCCAGAGGCAAAGTATTGTCCTTAATGTTTTGTTTATACTAGGTTATTTATATTAATAAAGGAGAGCACAAAGTTAGTAGCTATTTCTAAATATTGTTGTGATATTCTGGCGAATATATAAATATTTATGTGAAGCGGTGTATCCAGACGATATGGTAGAGCAAGCAGAAAGCGAGGTAAATTTACAAACTTTTGCAAAATTGAAAGTCATGGTTATTAAGAGAAGTTGAGAAAATCTTGTATCTTAGAAGCATATTATGTCGCATAACAGCACGAAGTGCGATATTGGAATAAGACTAGCAGCGGGTAATAGAGGGGATGCTAGGTTATACAAAGTACCGTATTAGCCCGCCTATAAGACGTTTTTATTTTAAAAAAAAACGACACTTAAATAGGGGGGTCGCATTATATTCGAGTCACAAATCATCAATTTTTCAATGAAACCATCATCAATGGATTTAAAAAATGTTGCATATCCAATACAATGGAAGGTGCTGAAGATGATATTTTGTGGGAAAATATGATTGAGGATTTTGAAGACGATAATATCACTGAAGATGAGATGAGACTGATGCTGAGGATGCTATAGCCATATGTGAATCTGACTGATCTGATTAGCTACTGTAGTTGGACTTTTTTATTTCTTCTTTTCATGTTTAAACGTGTACTTTACTATTATCTGGGTGTCTGGGTTGCATTATATTGTCCATAATATTACGAGTATAATGGCGAGGGAAAGTTTTTTTCTCCAAAAAGCAGATTAAAAAATAGGGGTCGTCTCATATTTTTACACGGTATTAACCTACTGAAGCATTTCAAGAGAAGTAAAGCTGGCTGCTCCATAATAGAATATTGGTTCCAATATTAGGAGTTGCAAGCGAAACTTGAACGTAGCAAAAAAGTGATGAAATTAAGTCGAATATGTGTAAAAAATGATGATAGAATAAAGAATGAAGACATTACGAAAGATATGACAAAATTAACCGAAATATGAAAGATGCAAGAGTGAAAAGCCTTTATATGTAATAGGAGAGTACATATATAACTAGGTGTATGGACGCGGCAGAAGCGAAATATGTGTGACAGAATATAATAAAGTGCTTACCTGTCTACCTCAATGGCGACAAGGTGTGATGGTAACGATGACGCACTTTATGATATGTCATGTTAAAATATTTACACTTAACTCGTGTTCTTTATTTTGTAATGTTTTTAATGAGCGGAATGAAGACATCAGAAATGAATGCATGGATAAAATTGATGTTTTATGTAAGATGAAGAAAGAAGCTTTAAGATGGTTTGGAGGGAAGAAATGACGAAATAATGCTAAGCGAGTATAAAAGTCAGAACTGCAAGTGTGTGGTGTGGTATATGTAGACCGAGGAAAATGTGGCTGGACCAAATGAACAAGATTTTGAAAGAAGGTGAAGTGAGAAATTTGAAAAAAAAAACAGATGGCGCATGACAAGATGTACGAATGTAAAGGAGGCGAAAGTTGAGTGCTTGGATAGATTTTTTTTATATCTGTTCTCTCCGCCTGCCCCGCAAGGGACACGACGTTATGATATGTATGTATCATAGTTTCCTAAAGTGGGCCCTACCGCCCCCCTGTGGGCGCTGGAGGGTACGAGTATGTATGTCAATAAAAGGTTCGAATCCCGAAATAGAGCGCCTTGAGAATCTGGTCTCTAAAAGGCGCTATATTAATTGTCATTTTATTATTATTACTATGACGCTATATGACAAAATACCGAGTGACTGGAATTGCGTACGACATCAGTTGAGAACCTCTGGTTCAGGAGCGAGAAGGCGTGTGTACTCGTATATTTAAATCAACTATCAAAACAGCAGGAAGATAAGTGTAAATATTTTGATTTTAAATCCAGCAATTGCCAAGATTTAAGGTAAACACTTCACTATTATCTGACTACGTCAGAAGTGATCAATGGGGTGTGTATGTGCAAAAAGGGACTAACCCACAATTAACGAGGTTTTAAAAATAGAATGCGAGCACTTAGAGTGCAAATAAGATATGCATGCACTAAGAAGACACTATAACAAATAAGATATGTATGCACTAAGAAGATACTATAACAAATAAGATATGCATGCACTAAGAATACACTATAACAAATAAGATATGCATACACTAAGAATACACTATAACAAAAAATATATGCATGCACTAAGAAGACACTATAACAAATAAGACATGTATGCACTAAGAAGATACTATAACAAATAAGATATGCATGCACTAAGAATACACTATAACAAATAAGATATGCATGCACTAAGAATACACTATAACAAATAAGATATGCATGCACTAAGAAGACATAATAACCAATAAGATATGCACGCACTAAGAAGACACTTTAACAAATAAGATATGCATGCACTCAGACGACACTATAACAAATAAGATATGCATGCACTAAGAAGACACTATAACAAATAAGATATGCATGCACTAAGAAGATACTATAACAAATAAGATATGCATGCACTAAGAAGACACTATAACAAATAAGATGTGCATGCATTAAGAAGACACTATAACAAATAAGATATGCATGCACTAAGAATACACTATAACAAATAAGATATGCATGCACTAAGAAGACACTATAACAAATAAGACATGCATGCACTAAGAAGACACTATAACAAATAAGATATGCATGCACTAAAAAGACACTATAACAAATAAGATATGCATGCATTAAGAAGACACTATAACAAATAAGACATGCATGCACTAAGAAGACACTATAACAAATAAGACATGCATGCACTAAGAAGACACTATAACAAATAAGATATACATGCACTAAGAAGACACTATAACAAATAAGATATGCATGCACTAAGAATACACTATAACAAATAAGATATGTATGCACTAAGAAGACACTATAACAAATAAGACATGCATGCACTAAGAATACACTATAACAAATAAGATATGCATGCACTAAGAAGACACTATAACAAATAAGATATGCATGCATTAAGAAGACACTATAACAAATAAGACATGCATGCACTAAGAAGACACTATAACAAATAAGATATGCATGCGCTAAAAAGACACTATAACAAATAAGACATGAAAGCACTAAGAAGACACTATAACAAATAAGATATGCATGCACTAAGAAGACACTTTAACAAATAAGATATGCATGCACTAAGAAGACACTAACAAATAAGACATGCATGCACTAAGAAGACACTATAACAAATAAGATATGCATGCACCTAAATAAGATATGCAAAACCTTAAATTCATACATATCATAATGCAATTTCATACACATCATAATGTCATGTCGAGAAAGACAGAGGATAGAGCGCCAGACTTTCCTATCTTGGCACACAGCCTTTGTCTCGTCCTTATCCACAGACATTCTCATAAAACGCCTACAATTTCTCTGATCTTTACATTTCCTTGTTTCGAAATATCATTAACTTAATCTAACCATACTTTTCTTCCATAGGTCTTCCTCTACCACGACTTTTAATCACATTCGCACTTTTTATATTTTTTGTAAGTATTTCGTCATATATTCGTTCAACATGTCCAAACTTTCTCGAATTGCTCTTCAACATAAAATAATCAAAATATTATGTGCGTGTATGTGTTTCATGTTTATACAATATAACTTGGTAGGTTTTTGCTAAGTTGCATTTCTTTCAACCAATCTGAAAGATTTAAAGACTTGTTATTTTAAGACGTCGCAATAATACGTGAGTTGTATAACATTGTCATTTTAAGACGTCGCAAAAATACGTGAGTGGTATAACATTGTTATTTTAAGACGTCGCAATAATACATGAATGGTATAACATTGTTATTTTAAGACGTCGCAATAATACGTGAGTGGTATAATATTATTATTTTAAGACGTCGCAATAATACGTGAGTGGTATAACATTCTTATTTTAAGACGTCGCAATAATGAAATTAAAGTTAATCTTTTTTTATGTCAAATCATTTTCATTCAAGATTTTCCGAATTCAATAAAAAAAAAACATTAAATCACTGACATTTCCTCAGAATATCTTCCTAAAAATAATTGCAAAATTAACGGTGTTTTTTTTAATTATTTCGCAGTTGCACTGCATTAACAAAGTGTAAAAATATTTCACTATTTAACGTTCCGCTACTTTAACTAATAAAAGAAGTTTCAGACAAAAAAAAAGACGTTTAAAATAACCCGCAACTCTTTAGTGGGATGACAAAATTAATTATCTCGGTGAAATATTAATCGGGCAAAAGACTAAATAAAAAAAGAACATCAAAACGGCCGTCATAATCATTTGTAAGAAAATTAAAAGCTCAGTTAAACTAAAACTGAAGTGATTGATGTTTGATGACTTTCTTGAAAAATTTAACTCTCATCGCGATAAGAAATTAAATTAATTTACATTTTTACTGAAGTTCGGAAATCCTAAAATTAATCCAGTGACAGCTCACAAATTTGCCCCAATACAACCTTGTAACGACGTTCAGTAATTTTAATTATTTTATCAACTTTAATATAAGCCTCAATTCTAATAAATAGCAAGTTATTTAGGTAAATACATTACATAAAGTTGTATTGGGGCCAATTTGTGAGCTGTCACAGGATTCATTCTAGAATTTCCGAACTATAACGTATGACATAATACGGAATGAAGTTATTAGGAATGAATGTGAACTGATTTATTGAGTAAGATGAAGAAAAGCACTTTGAGATGGTTTGGGCATGTGGAATGAATGAAAGACGATAGAGTAACAAAAAACATATAGTGAGTAGAAAACTTGATAGAGGAAGACCTAAATAAGTATTTTAGGATCAAGTGAACGATATTTTAAACTAACGACATGTAAAATGTCAGAGAAAGTTGTATGAAAACGTGTACGAATGAAAAAATGGTGAAGATGCGTGTCGAGATAGAAAAGTTTGACGCTGTGTACTTTCTGTTTACCTTGAAAAAGAAATGACGTGATGGTACGTGTGTAATAAAAAAACTTTAAAGTAAAGTTCCACAAAGTCAAAGCCTAACCCTTTAATACACACATACAATCAAGTCATTCTCTGACGGGGTAGGCAGAGACGACAGATCACCATACATTCATATCTCGACACACACACCCTTAGCCTCTTATACATCCATACACTTTCTCATACAACTTTTACGTTTCTCTGACTTTCCATAAAAATAATCTTTATTGTCAGGTCGTACTTTTTCACCCATTACTGAAAATATTCTATCATTGAAATCGCAGCGGGAAAACCAACTTTCCAATAAAAATCCTTGCATGTCGAACCAAATAACTTGTTCCCATCTCTATAATAGCACCATCCCTTGAGGACACACAGGAGATGGGACTATAAAAAACAAAAAACGACCACCCAACACGAAAAATAAAGGATTTTCAAAGATTCGATAAAAACGTCAAACATTCCCACAGGACACAAAGACACCATTCCGTCATTCCACAAAGAAATTTCATTCCAAATTCACCAATTTTTTTTGTACATACACACATACCATGACGCCATGCCCCTTTTGGTGTAGGAAAAGAGGACATATTTCTATACCTTTCTACCTATGCACACAGTTTTCGCCTCGTCCACACCCGCACATCTCGTTATATTTGTTGTCATCTTTTTCATACAATTCATTCATTTTATTTTGAAACTGTATTGTAAAATATATAAATAACAACTTTATCACCAATTGACAATCTCTTCCAACCAACAAGACAATAATTACGCAGATTAGTGGCAATGGCTGGGTGATAGTTAACGTTATTTTCAAAAAGAAAACTTAAACAAACTTAAAGCATTACAAACACCATCCAGTAAAATAAAATATTTGCAGATGTCACCAAAGATTGGGAAAGGAGAAAGAAGACGGAAAAGAACTAGATAATAGTATGTCATATTTATAAGTCGCTGTTTGAAGTACGCCAACGAGTATGAGAATCTTATGGAAGCCGGTAACTGGTTCCAGAGTCTGACAGCATGGCCAGTAAACTTCATACCTTTCCCATGTAAAAATTTCTCCAATTTCCTCCTTCCACTTTTTTTTCGTTTCCATTTATTTCCGACAAATAACTTTGTAAGTCTTCGGCAACTCACTCTTCGGCAACTTCTCTCGACGTGGCTAAACCATCACAAGATTACTTTTGTTAAATCTTCTTACTATTATCATCATCATCATCATCATTGTCAACCAGGGTCGATCCACTGCTGGATGAAGGTCTCCCCAAGTTGACTCCAAACAGTTCGGTCCTTTGCTCGCCGATGCCACGTGATGCTGCCATGCTTCCTGATTTCGTCCATCCAGCGTACCTTCGGTCTTCTTCTAGGCCTCTTTATGCCTCTTGGATACCACTGGATTATTTCGGATGTCCATCGGGAGTCTGACATTCTGGCTATGTGTACCAGACAGGTACAAAGACTGTAGAAAAGGCGGATGGTTGCTGCAGAGCGAAAAGAATCCAATTCGCAGTCAAGCGTAAATCACCAAAAATTAATAAATTAATTTTCGGTGAAATATCCTTGCGTCGAATGTGCCTCTGAACTTGTGGGCGGAGCTTGGTTCCGGTGTATGCAGAGCGCTGTCCAACCAGTTGCCAGGGACGGACTCGACACGATGATTCCGGCGAAAATGTAGAAATGAAGCGAAGTCAACTTGTGGAGCAGAGATTCCTCTGTAGATCTTGGAGAAGGGTCGAAGAAATAAAACGAAGTCAGACGATTGAAGAGAAGTATATTTTGGTCAAGTTGTGTGCCCTATATGGCCGGTTTACCCGTCACAGTAAGCCCTCGCGTTCCGCACCTTGCGGGTTCTTTGGCCCGCTTAGGACGTCTGGTCAGGGAGTTACTGTGGCGGTCACCGCTCATATCGGGCAGTACACGGATGGTCACGTTACGGTCGCGAACGCAACCGGATCCAAACAGATAGAAAATATTCCTTCTTTTCCTGAAGGAATATTTGCGATCTTTACATATTACATGGAAATATTAATAACAGATTTATATATTATTAACATATTATTCAGAAATATTGAGATTGAGATATTATTACCATATTATTAAGAAATATCTCGACATATTACATGCAGCTTTTATATGAAAGAATATAAGAAACAAATACAAGTTTTTAAATGATACAGAATTATAATCTTTAACATGAACATCGCATTTTACAGGTACAAATACACAGCACATAAGTGTTTATACATTTACAGAATCGAGTCTATAAGGGCAAGGGTTTCAGTTTATGTACCCTTATAGCTCTACACATATTTCCTTCTACACATACACAGCACATAAGTGTTTATACATTTACAGAATCGAGTCTATAAGGGCAAGGGTTTCAGTTTATGTACCCTTATAGCTCTACACATATTTCCTTCTACACATACACAGGTGTTTATTTATACACCGCGTTTATCATTTCCCTTGTACCACATTCATACGTACAAGGGAGATCGCATACGTCCGATACACTCCCCCCGATTTTTCGCCGTGTAGCGGAAAATCTTAAGTCGGGGAGGACGTGCGCGTCACTGTTCGGGGGGAAACACGAGTATTTTCACACTGGGGCGCGTGTAGACTCCTGCTGCGGTCTGCACGCGTACTGCACGGACCTGTCCATCTTTCCCTGGCATCGTGTCCAGCACTCGCCCTAGAGGCCACTCATTCCTCGGAAGTGCACTGTCCGCTACGACCACCACTTCCCCTTTTTGGATAGGGCGCGCCGACTCTCGCCATTTCTGCCGCTGAGCGATGGTGGGTAGGTATTCGCGCAGCCACCGTCTCCAAAACATGTCGGCTAACTGCTGCGCGATTCTCCACTGCTTCCTCAGGCAGATTTCCTCCTCGTCCTTGCCATAGAGCGCCAGGTGCGGTCGCCCTCCGGCGGACCCGATGAGGAAATGGTTCGGAGTGAGTGGCGACTCATCCCGGGGGTCGATGGAGACGTGCGTGAGGGGGCGGCTGTTCACCACGTGCTCTGCTTCCGCCAGGGCCGTCAGGAGGGTCTCCTCACGGGGCGCTCGCTCCTTTAGTATGGCGTTCAGTGCTCCCTTCACTGAGCGCACCAATCGCTCCCATGCTCCCCCCATGTGCGGTGCCGTGGGGGGTATAAAGCGCCACTCCGTCTGCTGTGTCGCCATTTTGTCCCTGACTGCCGCGTCGTTCTGGAGGGCCATGATGGCTTCCCTCATTTCCCTGTCGGCCCCGCGGAAGTAGGTCCCGTTGTCTGAGTACATGACGGCCGGGTGCCCTCTTCGTGCCGACATGCGACGAATGGCCATGATGGCCGCATCGCTGCTGAGGGATGTCGCCAGTTCCAGGTGCACGGCGCGTGTGGTCAAGCATGTGAACAATGCGCCGTACCTTTTCTCCCGCCGTCGGCCCACTGTCACTTGCATCGGGCCGAAGAAGTCCAGCCCGCAATTTGTGAAGGGGCGCACGTGGTGGTCCAGGCGCGCCTCCGGCAGCTGTCCCATGAGTGGAGGCTGCACACGCATCCTTCGAATGCGGCAGCCCTGGCATTGGTGTACCAGCCCTCTAAGGGCTGTGCGAAGCCGCAGGATGAAGAACGCGCTTTGGAGCTCTGCAGCGGTTTTCTCCGTGCTAGGATGGCCCGCCTTCTCATGATGGTGTCGCATCAGCAGCCTCGTGTATGGGTGAGCGCCGTCCAGGATTACTGGCGCACTCACACTCGTGGATGGGTCTTTCAGGGCCATCAGGCGGGTGCCCATCCGCAGCACTCCATCTTCGTCCAGCCAGGGCGTCAACCCTTGCAGCCTGCTTCCCGGGGCGAGGCTTTCGCCCCGCCGCAAGGCTTGTAGGTCGGCGCCGAAGGCTTCCTGCTGCGCCCGCTTCGTCCACTGGATTTCCGCCGCTCGCACCTCTTCCACCGTTAGCGTGCCGCTGGTTTCTCGTTCTCCAGGACGGCGGCACCGTGACACGAACCTTCGCACCCACGCGGTGGTCCGTATCAATCGGTTCCAGTTGGAGAACCGTTCCAGCTGCGGTAACGCCTCGTCGGCGGTGCTGGTGACACCCACGCACTTCGCTCGCACCTCCAATGTGTCGTGGTCCGGCTGCGGCCGCGACCTCTCCACGGGCCAACCGTCGTCTGGTCCTGCAATGAAGGCTGGACCCCGGAACCAGGTCCCCGCTGGTGACAGATCTGGCGCCTCTCCGTCTCGCGTTCCCAAGTCAGCTGGGTTCAGCTTCGAGGGCACCCACCTCCAGTCTCGTGCCGCCGACAGCTCGTCAATCTCCCCCAATCTGTTGGCGACGAAGGCTGAGTACGTGCGGGGGTCCGTCCGGATCCAGCACAGCACGGTCATCGAGTCCGTCCAAAACACGACCCGATCTATGGCTGCCGTGCACTCCTTCTTGATGGTGGCTGCCAGTCTTGCAGCTATCAGGGCGGCTTGTAGTTCTAGCCGCGGTATTGAGAGTGGCTTCAGCGGAGCCACCCTACACTTGCTAGCCAGGAACGACACGCGCTTGCCGTCGCCTTGGCTTTCCACCATGTAGGCCACCGCGCAGCATGCCAGTTCTGACGCATCGCAAAACATATGCAGCGTCACCTGGCTGCTCTTATTCTGCAGGCAGCACCTCGGTATGCGGGCGTCCGCCATCTTGAGCAGCCGTAGGCCTTCCTGCCACTTCTCGTTGGTTTCCTCTGGAAGGGGGTCGTCCCACCCTACCGCTGAGCGCCACACCGTCTGGAGCAATATCTTAGCCCTGATTGTTAGGCAAGATATGAACCCCATTGGGTCGAAGACTCGCATCACTGTGCTCAGTAGCTGTCGCTTGGTAGGTCGGGGACCTCCCTCTTCCTTCAGGTCTGCCAACGTGAAGATGAACTGGTCTGCTCGCGGGTCCCAGGTGACCCCCAGAATCCGCTCTGTCTGCGCGCCTCCACCGAGTAGCTCCACTGGTCCCCCGGCCCGTTTCTCTCGCGGTATCGCCGCGATTACTCGGGGCTCGTTCGACGCCCAGTTCGTCAGCTCGAACCCGCCCTTTTGCAGGACAGCGGTGACCTCCTTAACCAAGGTCACGGCGTCCGCGGGTCTGTCGACTGCGTCCAGGTAATCGTCCATGTAGAATTTCCGGGTGACGGCTTCGGCTGCGGCTGGAAACTCTTTCCTGCTGGCGTCGGCCACCCGGTTTCGGACGTACTGGGCGCTACTGGGCGAGCACTTGGCGCCGAACATCATGGAGGTGAGCACGTACGTCTTGACGTCCCCGTGTTCCGAGGGCCTCCACAAAAACCATTGTGAAGTCTGGTCGGCCTTCCTGATTTTGATGCGGAGGAACATCTCCTTTATGTCCGCCGCAATCGCAATCTTCCCCTCCCGGAACCGGATGATGTTGCCCATCAGGGACGTCAGTAGATCAGGGCCGGTCAGCAAGTGGTCGTTCAATGCTGTGCCTCGGCAGCGGCTGGCTGCGTCAAAAACCACTCGTACCTTCCCTGGTTTGTGCGGGTTCACCACCGCAAAGTGTGGCAGGTACCATCGTCGTGCTGACGATGCCGCCATCTCGTCTCGGGCAACTTCGCGCGCGTACCCCTTCGCGATGAGGTCCCCCATCTTGGCGTGATAAGCCACTGAGAGTTCTGAGTCGCGTCTCAATTTCCTCTCTAGGCTTATCAGCCGGTTCTCGGCGCACTGTCTGTTATCGGGCAGCCACACGGGGTCCTCCTTCCACAGGAGGCCTGTCTCCCATTGTCCAGTGGGTAAAGGACGAGTCGTCGCCACCATCAGCTCTTCCGCTCGCTGCAGATCCTTGTTCACCCGGACAGTTGCGGTGACTCCCAAGGCATCGACAGCGAAGTGGATTCGGAGCATCGCACTCAGGCGCGAGTCCTCCTCAATGGCGTGGCTCACTGCCACCGTATTTGCTGCGGTGGGCGAAGCGTGTCCTCCATGGGTGATCCACCCTAGCGCGGTGCGTGAGGCGACGCGACCCTTACTTGCCTCGAGCACCTCTCGCGACACTATAAGGTGCACGTTATCCTGCCCGATCAGCACCAAGGGTTTCACCTCCTCTAAACGCCTTCCGCCGGCTTCCGAAGTTCTCACTAGTTGCGGAGGGAGGTCCAGTTTCCGCATGGTGTAACCCGACACGACGTACACCCCTCCCTTACCGCTCACTTGGACCCTGATATGGCGCGACGCCTTGTCTGCCGAGCACATCCGGTTTGCGCCTTGTATGCGTAGGCCGCAAACGGGACCCTCGGCTCCCACCTCGGTGGCAACGGTCGCGTCAATCAGGGTCACTGAAGATCCTTCATCCAGCAGCGCGTGCACGTTCACTTGCCCCTTTGGTCCGGACACAGTCACTGGCACTACCTTCACCAGCACTGGCGATTGGGTGACCATGCGCACATGGGCCACTGTGGCTTTTGAAGTCGGGCTGGTTCCCGCGGCTTTGCGATGCAGCGTACGGTGGTGTGCTCTTCTGCACCGGTCGACGCCACATTTCCGCTGCTTGCACTCGGGGGCTCGATGTGTGGATTCCAGGCAGTTGAAGCAGAGTCCTGCGTTCCTCTTCAACCACTCCCAACGCGCTTCAACACTCTTGCCCCGGTACACTGGACACGTCGTTAGCGCGTGACCATCCTCACACAGCGGGCACTGGTGTTCGAGCCTCTCTGCCGACTGTAGCATCACTTGGCCGTCCCGCCTCGGTGGTTTCTGCGTTCTCGAGGACAGCCGTGTGTCTATTGTTCCGGCATGGGTGGCCGCGTTGCCTAATTCCATCAGCCAGGTGGCCAGGTCGTCCACGGTGGCTTTCGGCTGCCTGATCCGCGACTGGACCCACATGGCTTGGATGGCCAAGGGCAACTTGGTCGCCATCTCCGTCAGGAGTTGCGGTGACGTGAGGTAGTCCCCTTCCACACCTTTGATCGTAGCGACGACGTTGCGTATCGCTATGGCGAACTCCACGAGGGCTTCCATGGAGTTGCTGTCGGTCAGGCGTGGAAGTCGCCGCACTCTGTCCAGCATCGTGGCTACGATCGCCTCCGGGTGGCCAAAGCGCATCTCCAGTGTGCGGATGATTTCCCCCACACTCCTCGGGTCCACCAACAGTGCGGACACCAAATCTCGTGCGCGCCCCTTCAGGGCACGCTGCAGCCGGAGAAGGTTCTCAGCCTCGGCTAGTCCACACAACTCTGTGGACTGGTCGTACTGTGCCTTGAATGCAGGCCACTCGAGGGGTTCCCCAGAGAAAACGGGCAGGTCCTTGGCTCCAGTCTGGCGTGCGATGAGAGCGGTCATTCTTGCACCATCTTCGCTGGCTGGCGCCCTCGGGCTCCCATCACCCCGTGAGGATTGGATGAGCTCCTTCATCATAGCTGCCATCTGTGCCATGGGGTCTTGCTGTTTCTCTACCCACTCCTCGGTGAGTCGCTTTGGGTCAGCTACCGGAACGTCATCGGGGATGTGTTCCGCCGATGGTCCCGGAACGGCTTCAGCCGTTGCAGTTGCTCGCTGCAGCTTCCTCCTCAATGAGGCGGTTTTTCGCTTCTCAGCGCGAACCTCCTCCCGTAGCCTCCGGATCGTGTCCTCTGTGTCAGCGCGTGAACGCGAAGAGGTCACCGAGTCGGCATCCGAGGTATGGTCGCTCTCTGCTCTCGCTTCCTTAGCGGGAGCCTTTCCGGAACGCAGAGAAGGCATGATTGCGTCAGTGGCTGAGGATGACGATGCTCAACAGCTGGTGACGGTGACCCACACGCACTGGTGACACTGCTGGTCAACAACAGCTCGTGATGCTCACCCACACTCAACTGGTGACAATGCAAGCCAACGACAGCTGGTGATGGTGATCCACTCACTGGTGACGCTGATGGTCAACAACAGATAGTGATGATCACCCACACTCAAACTGGTGACAGTGCAAGCCAACGACAGCTGGTGATGGTGATCCACTCACTGGTGACGCTGATGGTCAACAACAGATAGTGATGATCACCCACACTCAAACTGGTGACAGTGCAAGCCAACGACAGCTGGTGATGATGATCCACTCACTGGTGACGCTGATGGTCAACAACAGATAGTGATGATCACCCACACTCAAACTGGTGGCAATGCTTAGTCAACGACAGCTGGTGATGATGATCCACTCACTGGTGACGCTGATGGTCAACAACAGATAGTGATGATCACCCACACTCAAACTGGTGACAGTGCAAGCCAACGACAGCTGGTGATGATGATCCACTCACTGGTGACGCTGATGGTCAACAACAGATAGTGATGATCACCCACACTCAAACTGGTGGCAATGCTTAGTCAACAGCAGCTGTGATGATGATGCTCCTCGCAACCGATGACGATGCTCCAACGTTGGTCGATTCTCAAGATGATGATGATAACTAGCGAGTTATATCTATCTTGAGATGACGATGATGAAGCTTCGCTTGTGATGTTGAAGATTCTTGAAGATGCAGCAGATCCGGCTCCGAAGGACCACTTTGTACCAGACAGGTACAAAGACTGTAGAAAAGGCGGATGGTTGCTGCAGAGCGAAAAGAATCCAATTCGCAGTCAAGCGTAAATCACCAAAAATTAATAAATTAATTTTCGGTGAAATATCCTTGCGTCGAATGTGCCTCTGAACTTGTGGGCGGAGCTTGGTTCCGGTGTATGCAGAGCGCTGTCCAACCAGTTGCCAGGGACGGACTCGACACGATGATTCCGGCGAAAATGTAGAAATGAAGCGAAGTCAACTTGTGGAGCAGAGATTCCTCTGTAGATCTTGGAGAAGGGTCGAAGAAATAAAACGAAGTCAGACGATTGAAGAGAAGTATATTTTGGTCAAGTTGTGTGCCCTATATGGCCGGTTTACCCGTCACAGTAAGCCCTCGCGTTCCGCACCTTGCGGGTTCTTTGGCCCGCTTAGGACGTCTGGTCAGGGAGTTACTGTGGCGGTCACCGCTCATATCGGGCAGTACACGGATGGTCACGTTACGGTCGCGAACGCAACCGGATCCAAACAGATAGAAAATATTCCTTCTTTTCCTGAAGGAATATTTGCGATCTTTACATATTACATGGAAATATTAATAACAGATTTATATATTATTAACATATTATTCAGAAATATTGAGATTGAGATATTATTACCATATTATTAAGAAATATCTCGACATATTACATGCAGCTTTTATATGAAAGAATATAAGAAACAAATACAAGTTTTTAAATGATACAGAATTATAATCTTTAACATGAACATCGCATTTTACAGGTACAAATACACAGCACATAAGTGTTTATACATTTACAGAATCGAGTCTATAAGGGCAAGGGTTTCAGTTTATGTACCCTTATAGCTCTACACATATTTCCTTCTACACATACACAGGTGTTTATTTATACACCGCGTTTATCATTTCCCTTGTACCACATTCATACGTACAAGGGAGATCGCATACGTCCGATACACTATGTGTCCGGCCCATTGCCACTTCATTCTTTTGCACACCTTTATAACGTCTTCTACCTTTGTTATATTGCGAATCCAGGTGTTTCGTTTACGGTTTCCTCTAGTATATCCCAATATGCATCTCTCCATGCCCCTTTGTGCGGTCTGGAGCTTTTGCGTGTTCTTTACTGTGAGCGTCCATGTCTCGCAGCCATATGTAAGTACTGGATACAAATCTGAATCTAGAAACAACTAAGGATGAAAATATCCCAACGATCTTGCCAGGAGAAATCAGATACGCAATCAAAGGAATGAAATCCGGTAAGGCGACTGGTACCGACGGTTTGTCCATAGATGTCCTTAAACAAACAGGTCGAGAAGTGGATACCATCTTATCAACACTTTTCAACAAGTGCCTTCAAGAAAAAGACATTCCAGAAGATTGGAAATCTGCAACTGTAATACTTCTCCATAAGAAAGGCGATCAAGAGGATCTTAGGAACTACCGTCCAATTAGCATGCTACCAACCCTTTACAAAAATTTTACAAAAATTTTAACTAACCGACTCTCGAGTACTTTTGACACAAACCAACCACGAGAACAGGCTGGATTCAGGAAGGGTTTCAGTACCATGGATCATATTCAAGTGCTGCGAGAAATAATAGAACGATGTGAGGAATACGAACTCCCTTTGTATCTAGCATTTGTGGACTACGAAAAGGCATTTGACTCAGTCAAAAAAACTGCCATACTAGAAGCTCTAAAGACACAAGGTATTGATAGAGCGTACATTCAGTTGTTCAATAACATCTATAAGGATGCAACAGCAAAGATACATCTCCACAAATCCTCAGAGACCTTCCGAATCGATAAGGGAGTTCGTCAAGGAGACACTATTTCCCCAAAATTATTCACAGCTACACTGGAATACATATTTAAAAAACTAGAATGGGAAAATAAAGGGCTGGCGATTGATGGAAAATACCTGAGCCATTTGAGATTTGCAGACGATATCGTTATATTCTCACAAAACCCGAATGATCTTCAGCACCAACTGCAAGAATTGGCAGAGGTCAGCAGGGGAGTTGGTTTAAAAATGAATATTTCAAAAACCAAATATATGATGAACGGCTTTGCTACCCCAAAACCAATAAACGTAGATGGAAAGCCGCTAGAACTTGTCCAGGAATATGTGTATCTGGGCCAACTTATTTCCTTTGTAGGTGGCATATCGGAGGAAATAGCACGAAGGACAAAACTGGCGTGGAGCTCATTTGGACGTTTGAACAACATCTTCAAAAGTAATCTCCCAATATCCTTAAAGCGAAGGGTCTACAACCAGTGCATTCTTCCAGTACTTACTATTATATAAACATATAAATAAATAAATTACACATCTTCCACTCACATTTGCACTGTATATTTGTTTTGTCAGTCTTTATTCACCCATTCGTTCTACGTGCCCAAACCATCTTAGAATGTTTTAACTCAACATATCAGCTTTAACCTTTCCCTTCCTGTGCTAAAAAAAATCCGACCGTTCCGATGATGTGTATTCAATACACATGTAAAAATGAGCGATTTAAAATCTGAAAAATAAGAATATTCATAGCCAATCGCTTGAATTAATTAAATTTGAAATCAAAAGTGATCATATGAGGGTAGTCCCAAAAGTACCCGACGTAACAAAGAAAACACAAAAAAATTGGGAATTTTGTTTGCAGGCAAAGGCACAACTGACCAGATCCACGGCCTACGGCAAATACTAGAAAAGTGCCAAGAATACAATATTGACACCTTCCACTTGTTTATTGACTTCAAAGCGGCCTATGACAGCATAAATAGAAAAGAACTGTATAAAGCAATGTCCGAATTGAATATACCAAATAAGCTGATACGACTTGTAAGAGCAACAATGAGCCCAACCATAACCAAAGTAAGAATCGACAAAGACCTCTCAAAACCATTCCAGACATATAATGGCCTACGACAGGGAGATGCCTTGGCAAGTCTCCTATTCAACGTGGCTCTAGAAAAAGTGATAAGGGACTCAAAAATAGATACCAGAGGCACTATATTCTACAAGTCAGTTCAGCTACTCGCCTATGCAGATGACATAGATATTGTGGGACGGTCACTCGAAGCTACCCGTGAAGCGTTTGTAGCATTGGAGGAAAAAGCAAAAATAATGGGACTTGTCATAAATGAAGATAAAACAAAATTGATGATTGCTTCTAATACCACATATCCATACCCCCAGGTTTTCTCAGCTGCAAATTACAACTTTGAAATAATTAATTCATTTACATACTTAGGCTCAACAGTTACCAGTGATAATAACACCCGAGAAGAAATTAACAGAAGGATAATGGCAGCAAACCGATGTTACTACGCTCTCCAAAAACAGTTAAGATCCAAATTACTGCGAAGAACCACAAAAACACAATTGTACAAGACCCTGATCAAACCAGTCCTCACATATGCCTCTGAAACTTGGGTGATGACAAAACACACTGAAGGGTCCATCGCAGCATTTGAAAGAAGGGTTCTTAGGACAATATACGGCCCAGTGAGAGACCACAATGGTTGGCGTCGTCGATATAACCGAGAGCTATATGATATCTATAAAGAGCCCGATGTGATCAGATCCGTCAGAGTAGGGCGCTTGAGATGGGCTGGTCACATAATCAGAATGGACGACGACAACCCTACAAAACGCCTCACGCTCTCAGTAACACAGGGACGTAGAAGACCAGGAAGGCCCCCCCCCCCCCAAAATGCGATGGATGGACAGTGTCAACACGGACGCATCGGTGTTGCCAGTGATGGCGTGTTCTCACGGTTCAAGTTTAGTTGACCGATAAAAGTTGATCAACTAAAGTTGAATGAAATTTGACGTGAGAACCTTTGTTTTAATAAACTTGATCAACTTTTTAGTTGATCAACTAAAAGTTGACCCAGTCAAACTTTATCGTTCAAGTGCCGCCATTTGCTTTCAAGTTGAAACTATTCAGTTAGTTAAAAATGGCGTCGAAAGCAGTTGTGTGTGAAGTTGTGCAGACAATAACTATTTTGTTAAAAGAAGAACTAAAAACAATTTTATTTAACATGATCAAAAATCGTTAGAAACGTCGTTTTTGGGTGAGGCAATGGATATTAAGAAGAAATCGATTGGGAGCATCAGACACCTTGCTGAAGGAACTAGCATAAGAGGATAAAGAAAATAATCAATAAACTTCCTGCTCGGTATCCCACGGCGGAGCTTTTCAGAGAGTATCAGGTCCTGAACATAGCCAATTTACATCTCAAATCCATTCTCTGGCACTACCATCGAGAGGAGGGGAAGATGCAAACTCAGCAGACACACATGACACGCATGGCAACTAATGAAATGTTCACCATCCCTAGAGTTAAAACCTCTTTTGCCCAAAGGCAATATGCTTATTTGGCTCCCATTACATACAATGGCGTGCCGACTTCAATAAAAGTAAAGGTAGGTAAACCATTTAGACAGTCGATCGGAGCGTGGTTGTTATTGCGACAGGATTTTGAGTACTTGGGCTTTCAGGATGAATGACGAGTGGAAAGGATTTATGTGAGCTCGTGAGTGTGGGTCTCTTATTATTGTTTTAATTTTGGTTGTTATTGTATTTGTGTTTCTGTGTGTTTTTCTTTTTTTTGTTTTGAATTTGTTTTGATTTTTATTCTTATGATTGTGTGCAGTATATTGTGGGATGAATATTTTTGGTCTTTCTGGAGCGATAATGTGTGAGGAGTTGAGTTTCGCAGGGTGTTTCCAGTTGTAGTTGAGTGTCACTGTTTGTCAGGTTGATGAGAGCGTGCAACGGGGCTTTTTGTGTTATCAAAAATCGGAAAGAAGTATCGATTTATTTTTTCATGCTAAATATCCTCAGTGAGATACAGGCAAAAGCCTAGTTTACTGGGGATACGACAAATGAAAGGCAACAAACCCAGATCCATTAAAATTATATGTCCAAATCAAATTACCTGTTGTTTTTTCTCAAATTGTGTATATTTCTTGTCATGTGTAATAATAAAAAAAAAAATAAAAAAAAAAAGAAGGATATACTCGTAGAAATCATTTTAGAATGTCTGAAGATAAATTTAACGAACTGCTGTTGAAAGTTCAGGATCGCATAAAGAAACATGATACAATGATGCGACAAGCAATCTCACCTAAATTAAAACTGCAAGTAACTTTAAGATATTTAGCTACAGGAGATTCATTTTCAACGCTTGCTTCCGTATACAGAGTACCTAAAAATACCATTTCAAATTTTTTGTCGGAAGTTTGTACAGCAATATACGATGTATTACAAGATTTTATTAAAGTAAGTATAATATTTGACTAACAAAATAATAATTTTAATTTAAGATATTATTTATGGCTTGAGACAGTATATCAGATGGCTCCTGCGAATTCTCTCCGCATTCTTCTCTGTTGCATGATGCATTTGAAAGTGACGGAGACCAATATTCTCCTTCCATGACGTTTGAAAGCGCTGATGATGGAGTTGTATAATAAATAGGCGAAACCCCTGATAATGGAGTTGTATGACACGAGGACTGTCTCGATAAGAGTTCCAATCGTTTTTGTCTTAATACCGTTTGAATTTGTTCCTGGCAGATGATTGCATCGTAAAGCGGCATCTGTTTTAGCTGAACAGCGACATGTTTAGCGAATATGTCGAATTCATTATCAGTCTCATTTTTATTATGTTGCACTACTTTATCTAGTTTATCGATTGCTGCGCTAATTGTTGAAATATTGTCATTTACCATTTTCCGTTTGCGATTCTGAGGAGCACGAAAGACATTTGTCGTCTTTGGTTGTTTTGGAGTTGACGGATTGGCAGTTTCTGTGTTTTCTACATGTTCATGTACTCGTATCACTTCTTCCTGAGAATCAATATTTCCGGTAGTAACAGATGCAGATGTTGATGCAACAAATTCATTTCCGTCTGAGTTTTCTGCTTCATTTTCAATCGTTTCACTTTCAGCATCATCATTTTGTAAATTCTAAAAAAGAAATGGAACTTTATTAAAATACTAGATTTTACTAAAAATGCAGCAAAATGTGAAAATAATGTTTTTGTTACAGGTGCCACGAACGGAAGAAGAGTGGAAGATAATTCAAAAGGAATACTATTTTCGATGGAATTTTCCTAACTGTTGTGGTGCGATAGACGGAAAACATATTGTTATACGAAATGCCCCTCATAGTGGATCAGAGTATTTCAATTACAAAGGCACATATAGCGTCATTTTGCTTGCATCTGTTGACGCTAACTACTGCTTCCGCTATTTTAACGTAGGCACAAATGGACGAGCAAATGATGCTGCCGTTTTTGCAAAATCATCTTTGAATGCAGCGCTAGAAGATGTTACGAATAGATTAAATTTTCCAAAAGGTGGAGTATTAGTAGCTGACGACGCTTTCCCCTTAAGAACCTACATTTTAAAACCATTTGGAAGAAGTACTCATTTATCTAGAAAACAAAAAATCTTCAACTATCGTTTATCAAGAGCTCGTCGCATAGTTGAAAATGCATTTGGGATTTTGGTTTCTAGATTCAGAGTCTTCGAGCGACCTATAGCGGTTGGAATTACTAAAGTAGACAGAATTATTAAAGCAGCTTTAGTATTACATAATTGGTTAAAAATGAGTTCGAGTGAAAGATACACACCAGCAGGCTCTGTGGATACTGAAGAGAGCATTATACCGGGTTCTTGGAGAACACAGAATACTCAAGTGAACGGTTTACTCAATTTGCAAGTTAATTTAGGAAGTCGTAACAACACCAGATCAGCGTATAATGTGCGTGATGAATATGCCGAATATTTTTCCGGACAAGGAGCTGTTCCCTGGCAATTTGATATGATACACGACGATGAATAATTACAAGTCTTTAATTATAATTATACAAAAATTTAATTATAATTATACATATTAAATTTTTTTAAATAAAATTTAAGGATATAAAATATACTTACTAAGTTTGATGAGGTATCTCTTGTACATGTAACACCATTTAGAAATAAATCCGCTCTTTTGTACCAAAACAGTTTCGGCACGTATACTTCCTCTGTTCCCATTCCACTTTTTTTTAATTTGCAAACCAATAAATGTTCTTTTTTATACATCGTTCTAATCGTCTTAATTTTGTTCTTCAGATCAGCAATAGTAAGACCAGCAATTTCCATTTCTTTGACAATAGAACCCAAAGCATTGTCTCTTACATCTTTATATTTATATTAATCCAGTCGGTGGTTCCAAAGGCAATCATGCTTATGATAAAGTTCTAAGAATTTTAGCATTACACTTTCAGACCACTTGAGGCTCATTTTTTAAACTAAAACACAAAAAAGCAAAAAAAACTAAAAACAAAACACGTTAATATGAACTGATTTTAAGGTGTCAAGTTGTATGATTATTTAAACTTAAGATGGTTTGAATTATTTCAATATTAAAGCCGTCTTTAGAAAACACTAACACAGACGGATTTTCCGTAATTGAACAAAATTGTATAACAAATTAACCGGGACCAAGAAATGGCAATTTCGCGGCCGGAGAAGAATCGGCTTGTAATTTAATATAATCTTCTGTATTCCACAAGGCAGAACCAGCCAATACAGAACTATATATTTTCAGACAGATTGAATTTTTGCGAATCTGTTTAAGCCTGGATGTTAAATTAGTTAGCTTGGGCGCTCTGAGAAGGTATTGTGCGAAGACTGGAGTGCGCTCGGAAATTCGGAGTTGATATATGAGTGGGTCAGAATAATAGTGGTGTATGCCCAAATTTAAAAAAAAAACGAGTTAATAACAAAGGAGAGTTCAAAATGTGTTGATTTATCAGAATAATAATGCATTATGTCCATAATCAACATATTCTCTGTTACAGTGGCGTTTTTTTGTTTTTACACTACCAGTCCTTGTCATTTATGTCAGAATAATAGTGAAGTATCTCCAATCCCAGAATAACAGTGAAATACAATATATCCGGACATAATTCACTATTTCACCGAAATTATCCATTTTTATGCATTCTCACATTGACAGGTGCACGAGTATACTGCTTGTGTCGTGTAAGTTGTTGCATATTTTCGTTAAAATTACTACATAAAATGTTCCAAAAGTGATTTCACTGATACTTGTTCAGAATGTATTCCTAGTTCATCTGGAAGTGAAAATAACATTTATAATTCCAACATTGAGTATTTTAAAGCACTTTATATATATGATAATATTTATAGGTTATGTTTTTGACTGTATTATGTTTATCCCACCTTTAAAAAGCTAACATATTTTAATTATTTATCTAAATTTTACATATTTAAAACGTCAAGTTAGGGGACATGAAATTTGTTATTATACTATTTTTTAGATGTATCTGAGGCCGAGCAGATGTCAAGAATGGACCAACAAGCTGATGATAATCAGGAAAATGAGGGTCAAGAGGTCAAGAAAACTAAGAAAAAGTTAAGACGTCCAGCTACGTGGAAAATTAATCAACGTAAAAGATTACTAAACTGTGGCCAAGAATATGTCACCAAGAAAGCAAATGTTGTAATTAAAAAAATATTTATAAACGAAGATTGCAAATGCATTAAAAATGCATTGAAAAAATAAAAGAAGACGAGAGGAAACAAAATTTTAATTCATTTTGGAAATTAGGTGATTATGGTATTCAAAATTCATTTCTTTTCGGCCTGGTCCAATCTAAACTAGTACACCACACCGCACCGCAAACGCCCGCAGATAACTCACGTCAAGGAAAAACACTTTCATTTCCTTACTTTTTGAAATTGGAAGATAAAAGTGTGAAAGTATGCAAAACGTTTTTCTTTAATACGTTTCAAATAAGCGATATCAGGCTATATACATGTATTTCTAAGAGAAAATGTTCAGGAAACTGTTGACGAACGCGGAAAAACTTCCACCAGAAAACTAGATGATTCCGATATAGTTGCACATATTAATTCTTTTCCAGCCTACCAAAGCCATTACTCCAGAGTACAGAATTCAAACAGAAACCACTTGAATCCGGCATTGACTCTCCGCAAAATGTACGATTTGTATAAGGGACAATACGAAGAAAATGGAATCGAATCGAAAAATTCAAATATTATTATCATATTTTTAACAGAAAGTTTAACCCAAGTTTCAAATTACCTAACCGAGATACTCATCGTTTGTGTGATGAATTAGAAATGAAAATGAAAGTAGAGGTAAATCCGGAGCTGAAGAATGTTACGAGTATCATAAATGAAAAACATCTACATTTGCGGAAGGCAGGACAAGCTAACATAGAGAGTGTTTGAAAATGGATTATAAAAATAAAATAACTCAAAGGCACGTTATTACTTTCGATCTCCAAAAAGCTCTTCCATTCCCAAAGCTCACAACATCTATTACATATTACAAACGAAATCTTTATATTTACAACTTTGGCATTCGTTGTTTTAATAATGGAGTGGGACATATGTATACTTGGGGTGAAACAGAAGGTGGGCGTGGATCTCAAGATATTGCGTCAGTGTTAATAAAACACATAAAGAAAATGCTTCGTCTAACAAACACATTATTATGTATTCGGATTCATGCACTGGACAAAATAGAAATATAAAACTTACTTTATCATTAATGAAGTTACTTCGGGATACTAACATTGCCATAGAAACTATTGATCACAATTTTTTACTTCCTGGGCACTATTCCTTGCCCAATGATGCGGAGTTCGGGATTATCGAAAAATCAAGATGCAGTCATAATTATATTTTTGAGCCCAAATACTGGATATAAATCATAAAAAATGCAAAACGAAAACTGCCCAAGTTTAAAGTGGTAGAAGTACACAGAACTGAATTTCTACATACAAAAAATCTGGGGGATTCTGTTACAAATAGAAAAAAAAAAACAGTTTGTGGTTATGATTTTAATTGGCTAAAAACACGATGGCTTCGATATGAGACGTCGTCTCTCATGATTTTTAAATTTAAGGAAACTTTCAATACAGAGGTAGATTTTTATTCAGTGAATTTAGACATAAGAGGTCCCGGAAGACGATTCGATGTTCTATCAAATGTTCACCAAAATTTATTATACAATTCCAGAAGATCCATTTCTTCTTCCAAAAAAAGGTACATGATGAATTTACTATCGTTCATCCCACCTAATTTTGCTAATTTTTATAAAAATCTACCTACTGAACTAGCAACACGTTAATTTATGTCAGAAATCAAGGATAGAGATTCTGATGATGAGATAATATACAATTAATAATGCTCCAATAAAATTTTTGTATTAGTTTCAGATAAAATCATACCACAATGCTTCGTCATGTTTTTGTTAACATATATACTATATTTTCACTTTTTTTCAGAATAATATTGAAGTATCTCCATTTATTCACACGATTTAAAATGTTTTTGTACTTAATAAAAACTTTTATTTTCTCTTAATTAATACGTTCCAATATTGTGAAATAATTATATTTTTAAAATAAAACTGCTTCTAAAATGATAGCAATGGTATTTATTTAATCTAAGCAAATTTTACAAAATCTTTCCTTTACGTGGATATACACCACTATTATTCTGACCCACACATATGTTAGAGACACAAAAAAGTGTAAAACTGCGTAATTTTTTAGCAAAACAAAACACTCACGAAGGGAACACGTGCACATATAAAAAGTGCGGAAAGGAAGTTTGAGGTGGGCGGGATATCCCGGCCGTTACCTTTTAAAAAGACACCTGCAGGTATGAAAAAAAGTGCGGTGAGGAACTTTGAGGTGTGAAGCGGGCGAGTTGTTGGTATCATCTGGCGAGTTGTTGGTATGGTATCATTGTTGCCTTTTTTTTTCAGCTTCTATAATTGATTGTTGACTTTTTTTTTCAGCTTCTATAATTATGAAAATGGAATCTTCCACGCAAACAGTGGTGCCATAATACTGCACTGACGAAAATTAAATGCAAATGCAATTCTAGCAAATGACGAATGACTCATAACTTGAACGATAAAGTTTGACTGGGTCAATCTTTTTAAAAAGTTGATCAAGTCTATCGAAACAAAAGTTCTCACTAGAGATTGCATTCAACTTTTGTCGGTCAACTTTTATCGGTCAACTAAACTTGAACCGTGAGAACAGGCCCGAAACGTGTGAACATGTGAATTCAAGTTGAACGGACCGATTAAAGTTGATCAACAAAAGTTGAATGAAATTTGTAGTGAGAACCTTTGTTTTAATAGAGTCGATCAACTTTTTATATCGTTCAAGTTATGAGTCATCAACAAATCGCCGGATGCCCGCTGAGTTTATCGATTTGTCGTATTCAACTTTTGTCGATCAACTTTAATCGGTCAACTAAACTTGAACCGTGTGAACAAAAACTGATTCAAGTCGTCTAGATCAACTTTAATCGGTCAACTAAACTTGAACCGTGAGAACGGGCCTTGAGAAATTGGAGAATGAGGGCATCAAACAGACAAGAATGGAGGAAGCTCCTGGATTCAGCCAAGGCCCACCCAGGGCTGTCGAGCTTAGGATAATAATAATAATAATCGCTTAAATTAATTAAATTTGAAGACAAAAGTGATAATATTTGAAATTTAATTACTGAAAACATGAAAAAAAAAACATCGGACGACATTTACAAAACGGGCGAAGCGACCACCTCAAACGAAAGCCCGCGAGCTACTGAAGCGAGAAAAACGAGCGAATTGAGATTATATTTCTTGCGTTCCCATATACCGAAGTAGAGTGAGAGTGAGACGTGAATAGCGTCGCTTCCTCACCCATAGCGGTTTTTTTAGAATGAATATACCTACGTCACACACTGGCACACGTTTGATTGTATTGGTGAATTTATTCCCGATTTTCACAAAATATCTCTGATGTGGCCGATAAGTGCTGATTATTATTAATATTATTTTTTTTCATTCAATGCGTAAATGTATTACGGAGGAATACCTAAAATCTGAACCCAGTATTTATTATATTTATAGAGATATTAAAGTTTTTAGAAGCAATGTGTACTAGTTACACATCACAGGACAGGAAGGGTTAAGTTCACATTCGTCCCTAATGACTTCATTTTGTATTCTGTCATACATTGTCACCCGATGTATTCTTCTTAGAGCACCCATTTAACCTTACACTCAAATTATAAATAAATTTGTTTTGTGATATTTTTAATCTGTCAATAATAGTGAATTCGAGTCCGGAGTCACAGCGCCCTCGAGGAGAGTTTTCTCTCAAAACGGCGCTGTACAAATTTTCCTTATATTATTATTGTTACCAAGACGTGCAGAAAGGTAAGCAGAAAGAATGGATCGCTAAGCATTTATATTCACGTACACAGCTCTTGGCTCACCCACATTCAGATATTTCGTCATACATGCTCTCCTGTTTCTCGTACTTTTCACTAAACTGAAATTTCTTTACAAGTGTACATTAACGAATATTTTCGGAGAAATTCCACAAAGAAAAACTCATAAAACCAAATAAGTTGTTCCTCCATTTTGACTGGTTGGAAAAGTAAGTGAACAAAGCGGTACGCATTTGTCAATATACGAACTCATGCGCCAATTTAATATATAAAAAAAAAACAACCCTTAAATTGACGAATAATACATACATACAACAAATAATATAATCCATATTATAACTGTTTCGAAATATTTATTTATTGAATACTTTCATGCAAATACATCTGACGGATTTCTTGCTTTAAAGCAATTTCTTCCAATCAACCAGCTTTTCTTTCATAATTATCGTAGGTATCCATGACGCAGAGGTTAATGGATGGCGTACAAAAGTCGAATGGGAATGGTAATATTAGCGGAGAATGAGGAAGAATTATAGAGTGAGTTGTATGAGAGATGCGAAGAGAAAGATCTAAGAATGGATGTTGCGAAATCCAAAGTTGTGGTAATATAAAATTGTGAGAGAAAATTAAATGCGATATATGGGAGAACAACGAAACATTGGAACAAGTTAAGGGATGTTATTTGGGTAGTATTTTATCCAATAATGGAAGTGTCAATAGATATATCAAATGGGTGAAGCGATAGTAAACAAAGTCAAAGAGGAACTAAAACATATCGTGGGCTCAATACATAACAAGGTAACTCAAAGTTCTCTATTCTGAGAAAACGGAATTGAACTGGTTAAATGTTAGAAATAGACGCTAAATTCACATACTGTCTCTATTGTATAATATCCTTAACTGTCCCGCCGTCCCCTCTTATCTCGCCGAAAATTTTCAGCGTCTTTCCAATCATGGATTAGCGCTACGCTCAAACAGAGATTGTCTATTGTCCTTTCCAGTTCACCGCTCCTCTTTTTTCACGTTGTCTTTTACTGTCCACGCAGTGAGACTCTGGAATCAGTTACAAACCAATATAAGACTCGCTCCGTCCTTGGCATGTTTTAAGAAGCGACTGAAAAAATCTTAATTTCTAATCAGTAAAATAACATGTTTCATTCCTGATTTTTCTTTTTCTTTCCTCTCCATCATCCATTCCTTTCCTTTTGATTGATAATATCTCACTTTATATGAAAAAGAATGTTCGGATGATTTTCCGTCTTTGTGGGGTTCGTGGGCATATGCTCACGTATGTGTTTATGGATTTCGTGGGGATGGATAGTCATTTGAATGATTTATGCGACCACGTAACTTGCTTCATTTACTTTTGTCTGGTTGGATGGAAGAAATTGCCGCCTGGCAATAAGCCCGCCAGATTGTATTTGCAATAAAAGTGTGAAATAAATTAATAAAATAAATACATGGCGTTGTTAGTTTCGAAGTCCCATAGTTTTGTCTGGTAACCCTCTTTAATGATGAGATATCGCGCTAATATGTTTTATGAAACTAATAAAGGAGGTTTCAATAGATCGTAAGATGTAAGTTACGAGATGAACTTCAGATATCTACTTTAAGCATTCTTCTGTTTCCACGTTTACGACTTACCTAATTATGAAAATGCTTAATAACTCAATTGAGAAATAATATTTTAAGATACCTTTTTATAGCATTGGAAAGCCCCTTTGATGGGCGATCCATTGATGTAAATAACTCAAAACCGCCAAATTTCGAGTTAAGTATCTACTTTTAGTATTGAACTTACAATATGTTATATACTGGAACGGAACAGTATCAAAATTGTTAAAGTTCACAACAGTAATTCAGTAACTAATTTTATGTATAGAACTGAAACGTGTGAGTGCAAAAGACTGAAAAGAGATGAATAAATGCTTTAAAACTGAGAAAAATAACTGGGGTGATAGTACATGACAAGATATGGAATGGAGTAATTAAAGATGAATGTAAACTTAAGGTCCAATCCGAGAGGTCTGTGAGGTCCAAGATGTGGTCAGATGGGGACGACAGCGTCGACGATACTGGTTTAGGAACTGTGTTCCTTAAAGGAGAGATGATGATGATGGTTTGTTGATAAATAAAACTCGTTTAGATCGCAATGCGGAAAGAGAGATATTTATTTGGTAGACGTAGGTATTTATACCATTCTTGAATGTGTGCGGGAATGCGCGCGCGATATGCCGCCGTCTCGTTTCTGCATTCGCAATACGATTAATGTCGTATGTAGGTATCATTCAGATTTGGGAACTGGCGCGACAGATGTGCTGCCCTCTCGCTCTAACATGGAATGCGCTCCACGCCTGACAGTGAGTTGAATGACCGGCGTGTGGACCTTGCACTTGTTTGTTTTGAATTGTCAAGGTATGCAAAGGTCGTATCGCCGGTCATTGACCGAGCGTACGAACGCCACACTGGTACCAACATGTACAGATAATGAATTCCACAAGAATTCCATACATAGCTCTGTTTGGGGTGCCGGATGGACGGCGTCCACCAGGGAGACCCCCGAGACGATGGAGAGATAGCTGGAGCTCAGCATCACAGGAGGACAATCCTACAGTAACAGACTCTTGAGTCTATAGAAAGTCTAAGAAGAAGAAGAAGAAGTAAACAGGAAGAGCACTCTGAGTTGGTTTGAACATGAAGAATGAATGAATGCAGTACGACTAATGAAACAAATATGCAGTTTAAATGTGAGTGGTTGAGACCAAGGAAAGAGTGGTTGGATCAAGCGAATTAAATGTTAAAAGAAGGGAATGTTTAGTCAGTTAAAATCGTAGGAGTTGTTGCAGAATGTAGTAGATCAAGCGAAATACGTGTGTCGCGATAGGAAAAGAGTGGCATTTTGTTCTCTCTACGTACCACGACAGGATAAAAGCGTGGTGGTATGTATGAAAATTTATCCACGTTCACGTTTCACTTTCATGTATCTAAGTTGATAATAAAACAATATTGTGGACTATTGTCAGATTAAAACGACATTCATTCTTTACTGATATCTAAAACTCGATTAATTCTACCATATAATCGTATGTTAGAGAATTTTTCGTATTTATAGTATTGTACTGTCGCATTTCAGCTCAATCAGACGAATTTCTTCCCCCACTGACGTAAAGAATGGGTCCTGTGTCACTTCCTATCATTCTAACCATACATATATAATTGTATTGAATCAAGATTGCCTGGTATTATGTTATTTAAATTTTCGAATAACCCGTGGCGCTCCTGGGAATTAATCGAGGTCCCTCAGGCCACCGAGGCGAACATTTTGAGAACCTTTATAGGAGTATAATACGTATCAAACAATACAAAAAAACACTTCCGTGTTGTGAATATAGAAAATCACTTAATCAACCCTTCCTTCCCTGTGATGTGTAACTAGTACACATTGCTTCTAAAATCTTTAATATCTCTATAAATATAATAAACACTGGGTTCAGATTTAAGGTATTCCTCCGTAATACATTTACGCATTGAATGAAAAAATAATATTAATAATTTATTTATTTTTTATTTTTATTTATTATTACACATGACAAGAAATATACACAATTTGAGAAAAAACATCAGGTAATTTGATTTGAACATATAATTTTAATGGATCTTGGTTTGTTGCTTTTCATTTGTCGTATCCCCAGTAGACTAGGCTTTTGCCTGTATCTCACTGAGGATATACTCGTAATTGGCACTTATCGGCCACATCAGATATATTTTGTGAAAATCGGGAATAAATTCACAAATACAATCAAACGTGTGCCAGTGTGTGACGTAGGTATATTTATTCTAAAAAACCGCTATGGGTGAGAAAGCGACGCTATTCACGTCTCACTCTACTTCGGTATATGGGAACGCAAGAAATAGAATCTCAATTCGCTCGCTTCTCTCGCTTCAGTAGTTCGCGGTTTTTCGTTTGAGTTGGTCGCTTTGCCCATTTTGTGAACGTCGGCCGATGTTTTTTTTTATGTTTTCAGCAATTACATTTCAATTATTATCACTTTTGACTTTAAATTTAATTAATTTAAGCTATTGGCTATGAATATTCTAATTTCTCCGATATTAAATCGCTCCTTTTTACATGTTTATTGATGTGTATTGAATACACAGCACCGGAACGCGCGGATTTTTTTAGCACAGGAAGGGAAAGGTAAAACAAGACAAATGACGAAGTGGTTACATTTCTTAATCACATATTTCATATCTTCGTCTTTCCTTTCTTTAATTCAATTTCAATTCAATAGACAATTTTATATAGCGCCGTTTAGAGAACACTCCTCAAGCGCGCTTTTATTCGAGACTTCGAACCTACTAATTTGAAACAAATCATGTCTGGCATCTATAGCAGCACCCGAGCAAATCATGTTCTAAAATTTTCTTTGTATATAGTACCACCATTATTGCAGTGTAGAAATCTCTTCCAACCAAACAGAAATATGTTAATGAGGACTCAAGTGAAACCCGTGAGGTAAAGCACTTCGTGCGGACACCGGTTCGAACCCCGAGCAGTGCTATATATTATTTCAAAAAGATTTAAAAAAAACATTCCGGGGTGCTCCGATTGTCTAACTTCGACGCGCCATCGGATCCAGTACAGTGTTATGACCGGTGGGTTTGCTGGTGTGCAACGTCTCACTCACTTAAAAACAAACTGCATGACACAGCTTTGCGTTCCAACTGAATTGACGTTAAAATGGCGAATGGATCCACGGCAACGGGGACCAGGAACGACGACGAAGTGAAAATCAGACGGATTTTTTTTGTTGTAATATCTGAGTTCCAACGGGAATCGAACCTACAACCTCCGGGTTGGAAGGCTAGCGTCTTACCAACTAGACCAAGGAGGTCGTCTTCGCCTTATCTCATGCATTTGGAGTAGGCTGCATGGACATTCTTCCTTTATCTCTCTCCATCTCGACAATCACTCGGGGATAGTCTGAGTCTCAACGTGTCCTCCGCTTTCTTATGGAGGCTCTTCTTGGGTCTCTCTCTGCGTCTATTTGGGAGATAACAATTCGTGGCTGCCTTAACCTTTTCTTCCCTGTGTTGGGTATCTTCTACACGTTGCTTCTAATAACCATCAATATCTCTATAAATATAATAAATACAAGGTTAAGATTTTAGGTATTCCTCCATAATATATTTACGCATTGATTTAAAAAATAATATTAATAATAATCAGAATTTATCGACTACATCGTAAGTATTTTCTGAATATCGGAAACAAATTCGCATTTAAACGCGGCGAGTGCCTCATCTTGACGATAGGTGAATAGTATGCGGGAAGCGCGACACTATATTCGCATCTCACTCTTGCATACTAGACTGAATTGCGAGGAGCTGAACTGTCTCAACGTCGCAAGGAAAGGCGTATGCGCCGGGGTATGTGACTGACGTTCCGCGTCACTAGTTGCCTCTAGGCTTGCAAATAGGTTAGACGTACGCCCGTTCCGTGAGCGTTTTTTAATGTTTTCAGATGGTTTTTTAATGTTTTTAGCAAATAAATCTCAATTATTATAATTTTTAACTCCAATTATAATTAATTAAGGGGATTATCTATGAATGTTCATATTTTTCCAATTTAAAATCGCAAATTTTTTATTGCGTACTCACTACCCAACACCGTAACACGCGTATTATTTTTATCACCGTAAGGGAAGGGTTAAGTATAGATCCTGCACACCGCCGTTGGTCGTGCTCATAGCAGCGTTTGCTTTGTTAGTCTTTCTTCATTCATTCGTCCCGCGTGCCTCAACCATCTCAGAGTGCTCTTCTTCATCTTACTCAACACATCAGCCTTAAGTTCACATTCATTCCGTATTCTGTCATACATTGTCATCCCATGTATTCTCATTATCACCCTAATCGTAGCAGCTGTATGAGAATGTGTATGAATGTTGAAGAGGCGAAATATAACTGTCGCGATAGGCAAGTCTGGCGTTCTCTCCTTTCTGCCCGTCCCGACAAGGAGACGAAGAAAAAAAAAAGCCAAAAATACAAATAATTATTAAAAAATATAACATAACCAAAATATCCAAATAAAAGGGTATTGTGAGTTGGGTGTTTTTTGCTTATAACGACCAATTATCAAACATAAGGTACATGCAAATTTAAACCAAATAAGTTACCCTTTTTAACACTTTCGGAACGAGGTGACAGAAGGAAAGAGCTAAATGACGGCCATAAATAATAGTTCCCATTGTGCCGAGTAGAGGAAGCGGACCGGTATTGTGTAAATAGAGAGAAGCACCTGTCAAATAGCTCCAGCACCTGTCAATGCCGCCGCTACTTTTTAAACAACACCATTGTTATCCCGCACACCGCTTCTTCAACTGTGTTCGGTCAGTTCAATGGGACCCGTCGGAAAAAAGTTATAGAATGCTCGATTATAGAATCTAGTTCATAAAACATATGTATTTTTTCCAGTATTGCAATATTGAAACCCAATTCATTTTAAAAAAGGGCTCTAGTCTGCTTTTCACTTAAAGCCTCTATATTTTTTTTGCCCGGTGAAGAGATTGCCATTTGGCAATAAATCTACCAGATGTTAATTTGAAAATGTAATACAATGCAATATTCTATGGATAGTATTTACGTATAAATGTTTGGATGAATCCATGAAAAACGTAACCGACTGTTAATGTTATATAGTTACGTGTTTTTTAACGTTCTTGTGTGCAAAAAATATTCCAATCTAAAAACATAACGATATGTACACTCTGGATTAGGCAGAGAGGAAATATCGCAATGCCTTTTGATTCATCGTGCATTCACTTACAGACTGGTTTTTATCTTAGATTATAGTATGTTATATATGAAGTTATGTTGTTCTGTACCTAATAAGCCAATTACTCGTAACACACTTTTAAAGCGCTTTTAAGCAACACTTCTTGTCACCTATCACCTGAGAGTAAGCATCTTTGTCCCCGGCAGCCTAAAAAAGATCCCCGACGCTCCTTATACCAGTCCAATCACGTATATTGTGGAGCCAGGAGATTTGCCTCCTGCCAACACCTTTTCGACCCTCTATTTTGCCTTGGATGATCAGGTGCAGTAATTCGTGCTTTGCTCCTCTAAGTACATGACCTAAATAGGACATCTCTCGAATTTTAATACCATAAAATGTTTGAGAACTGTGATCAGGCCTGAGGACTGATCAGTTATGAGAACTTACAAAGTGATATCAGTAGTTCAGGTGTCAAGAAACGTTATTTTGTCATACTCGTATAAGCAAAATAACTACTTGGGCAAATCGTACTTACTGCAAATACCAAGTTATTGCTAACCACCAAACGGTTTACAGCGTATAAGCAGTCCTGTTGACTGTGTTCCAAGAAGGAACATGAATACAATATTATAAAGTGACGTGAGGAATCGTCATAAATAACGTCGTATTCGCAAAAGGATAGTAAACAGCAGTTACTTTTATTTTGTAAGGTCTAAGCCTACTTCATGATGTTATTGCTCCAGTTCAAGAGATTATTCCCAGAAAGGGATTATTAGGGTTCTGGACAGGGCTGAATTAACTATTAAGCAAAATAAGCACGTGCTTAGGGCGTCAACGGAAGGGAGGCACCGCATAAACTTTCCGTTGCCGGATTTACCATATAATGCAAAACTGCAATTGGCTCAATTGAATCAGGTTCCACAAAAAAGCTCCCACAATAAATGAAAAAATACATATATAGAAACAAAATAATATGGACGTAGAACTTGGACTCTTTCTGCACGAATAATATAAAAGCTCGAGACAACAAAACACAGCATAGAAAGGTCTATGCTAGGTTATACCAGAAGAGCTTGTTAACGCAATGTGTGGATACGCACCCAAACAAAAATTGACGATGTTATAGAGGTCGCAAAATTCTCAAGTGGAAGTGGGCTGGGCACGTCGCCCGAACAACGGACCATCTTTGGACGTATGAAGTAATCCAGTGGTACACAATAGAAATAACTAGACCTGTAAGAAGACCAAAGGATCGCTGGGGGCACTGAATACGTAAGCAAGCTGCGATTATGTGGCAGCAATGCGCCAAAAGCAGGATTTTATGGAAACAACTTGGAGAGGTCTATATCCTGCAGTAGATCAATATAGGCTTATGATGATATACAATAATAATAATAGACGTTAATGATACCACGAAGGAAGAAACAACTGCGAACTGACATTCTATTTCTTGCGTTCCCATATACGTAGAGTGAGAGTGAGACATGAATAGCGTCGCTCCTCGCCCAAAGCGGTTTTTTTAGAATGAATATACCTACGTCACACACTGGCACACGTTTGATTGTATTGGTGAACTTATTCCCGATTTTCACAAAATATCTCTGATGTGGCCGATAAGTGCTAATTATTATTAATATTATTTTTTTCATTCAATGCGTAAATGTATGTTACGGAGGAATACCTAAAATCTGAACCCCGTATTTATTATATTTATAGAGATATTAAAGTTTTTAGAAGCAATGTGTATTAGTTACACATCACAGGGCAGGAAGGGTTAATCTAAGGACTACAACAAAATTAGAATATGGTAACAGGTACACTGCCACACAATCCACCGACGTTCACGTGATCGTTCTTAAATGGTCATGTCAGGAGTTTTGTTCCCGTTCTAAGGTATCAAACAAAAAGTGAATGACTATTAATTTTCACGTATGTAATAGTATAATACTTAAATAAGTTTTATTATTGTTTGTATTTTGAATAAGACATATGTATATATAGGGGCACCAAAACTGTTTCGGGCCTCTAAAGGTCTTAGTCCGACCCTGATCCTGGAGCAGGTTCGTAACTAAAAAACGATGAAGTATTTATTATTTTATGTTTTATATGATACTCGTATGTATGCTTAATGTATAAATATTTTTAAGACGTATCGCTAAAATATCGCTTATTTTATAGGTAGATTATATAAATGTTATTTAAGATTATAGCGAATAATGAATCGTATTTTTTTTTTAATTTTTTACCCCTTCCTTCCCTGTGATGTGTAACTAGTAAACAATGCTGCTAAAAACTTTAATATCTCTATAAATATAATAAATACTGGGTTCAGATTTTAAGTATTCCTCCGTAATACATTTACGCATTGAATAAAAAAATAATATTAATAATAATTAGCACTTATCGGCCACATCAGAGATATTTTGTGAAAATCGGGAATAAATTCACCAATACTATCAAACGTGTGCCAGTGTGTGATGTAGGCTTGTAATCAAATAAATTAATATATGTAACGTAAAAGCAAACACAATATTTTGTAGAGCAGAAAATTTTCTATGGGTGAGAAAGTGACGGTATTCATGTCTCACTCTCATTCTACTTCGGTATATAGGAACGTAAGAAATATAATCTCAGTTCGCTCGCTTCTCTCGCTTCAGTAGCTCGCGGGCATTCGTTTGAGGTGGTCTCTTCGCCCGTTTTGTGAACGTCGGCCGATGTTTTTTTCATGTTTTCAGCAATTAAATTTCAATTATCATCACATGTGACTTCAAATTTAATTAATTTAAGCCTTTGGCTATGAATATTCTTATTTTTCCGATTTTAAATCGCTCATTTTTACATGTGTATTGAATACACAGCGTCGGAACGCGCGAATTTTTTTAGCACATGAAAGGAAAGGTTAATAAAACAAGGAGAACAGTGGAAAACTAAAGCAAGTTGAATAATTCTGCTTTTTGAGTAGTATTTTCTCAGTTGATGGAAGAGCTACGAGAGATATCGAACGGTTGTGCGTGTAGCAATAGGAAATGAGGTATATCGAACGGTTGTGTGTGTAGCAATAGGAAATGAGGTATATCGAACGGTTGTGTGTGTAGCAATAGGAAATGAGGTATATCGAACGGTTGTGTGTGTAGCAATAGGAAATGAGGTATATCGAACGGTTGTGTGTGTGTAGCAATAGGAAATGAGGTATATCGAATGGTTGTGTGTGTAGCAATAGGAAATGAGGTATATCGAACGGTTGTGTGTGTAGCAATAGGAAATGAGGTATATCGAATGGTTGTGTGTGTAGCAATAGGAAATGAGGTATATCGAATGGTTGTGTGTGTAGCAATAGGAAATGAGGTATTAAAGATATATTGATCTCAGTAGTTATACTAATTGATCCTTATAAAGATCCGAAATTAATAAAAAGCAAAATAATTTCACATACTTGCACAAATCATAAATCAAAAAACCATAAATCTGATACCATGCGTGGTTCTCGTTTTTTTTTCGTTTTCTTCTCGTTTCTTTCTTTCTGGTCATTTTTTTTTAAATACGTTGAAATTTCGATATGTGGTTTAAAGGGTAATAAATGAGTGGACGAATCATACAAATACATTTTTTTTGCATATTACTGCACTGGGCCTCCTGAGCCCAGGCCTGTCGCGTGATTGTATAATATGTCTGGTAAATAGTATTAGGTGTAAGTGGTGTCCGTTTTTCCCAATTTAAAAATAAGCACCAAAAGTAAAACAATATGGTAAATGTTATACGTCATTCGAAAGAAAATTTTCTGCTCTACAAAATATTGTGTTTGCTTTTACGTTACATATATAAATTTATTTGATTACAAGCCTTCAAAATGGAATGGCGAGTAGACGAAAGTGAGAATTTTCGACACCTCCTTCTGTTCGCGTTCAATCGAGGGAATAAGACTGCCAAAGCTGCTCACGATATTTGCAAAGTGCACGGTGAAGATGCTATTAATGAAAGGACAGCTCGTCGATGGTTTTTGCGTTTCAAAGACTGTAATTTCGACCCGAAAGAGATGGAGCGTTCCGGACGACCAGTGGACTTCGATGAAGACCGCTTAAACCATATTTTTCATGAAGATCCCCTTCAAACCACATAGAATTGGCTGAACAATATCTTGTAGAGCAGAAAATTTTCTTTCGAATGACGTTAAACCTTTACCATTTCGTTTTACTATTGGTGCTCATTTTTAAATTGAAAACAAACGGACACAACTTATGTTAACACCTAATATGACTGTACGTACTTCTTTCTGATATTTTTAGTACATAAGTCATATTAGGGTGTGGGCTGAAAAACATCTGGTGTCCTCGCGGCTGGGCTCGCTCTATATTGGTGGGGTGTATTGTGGCCGGGGGGGGGGGGGGGGGGGGAGGTGTTATTAGATGAGCCCAGACCTTTTAATAGCTTTTCTCTTAATTATTACTACAGGATGTCCCAAAAGTCACTACTCTACAATTAATTGTTTTTCTTTCTTCAGATTATTAAAGCGTAATCCTTGAAAATTAAATATGGAGAAATTCACGACTGAGCAAACGTGTTCAAATAATCGAATTTAACCTAGAAAATCCACGATCAATTATGCTAACGCAAAGAGCTTACGCTCCCCATTTTGGTGGCAGAAAACCACCATCTAAACAAACGACACTTAATTTAGTCCGGTGGTTTTAAATTCAGGGGTCTGTGCGTGCTGGGAGTCACCACGTGCTGGGAGGCCACGTTCAGGGAGGTCACAGGACAAGACAAATTTTTGAAAGAAGGATAATTTCGCGAAACTCTGAAATCAAGAGGCCGTCACGCTCACCTGACTTAACTGCTCCAGACTTCTTTCTATGGGGGTATTTGAAAGATAGAGTATACCGTAACCATCCTCGAAATATTCAGCAATTTAAAGCCAACAACATCCGTGAAGAAATTGAAGAAATAATCCAAGAAACATTACAACAGGTGATGGTTCACGTCTTAGAAAGAGCACGTCAGTGTGAAGAGCAAAATGATAGTTATTTAAAAGATATTATTTTCAAAACTAAATAAAATTCATTTTCAAGAAGTGTGTGTTTCTGTTTATAAAATAATAAATGTGAATTATTAAGAAATAAAAAAAATTAAAAATTTAAATGGTGTTGTGACTTTTGAGCCACCCTGCATTTATGCTTTGTGTAATAAGTTAATTTTGAATTCATGCATATTCGAATTTCAAATTTTATTTTTACTTTGTAAAATTTTTAACTGTTGAAAAAAGATTGTACATTGTACTTTTAATAAATATATTATTATTCCGTTACGCCAATGTCATGCCGCTTTAGGTTTTTGGTCTATGATATGTGTATTCTTTACAGTTATACATGAGTTCCCATCCGAAATGGGAATGCTAAGGCGAGTTTAATCCTCGAAGAAAAACTAAAGCAATTTGCCGAGAAACAAATTGCTATTTTATGATGGCTGTTGAATCTGTAAAAGAATCGTAAATTCAAGTGCGCGCTCATAAATATTATAGAATCTGGGAGAGAAAATGGCATACTTAGTAAAGTACCATTCCATTTTAGCACAATACCATACAATACATACGCGAATACACAAAGCGAACGCTAAGCTTGGGACACTTAACATTTACTTTAGGTTAAGAAGTAAAAAAAAATCTTAATTTGTTAAGAATAAATCCGCCCGTACCCTAAATACATGTAAATAACATTATTATATTGTTTATTATTTGTTTGGTCTTTCAAATTGAGCGGTTTTTTTAATTTAACATTTTTTAATTCTCGAATAAAACAAAACAAGCTGGACTAATTACAGCGTCATCAAAATGTGTGCCTAAGATTCATTTTCAACCTACGAAAGTACGATCATATAACTTCATACCAGAAGGCATTGAACTGGTTGAATGTTAGAAATAGACGCCAAATTCACATGCTGTCTCTATTGTATAATATGTTTAACTGTCCCGCCGCACCCTCTTATCTCGCCGAGAGTTTTCAGCGTCTTTCCAATCATGGATTAGCGCTACGCTGAAACAGAGATTGTTTATTGGCCTTTCCAGTTCACCGCTCCTCTTTCTTTACGTCGTCCTTTACTGTTCATGCAGTGAGACTCTGGAATCAGTTACAAACCAATATAAGACTCGCTCCGTCCTTGGCATGCTTAAAGAAGCGACTGAAAAAACTCTTAATTTCTAGTCAGTAAAGTAACGTCTTTCATTCCTGATTTTTCTTTTCCTTTCCTCTCCACCATCCATTCCTTTCCTTTTGATTAATGTTATCTCACTTTATATGAAAAATAATGTTCGGGTGATTGTCCGTCTTTGTGGGGTTCGTTGGCATGTGCTGACGTATGTGTTTATGGATTTCGTGGGGATGGATGGTCATTTGAATGATTTATGCGACCATGTAACTTGCTTCATTTACTTTTGTCTGGTTGGTTGGAAGAGATTGCCGCCTGGCAATAAGCCCGCCAGATTGTATTGCAATAAAAGTTTTGATTTTAAAAAACTTTTTATTTGTCATTGAAGTATAATGTATGACATTTAAACACAAAAAACAATATCCACCAAATGTCCACCTCTTACAGCTCCACAGATGTGCACTATTATGTCAAAATTTTCGATGACATTTTGGCATAATTGCGGTTCTAACTCACCAATAACGCGAATAATTTCTTCCTTCAGCTCAGGAATTGATTGAGGGTCATTCTTATAGACCTGGCTTTTCACTTAACCCAAGAGAAAATAGTCCAATAGTGTCAGATCACATGATCTTGGTGGCCAATTAACATCATCTGTTCCGGAGATCACAATACATAAAATAATTCAACAATCTGAACGCGTTTTGTATTGTATTCGATTCCATTTTTATAAATATCATACATTTCCCTTCTCAAATGTCACAAGCCCCAGGCAAGTTTGCGACGTCATCTATGTTTTATCAAATAATTAAAATAACCGCTCAATTTGAAAGACCCTTTAGTTAAGGCATTAACATTGTGAAGGTTTAAAAACATTGTAATTTGTTTGATCAAACACTGTTTATTTCACTTTTTGTAACAGTATAACCCTACCGGTTTCACAGATTTCACTTCATCATCAGGGAGCACAAACAAGACTCGTTTGTGCTTGTTTGTGCTCCCCTGAGGATGAGGTGAAAGTCTTAAAATCGGTAGGTTTATACTGTTACAAAAAGTGGAATAAACAGTGTTTGATAAAACAAATTACAATAACATTATTGTCAAAACTTGGAAAGTCCAAAATTTAGATTGCAGTTAATAGTTTTCGACAACGTAACAGATATGCCATCTCGCGTTGAGATTCATCACATCGTGTCCCTCTCTGCAGCAAGGAGTACAATCTCGTTGAGATTCATCACGTCGTGTCCCTCTCTGCGGAAAGGATTATAATCTCGTTGAGATTCATCACGTCGTGTACCTCTCTGCAGCAAGGATTACAATATCATTGAGATTCATCACGTCGTGTTCCTCTCTGCAGCAAGGGTTACAATCTCGTTGAGATTCATCACGTCGTGTTCCTCTCTGCGGAAAGGATTATAATCTCGTTGAGATTCATCCCGTCGTGTACATCTCTGCAGCAAGGATTACAATCTCGTTGAGATTCATCACGTCGTGTACCTCTCTGCAGCAAGGATTACAATCTCGTTGAGATTCATCACGTCATGTACCTCTCTGCAGCAAGGATTACAATCTCGTTGAGATTCATCACGTCGTGTCCCTCTCTGCGGAAAGGATTATAATCTCGTTGAGATTCATCACGTCGTGTTCCTCTCTGCAGCAAGGGTTACAATCTCGTTGAGATTCATCACGTCGTGTTCCTCTCTGCAGCAAGGATAACCATCTCGTTGAGATTCATCACGTCGTGTTCCACTCTGTAGCAAGGATTACAATCTCGTTCAGATTCATCACGTCGTGTTCCTCTCTGCAGCAAGGATTTCTCGTTGAGATTCATCACCTGCAGCAAGGATTACAATCTCGTTGAGATTAATCATACCAACATACTGTAATTTTGAATTACGCGAAAATTTTCGTATTGGGACTAGCCGGCGAGTGAGATATCTATGGCGCAGGGTGCTAGGGTGGACTCTGCTCCGTTCTCATATCATGAATTCCAGTTAAAATGTTCAATTTCATTAGGTATGTCAGTTATTGTGTTTCTTAATTGGTCGTTAAATAAAAACATCTGATTATTATTTTGTATGATTTACTTACTCGTACATCGTAAATTTTACAATGTTATCAAAATAAACTATGACGGGCCGGATTGGTGGTGCTCGCTGGCCGGTGTTGGTCCGCGAGCCGTAGTTTGGAGACCCCTGGTTTAACCAGACGAATTATTTTACCATACTGGGACTCTTTTGATAATGGCCGGGGATCGAACCCAAAACCTCCGGGTAGAAGACAAGCGCTGTACTAACAAGGCTATTGAGATTTAATTATAAAATCTCATAATTTATAAATACATACCGTCACGTAATTTCCCTGGTGGGGTAAACAAGGAGGACAAAGTGCCAGACACTTCCATCGCATATTTTACATCGATATAGTTCATTTGATTTCACAGACTTTCTAAATATTTTTCGTCTGACCATACACACATTGGGCCGGGGCAATCTAACAAGGCCGCAAACTTTTGGACCCTATTGGTAACTCTCCGGGATCGTTCCGCTTTAAGAAGGGATTAATGCGATCAGTGGAATAAGAATAAATTTTATTTTTAAATATTGTTACGTGAAGTTTCACAAAGGCAAATCCTAACCCTTTAATACATACATAAATACATACCATCACGTCATTTCCTTGACGGGGTAGGCAGAGAGGACAGAGCGCCATATATGCATATCTCAACATACATCCTTAGCCTCTTTTACATCCTTACACCTTCTCATACAACGTTTACGATTTCCATGACTTTCTACGTTTCCTTATTTTAGAATATCATTAATTTAATCCAACCATACTTTCCTCGGTCTTCCTCTAGTACGCATTTCACTTATATTTGTACTATATATTTGTTTTATAAGTCTTTGTTCATCATTCGTTCTACAAGTCCAAATCATTTTAGAGAGCACTTCGTAATTTTATTCAACACGTCAGCCATTGATTCGCATTCTGTCAGAATGTGCGCACCATACCGTACCAAGACGACGTCACTTAGTCTGAAAAGCCATCGGAGAGCACCATGACATATTATCTAGTGGGGCCTTGCTTCGTCCCCTTCATAATAAATGTAGAAGATTAGGTTATTCTGGTGTAGATCACACTGGATGGGGACTATTTTAATACCCCATAACAGCATGGGTGGTGGTGGGATCAAACACAATTAGCTCTGCATTCAATCCAGTGACGTCGGACTCTAAGCCCGTCGTTGCCACTAGTCTCTTTACACTCAGATGTGTCGATGCTGGAGCAGAAGTATGTTTTTCGTTACTATACTTGAGAAAATGTAGCATGGTCCCTGTGACAGTTCACAAATTGGCCTCAATACAACCTTGTAACGACGTTCAGTAATTTTAATTATTTTATCAACTTTAATATAATATAAGCCTCGATTCTAATAAATAGCAAGTTATTTAGGTAAATACATTACATAAAACTAACAATAATGACAAATTCATAAATCTTGTTACAAATTAGCAAAAATGTGCCAGTTTGTTAAAATCAAATAATATTTGGTGACGTTTGTCAAAAGTCACTACGTTAGTCTGCATTGGCTAGGGATGGGGTATACGATAATTTGATTTTCGATTTTTTTATACCTAAAATTAAATGTTCGTAATTAGTATTAGTTCATAGTGGATCTTGGCCTATTTAAAGATAGATACAAATCATACAATACATTAGAAAACCAGTATAATGAAAATTAGGAATTAAAACGTCAGTTTAGAGAAAAACAATTTTTCGATTTATAAAAAAACGATTCGATTTTGTAAAAAAAAATGATTTTACCCCATCCCTTTGAGACATGACATTTCAAATGTCACAGGGACCATCCTACATTTCCTCAAGTATAAATGGCGTAGCGCTCATAATGAATAAATAAGACTTGGATCTTTTATTGCAGATCACGCTGAATAGAGACTTATTTTGTCCACTACGTGGATGGTAATGGTATCGAACTATTATTGTATTTGAATGTATTACATATCTTGCTGTAGAGAATACAGCCCGGCAGATTTGTTGCAATGTGACAATCTCTATCAAACCAACGAAAAAGGTGTTAAAGACACGCACGTAATATGTCACACAATATGTATTCGTTTCAATGCACGGATATCTAAGGCATTTATTCGAATCATTTTAGTATTTTTCCACGTCCACGTTTCACTCCCATATATCAAAGTTGGTATTATCATAAACTAAAATACTGTTCTTCTTCTCCCTGGTTCCATCCCAACTCATTGTCTGCGAAGACTGTTGGGGTCAGCTCTCCTCGTCTTCAGGTTGTATGCTCTTCTGTCCCGGACTACGTCCCCCAGGCCGTGCCTCTGTATCAGGTTATCTTTTTGCACCACCCACGAATTCTTTGGTCTTCCTCTGGTTGTTATTCGAGGAAGATCCATGCAGATTGCCTGGTTCACAATGTGATCGGGTGCTCTGCGTCCAACGCGCCCATACCATCTCAATCGTCTCTCCTCCATCTTACTGTTGATGTTTGTAACACCTAGGAGGCTTCCACGAATGCGTGAGCTTTTTATTTTGTCTCTTAGCGATACACCAGCTGACCATCTTAGCATGCGCATTTCAGCAGTTTCTAGTTGCCTAGAGTAAGAGTTATACATCGTCCAGCATTCGGAGCCAGAGGAGTGCGGGTCTGACAATAGTTTGGTTAATATACTAACATACTGTTGTGTATTATTATCTAAGCAAATGTTTATACTGTCCGGTCCGAGTATATACTCGTACATTTTAGTGCTCTATTCGAGTTTCACAATTCATACGAATACAATTTTTAGATCGAAAGATTCCGAACTATTATAAATACCTCTCGCAACAGGTATCCCCGTAACGACCGAGGTGACACTGCGAGTACCTCGCAAGAACCGGCAGTTTATCATAAATTTATTCGCGATTTCCAAGAATTGCAGCAATATCCTACTCGTGATTGGCGATTGACAGGAGCGCTTTCTCCGGCAGTGGTTTTGAACCTTTTTCAACATAATTATATTTATAGATAAGTAGGCTTATATGATGTTGTAATTGGAAACCATTTTAAGTTTTAGAAAAGGTTAATTAAGACGACATATTGCAGACTTCATTTTGTAATATCATCGTCATCATCAAACCTTGTCCCTTTTGGAGTAGGCACACATACACTCCACCTAAAGCCGAATGTGTTACTATCACATATCGAAAGGTCTTCAAAGGTTTCTTTGTAGTTCGATTCCCTTGGTAAATTTTCTGTGGTTTTCTTACAAAATATGTTTTTTCGATCAAATACAGATGCGGGAAAGTATCTAACACGTTCTCTGCCAACAATTCATAAAATATAAAAAAAAATTCTTTGTTTTTAAGTTATATTTAATAAATGATGTAGAGATATGATTATTTAATTAACTTTGATGCATTTTTGTGGGAAATTATGAGGTTTTTTATGTGTCAGTCACATGTGACTGACAAAGCGCCAACGGAAAAAAATTAACGGAAAAAAACGGAAAAAAATTGGAGTATTCCAGTGTCAGTCACCCGTGACTGACAAGGCGGTCAATGTGCTAATCTAATGGGCACAGCTACGACCTTACTACCCTTAAACTCTAATTTCCGATCAAATACAGATGCGGGAAAGTATCTAATCTAATGGGCACAGCTACGACCTTACTACCCTTAAACTCTAATTTCCGATCAAATACAGATGCGGGAAAGTATCTAATCTAATGGGCACAGCTACGACCTTACTACCCTTAAACTCTTATTTCCGATCAATTACAGATGCGGGAAAGTATCTAATCTAATGGGCACAGCTACGACCTTACTACCCTTAAACTCTAATTTCCGATCAAATACAGATGCGGGAAAGTATCTAATCTAATGGGCACAGCTACGACCTTACTACCCTTAAACTCTAATTTCCGATCAATTACAGATGCGGGAAAGTATCTAATCTAATGGGCACAGCTACGACATTACTACCCTTAAACTCTAATTTCCGATCAATTACAGATGCGGGAAAGTATCTAATCTAATGGGCACAGCTACGACATTACTACCCTTAAACTCTAATTTCCGATCAATTACAGATGCGGGAAAGTATCTAATCTAATGGGCACAGCTACGACCTTACTAACCTTAAACTCTAATTTCCGATCAAATACAGATGCGGGAAAGTATCTAAACTAATGGGCATAGCTACGACCTTACTACCCTTAAACTCAACTCGTTTTTATTGTTATAATTTCAATCTTATAATACACATTTATTGTGTTATATAATATTTTTAGTCTAGCTCATGTACTTATATTCTTTTAAATATTTATTTTATAATCTTTTAAATCAATTAATAATAGTTGGTTCGAGTCGTCCGAGCTATAGCGTCCACGAGAAGAATTTACTCTCTAAACGGCGCTGTATAAATTGTCCTCTTATTATTATTAAATGTTTCCAAACTTTAATTAGATTCGTACAGCATTAGTTATTTATTACCATTTTGGTTAGTCAAATGCTACGTTTGGTCAGTGTTATTGCATGAAGTGGAATCATGGACCCTCAAAGTTGGTAGTATGAACCGACTGGAAGCATTCGAAATGTGGATGCACCGGAGAATGCAACGGATACCTTGGACGGATATGGTCAGCAACACAAGGGTTCTTCTTCAAAGAGCGAAAGTTGATAGAGAGTTGCTGACTAATATTAAAATCCGAAAGGTGTCCTATTTGGGTCATATACTTAGAGGAGCCAAGTACAAATTACTGCACCTGATCATCCAAGGCAAAATAGAAGGCTGAAGAGGTGTTGGCAAGAGGCAAATCTCATGGCTCCGCAATATACGTGATTGGACTGGCATAACAGGCGTTGGGGATCTTTTTCGGGCTGCCGGGGACAAAAATATCTATTCTCAAGTGATATTCAACGTTGGGGGGACCTGACATGACACTGGGAAGAAGTAATAATGTGTTCGAGTTCCGATTTGGAGCGTCCTTGAGGAGAGTTTGCTCTCGGCGGTATATAAATAGTCCATTTTTTTATTTAAACTGACAAGCTTATTGCCATGAGGCAATCTCTTCCAACTTTTATCCAACCAGTCCCTTTCTTCTAATTCTAGAGAAAACAGTTCTCCATTTGATTCTATCTTCACAATCTTCCTATATAGCAACACCCCCTTCTTCTGTCAATCTGAGCTTTAATCTTCCAGGCATTTTTTAAATAATTGTATTAAGTTTGTAAATAAACGGTCGCGTCGAATGTTACTAACTTGACGCATTCTATACGTCAAGGGAAATCAAGTTTTTTTCGCATTTTATCACTATAAAATGTCAAATTGTGTGATATTTCAATTATAGTTCGGAAATTCTAGGATGAGTCCTGTGACAGCTCACAAATTTGCCCCAATACAACCTTGTAACGATGTTCAGTAATTTTAATTATTTTATCAACTTTAATATAAGCCTCAATTCTAATAAATAGCAAGTTATTTAGGTAAATACTATGCGTATCCAGAAAGTAAGTGTACTGAGGCTCTCACGACCGGGTGGATTTTATTTTCTACATGTTGGCTACACTTCCGTGTAGCCTGACCCTCCCCCTCCACAACGAGACCGGTTCGAGGTCAGTACGTTGAGAAGTGTCGACGCGACAACACGTTTCATGAAAAATGTCAACCCAATCTCCCGCCAAGTGCGAAATTTTGTAAAAAGGCAATAGTTTTTGAGGCGCTGCAAACTCCATGTAGATGAATTTCTCCGCTCCATCGTTACTGGAGATGAAACTTGGGTTGCACACTACACGCCTGAAACCAAAAGCCAGTCTCAACAGTGGCGTCACACCTCTTCACCCTCCGCCAAAAAGTTCAAAACCACAATTTCAGCCAAGAAAATCATGGCATCCGTGTTTTGGGACTGTCAAGGCATAATTTTAATTGAATATATGCCTCAAGGGGAGACCATCAACTCTGCAAGATACTGTGAGACCCTAAAAAAATTGCGGAGGGCTATTCAGATCAAGAGGAGAGGCATGCTGACAAAGGGAGTCTGCCTGCTGCACGACAATGCCAGACCACACACGGCCAACGCCACGAAGGAACTGCTCGCCTCGTTTAAATGGGATGTCCTGAACCATTCCGCGCATTCCCCTGACCTAGCACCTTCAGATTACTATCTCTTTATCTCCCTGAAGCTGCACATGGGTGGAAAAAGGTTTTCAACCGACGATGAGGTGGAGAAGTGGACGGAGGGGTTGGCGGGAAACTACTTCGAGGAAGGCATCAAAAAGTTGATACCCCGTTTCACAACCTGCATTGAGAGGAATGACGACTATGTCGAAAAATAGCTTACATATGTACTACGGTAACCACGTAATTTTTTTGTTTAAATAAAAAAAAATTGTAACCTACAATTATTCAGTACACTTACTTTCTGGATATGCCTCGTACATTACATAAAGTTGTATTGGGGCAAATTTGAGAGCTGTCACAGGACTCATCCTAGAATTTCAAAACTATAATAATTATCTTAGTTTTCAGTGCATGCGAATGACAGGAAATGAACTTTCATTTGTTTTGTTAAATATACAAAATAAATGTTTAGTTTAAAAAATTAACAATCTAATTTAATAGGTACTTGATTCAATGTTGCAAGTGTGTACACTCCTTCATATATAGGAGTTCACGGCCATTGTTCAAGAAGAAAAAGAATACAGGCGGCCCTCGCACATTCTACTTTCGCACAATTCGCTTTTTCGAACATTTTAAAAAATAGAAATTTTTAAAGATTTTTGTCAATAATGCAAAAATTGTTTGCTTCCATGCAGTCGCTCCCACTTTTTTGGAAGAACTATAATATATGGAACGCAATAAATAATATTGGAGACTCGTGGGCTAAAATAAAAGAGTCAACAATGAAAGGTTCCTGGAAACAATTATGCACACAAATGACGAGTGATTTTATAAATTCTGAAGAAACTATCGGAAAACTATCACAGATGAAATAGTTAGCCTAATGAATGAACTACACTTGGACGTCTACAACGAAGATGTTAATGAAACTATCACAGATGAAATAGTTAGCCTAATTAATGAACTACACTTGGACGTCTACAACTAAGATGTTAATGAAACTATCACAGATGAAATAGTTAGCCTAATTAATGAACTACATTTGGACGTCTACAACGAAGATGTTAATGAAACTATCACAGATGAAATAGTTAGCCTAATTAATTAACTACACTTGGACGTCTACAACGAAGATGTTAATGAAACTATCACAGATGAAATAGTTAGCCTAATGAATGAACTACACTTGGACGTCTACAACGAAGATGTTAATGAAACTATCACAGATGAAATAGTTAGCCTAATTATTGAATTACACTTGGACGTCTACAACGAAGATGTTAATGAAACTATCACAGAAGTAATAGTTAGCCTTATTAATTAACTACACTTGGACGTCTACAACGAAGATGTTAATGAAACTATCACAGAAGTAATAGTTAGCCTTATTAATTAACTACACTTGGACGTCTACAACGAAGATGTTAATGAAACTATCACAGAAGTAATAGTTAGCCTTATTAATTAACTACACTTGGACGTCTACAACGAAGATGTTAATGAAACTATGATAAATGAAATAGTTAGCCTAATTAATGAACTACACTTGGACGTCTACAACGAAGATGTTAATGAAACTATCATAGATGAAATAGTTAGCCTAATGAATGAACTACACTTGGACGTCTACAACGAAGATGTTAATGAAACTATCACAGATGAAATAGTTAGCCTTATTAATTAACTACACTTGGACGTCTACTATACAACGAAGATGTTAATGAAACTATCACAGGTGAAATAGTTAGCCTAATGAATGAACTACATTTGGACGTCTACAACGAAGATGTTAATGAAACTATCACAGATGAAATAGTTAGCCTAATTAATGAACTACACTTGGACGTCTACAACGAAGATGTTAATGAAACTATCACAGATGAAATAGTTTGCCTAATTAAATAACTACACTTGGACGTCTACAACGAAGATGTTAATGAAACTATCACAGATGAAATAGTTTGCCTAATTAATTAACTACACTTGGACGTCTACAACGAAGATGTTAATGAAATTATCACAGATGAAATAGTTAGCCTAATTAATTAACCACACTTGGACGTCTACTATACAACGAAGATGTTAATGAAACTATCACAGATGAAATAGTTAGCCTAATTAATGAACTACACTTGGACGTCTACAACGAAGATGTTAATGAAACTATCACAGATGAAATAGTTAGCCTAATTAATTAACTACACTTGGACGTCTACAACGAAGATGTTAATGAAACTATGATAAATGAAATAGTTAGCCTAATTAATGAACTACACTTGGACGTCTACAACGAAGATGTTAATGAAACTATCATAGATGAAATAGTTAGCCTAATGAATGAACTACACTTGGACGTCTACAACGAAGATGTTAATGAAACTATCACAGATGAAATAGTTAGCCTTATTAATTAACTACACTTGGACGTCTACTATACAACGAAGATGTTAATGAAACTATCACAGGTGAAATAGTTAGCCTAATGAATGAACTACATTTGGACGTCTACAACGAAGATGTTAATGAAACTATCACAGATGAAATAGTTAGCCTAATTAATGAACTACACTTGGACGTCAACAACGACGATGTTAATGAAACTATCACAGATTAAATAGTTAGTCTAATTAATGAACTACACTTGGACGTCAACAACGAAGATGTTAATGAAACTATCACAGATGAAATAGTTAGCCTAATTAATGAACTACACTTGGACGTCTACAACGAAGATGTTAATGAAACTATCACAGATGAAATAGTTAGCCTAATTAATGAACTACACTTGGACGTCTACAACGAAGATGTTAATGAAACTATCACAGATGAAATAGTTTGCCTAATTAAATAACTACACTTGGACGTCTACAACGAAGATGTTAATGAAACTATCACAGATGAAATAGTTTGCCTAATTAATTAACTACACTTGGACGTCTACAACGAAGATGTTAATGAAATTATCACAGATGAAATAGTTAGCCTAATTAATTAACCACACTTGGACGTCTACTATACAACGAAGATGTTAATGAAACTATCACAGATGAAATAGTTAGCCTAATTAATGAACTACACTTGGACGTCTACAACGAAGATGTTAATGAAACTATCACAGATGAAATAGTTAGCCTAATTAATTAACTACACTTGGACGTCTACAACGAAGATGTTAATGAAACTATGATAAATGAAATAGTTAGCCTAATTAATGAACTACACTTGGACGTCTACAACGAAGATGTTAATGAAACTATCATAGATGAAATAGTTAGCCTAATGAATGAACTACACTTGGACGTCTACAACGAAGATGTTAATGAAACTATCACAGATGAAATAGTTAGCCTTATTAATTAACTACACTTGGACGTCTACTATACAACGAAGATGTTAATGAAACTATCACAGGTGAAATAGTTAGCCTAATGAATGAACTACATTTGGACGTCTACAACGAAGATGTTAATGAAACTATCACAGATGAAATAGTTAGCCTAATTAATGAACTACACTTGGACGTCAACAACGACGATGTTAATGAAACTATCACAGATTAAATAGTTAGTCTAATTAATGAACTACACTTGGACGTCAACAACGAAGATGTTAATGAAACTATCACAGATGAAATAGTTAGCCTAATTAATGAACTACACTTGGACGTCTACAACGAAGATGTTAATGAAACTATCACAGATGAAATAGTTAGCCTAATTAATGAACTACACTTGGACGTCTACAACGAAGATGTTAATGAAACTATCACAGATGAAACAGTTAGCCTAATTAATGAACTACACTTGGACGTCTACAACGAAGATGTTAATGAAACTATCACAGATGAAATAGTTAGCCTAATTAATGAACTACACTTGGACGTCTACAACGAAGATGTTAATGAAACTATCACAGATGAAATAGTTAGCCTAATTAATGAACTACACTTGGACGTCTACAACGAAGATGTTAATGAAACTATCACAGATGAAATAGTTAGCCTAATTCATGAACTACACTTGGACGTCTACAACGAAGATGTTAATGAAACTATCACAGATGAAATAGTTAGCCTAATGAATGAACTACATTTGGACGTCAACAACGAAGATGTTAATGAGTTGATTGAATCTCACTCAGTACCTCTGTCAAATGAATACTTAATTGAGCAACAAGAGTTAAATGAAATACACAATGAAAATGAGGAAGAAGATGCTGATGAAATCGTCAAGACTTTGACAATCAATAATATTAATGAATCCTTCATGCATCTTGAATATTTTTTTAATATCATGGAAGAATTATGTATATTGATGAATATATATGTTTAATATATTATTGATAAATAAATATTTTAAAATGGATTTTTTTATGTTTTTTTTTACATCCCTCTACTTTTGAACATTCAACATTCGCACACATTTTCAGGAACAAATTATGTGCGAAAGTCAACGGCTGCCTGTATAATATATAAAATAAATATGTATACGTACTCTCACATATATTTTAAACTCAATTAACAAAGTAAATTAGTGTCTGTCATGTGTCGTTTGACAGACACATGACAGACACTAATTTGAGTGTGGTCTGGATGATGAAACTATAGACCATGTTTTTTTCGGTAGTCCTTTGCGAGACATATCTGATTTACTAAAAGCCGTTTTGCGTTTTTTTTTTTTACATCCCTCTACTTTCGAACATTCGCACACATATTATCAGGAACCAATTATGTGCGAAAGTCGAGGGCCGTCTGTATTGCGAGTAGACCTTACTATTGCCGACATGTTTTTTCATCGACAGCGTGCGTTTAAAAAATGGAATACTCACGTTACGCATTAGCTTCTGCAAATACATTGTGTTTTATTTTCGGCGTCACGGCATTAGGCAATATACGAGTACATAAATAAATAATAGGGATATGCCTATCAGAAATTGGCTTATATACCATAGACATCTCCGGAGGCACCGACGTCAAGTACCCTGACCTCCCATTTCGTATTGTATCTTCTATTATATTTGCAATGGGTTAAGTGCATTACCATTATAATTATTATGACGCGTCTCTCATAACAAGCCACGTTTACCCTCTCAAGTAATACTCGTAGTACCACTTCTTGCTATTTTTGGATCGTGTCCAGCAGCCTTAAGATGTAGCTTTGTGTCCATTATCGTCTATTTTGCTATGCTTTGATTCTGCATAGTAAAATAGTCGATAACGGAGCCGCGATAACGACGGCCCCGTCATATTTGATCAATAAACATCACGGGACTATCGAAATTTGTTTCCATGTCAGGCTTCATACTTGTTATTTGCATCCTAAGTATCGCCTCCTTATAATAATAAAATAACAGTTTATATATTGATAATATATCGTCTTTTAGAAAACAGACTCTCTTCAAAAGCGCTCTAGCTCGGGGAACTAACCCACTACTATTGACAAATTAAAGATATTACCATTAAAAAAAAGCTACGAGTAAAGATATTACCATTAAAAAAAAGCTACGAGTAAACATATTACCATTAAAAAAAAGCTACGAGTAAAGATATAATGTTCGGGATTCGAACCCACTATTATTGACGAATTAAAAGATATTACCAAAAGAAAACAAGCTACGAGTAAGGATATGATGTTCGGGATTCGAAGCCACTATTATTGACAAATTAAAAGATATTAACAAAAGAAAACAAGCTACGAGTAAGGATATGATGTTCGGGATTCGAAGCCACTATTATTGACAAATTAAAAGATATTTACAAAAGAAAACAAGCTACGAGTAAGGATATGATGTTCGGGATTCGAAGCCACTATTATTGACAAATTAAAAGATATTTACAAAAGAAAACAAGCTACGAGCAAGGATATGATGTTCGGGATTCGAAGCCACTATTATTGACAAATTAAAAGATATTAACAAAAGAAAACAAGCTACGAGTAAGGATATAATGTTCGGGATTCGAACCCACTATTATTGACGAATTAAAATATATTACCAAAAGAAAACAAGCTACGAGTAAGGATATGATGTTCGGGATTCGAACCCACTATTGTTGACAAATTAAAAGAAAACGAGCTACGAGTAAGGATATGATGTTCGGGATTCGAACCCACTATTATTGACAAATTAAAAGATATTACCAAAAAAAAGAAGCTGCGAGTTGGGACATGATGTTCGGGATTCGAACCCACTATTATTGACGAATTAAAAGATATTACCAAAAGAAAACAAGCTACGAGTAAGGATATGATGTTCGGGATTCGAACCCACTATTATTGACAAATTAAAAGATATTACCAAAAAAAAGAAGCTGCGAGTTGGGACATGATGTTCGGGATTCGAACCCACTATTATTGACAAATTAAAAGAAAACGAGCTACGAGTAAGAATATGATGTTCGGGATTCGAACCCACTATTATTGACAAATTAAAAGAAAACAAGCTACGAGTAAGGATATGATGTTCGGGATTCGAACCCACTATTATTGGCAAATTAAAAGATATTACCAAAAAAAAAGAAGCTGCGAGTTGGGACATGATGTTCGGGATTCGAACCCACTATTATTGACAAATTAAAAGAAAACGAGCTACGAGTAAGGATATGATGTTCGGGATTCGAACCCACTATTATTGACAAATTAAAAGAAAACAAGCTACGAGTAAGGATATGATGTTCGGGATTTGAACCCACTATTTTTGACAAATTAAAAGAAAACAAGCTACGAGTAAGGATATGATGTTCGGGATTCGAACCCACTATTATTGTCAAATTAAAAGATATTACCAAAAGAAAACAAGCTACGAGTAAGGATATGATGTTCGGGATTCGAACCCACTATTATTGACAAATTAAAAGATATTACCAAAATAAAACAAGCTACGAGTAAGGATATGATGTTCGGGATTCGAACCCACTATTCTTGACAAATTAAAAGATGTTACCAAAAAAAACAAGCTACGAGCAAGGATATGATGTTCGGGATTCGAACCCACTATTATTGACAAATTAAAAGATATTACCAAAAGAAAACAAGCTGCGAGTAGATGTTTGGGATTCGAACCCACTATTATTGACAAATTAAATATATTACAAAAAAAAGAAGCTGCGAGTAAGCATATGATGTTTGGGATTCGAACCCACTATTATTGACAAATTAAAGATATTACAAAAAAAAACAAGCTACGAGTAAGGAAATGATGTTTGGGATTCGAACCCACTATTATTGTCATATTAAAATATATTACCAAAAGAAAGCAAGCTGCGAGTAACGATATGATGTGTGTGACTGCGGCTTTTAGATAAGGAAATTTCTCGTGCCTTTATAAAAAATATGATTGATAATTCAACGGCAGAAAATTTAGTAAGTGAAGACGAATTGTTATAATACAAAGAAACCTTTTTAGATCTTCCGATATGTGATAACAACATATTCGGCTTTAGGTGGAGTGTAGTGTATACATATGTGCATAGTGTTTATCTAAAAAAAAACTTCGTCGCATTACAAATCAATCGATTCTAATTGAATATGAATGGGAACAAAATTAACATTTGAAGAAAAGGGGTTGCAAATGAATGATAAACTATTTTTAATGTCTCGACAACATTCAAATCTTCGTTTTGAAAATTTCAGAGCTCAAAAATGGACGTCAAGGGCTGCCTCATCTTTGTCTCTTTTTTGTTATTGTGGAAGCTGAAATATCATAGATAGTTAAATTTCAGTTAATTATCATCAATTTCAATAAATCATCATCAATTTCGGTTAGTCATCATCAATTTAAGTTAGTCTTCATCAATTTCAGTCAGTTCAATTTTAGTTCGACATCATCAATTTCAGTAAGAGTCACCGACGTCAGTTAGTCATCATCGATTTCAGTTAATCATCATTGATTAAATCCAGTCATCATCAATTTCAATTAGTATCATCTATGTGAATTAGTCATCATCAATTTCATCCAGTTTTCGTCAATTTCAGTAAGTCATCATCAATTTAAGTAAGTCATTTATCAATTTTAAATTCAAAATTCTTAACGTATTCCTATTGTTGAGAACATATGGATAGGCGTGGCCGGGATACAATATTGTTTCCCCCAATGAATCGACAATATTATTTTATCTTAATTTTCCTTTATTACCCTTCCTTATACTTAAACGAATTCCACCCATCTTGCTCTATCTTTATTGTTTCATCATGCTCGTAAGGCGTTTCCTGTTATGTGATGTGTACTTGTAGGCCACACTTTCTTTGACATGTTTATGGCAAAAAAATACTATTTTAAAGCCGGATAATATATGAGAGCAGAGCATCACCATCACGACGTAAACGCGACTAGCAGTCTCTCGTCTTCACTATATTTCGGAGACTGACAGTGAGACGTTAAAGTGAGACATTACAGGGAGTCGTTGCAGTGAGACGTTGCAGTGAGACGTTGCAATGAGACGTTACAGTGAGACGTTACAGTGAGACGTTGCAGTGAGACGTTATAGAGAGGCGTTACATTGAGACGTTGCAGTGAGACGTTACAGTGAGACGTTGCAGTGAGACGTTGCAGTGAGACGTTGCAGTGAGACGTTGCAGTGAGACGTTGCAGTGAGACGTTGCAGAGAGACGTTGCAGTGAGACGTTGCAGTGAGACATTGCAGTGAGACGTTGCAGTGAGACGTTGCAGTGAGACGTTGCAGTGAGACGTTGCAGTGAGACGTTGCAGTGAGACGTTACAGTGAGACGTTACAGTGAGACGTTGCAGTGAGACGTTATAGAGAGGCGTTACAGTGAGACGTTACAGTGATACGTTACAGTGAACGTTACAGTGAGACGTTACAGTGAGACGTTGCAGTGAGACGTTGCAGTGAGACGTTACAGTGAGACGTTGCAGTGAGACGTTATAGAGAGGCGTTACAGTGAGACGTTACAGTGAGACGTTACAGTGAGACGTTACAGTGATACGTTGCAGTGAGACGTTACAGTGAGACATTACAGTGAGACGTTACAGTGAGACGTTACAGTGAGACGTTACAGTGAGACGTTGCAGTAAGACGTTATAGAGGCGTTACAGTGAGACGTTACAGTGATACGTTGCAGTGAGACGTTACAGTGAGACGTTGCAGTGAGACGTTGCAGTGAGACGTTACAGTGAGACGTTACAGTGAGACGTTACAGTGAGACGTTACAGTGAGACGTTACAGTGAGACGTTACAGTGAGACGTTGCAGTGAGACGTTACAGTGAGACGTTACAGTGAGACGTCACGTGAAAATAATAAAAAAACAAAGCAATCGAGACATGATGCGTTATTACCAAAAATTAAAATGTCTATTATCTTCATAAGTTTTATTCATTGACATTCTTTGTACTTTCTTTTATCAAACATTGTTTATTCCACTTTTTGTAACGGTATAACCCTACCGGTTTCAAGGCTTTTACCTCATCATCAGGGGAATACAAACAAATCTTGTTTGTGCTCCCCTGATGATGAGATGACCGATACCGTTACAAAAAGTGGAATAAACAATGTTTGATAAAACAAACTACAATGTCTTTAAACCTCCACAATGTTAATGCCTTAACTATAGTATACATAAATCATTTACATTATTATTTTTAAGATTTTTTAACAACCTATAACATATAGTAGATTATAACAATTGCGTAAAATTTTACGTTTTAATTGCTTTTTGTCAGTAAAAAAGTTTTCAGTTGAAAAATAACGTTTATTTTTTTTAATTTTTGGAACCTATCCCTGTAATTCGCGGATTATTTTTACCTCCTTTAACGTAACAATTTTGAGAAACGTATCTCTATTGGATGTATGTACTACGAGGTACAACTGTACTTATACTCTTAGTATATACATCCAATAAATAACACAATCGACCTTCCGGATTTTTTCGATCGAAATTCGATTGCTTTTTGACAGTTGGCATTTTTGACAGTTGGCATTTTGTAATAGTTTTACTCATAGAAATTATTAAACACGTTACAAATAATTTTTTGCAGTGTTTAATACAAGCATGTTTCTTTCGCCTTTAACTATTTCCGTGTTCGCAAAAAGCACGCGCCTGATATTATATGGCCATAAATGCAAAAAACATGTGTAATTTATGTTAAAATACACGGTAGGTACCTAATTAATTTCAGATTCGATAAACAACTGTATCAACCCATTATCGTTGGAAAAATTAAAATCAAACTTAATTACGATGTATTCGATTTTTGAATATTGAAAATATTAAGCATCATTTAGACAATTTTAGAAATTTCGTCAAGAAATTAATTTTAATAACTTTTTCATGATGCTCTTGATTCAATTCAGTATTTATTATTTTTAAGGAAGACCCACTTTAATTAATTGAACATTTTAAAAACGAATACCTCATTCGTACGTATATCATATATACAAAAATGTCTGACCCATATATAGTAGTGTCATTTTATATTTCACAGTAAAGTTCGTTCTTTAAACAATGAATTCCAAAATAATCTACACTTTCCAATCTTACGTTCTTTATATTTCAAAACATATCGAGTTTTTTTTTCGTATTAATGTCGATTATAAAGTGACAGAAATTGCGCATGCTAAGATGCGCATGCTAAGATGGTCAGCAGGTGTGTCCCTAAGAGACAAAATAAGAAGCTCGCACATTCGTGGAAGCCTGGGTGTTACAAACATCAACAGCAAGATGGAGGAGAGGCGATTGAGATGGTATGGGCACGTTGGACGCAGAGCACCCGATCATATTGTGAACCAGGCAATCTCCATGGATCTTCCTCGAATAACAACCAGAGGAAGACCAAGGAATTCATGGGTGGTGCAAAGAGATAACCTGATGCAGAGGCACGGCCTGGGGGACGTAGTCCGGGACAGAAGAGCATACAACCTGAGGACGAGTAGAGCTGACCCCAACAGTCTTCGCAGACAATGAGTTGGGATGGAGCCAGGGAGAGAGAGATAAAGTGACAGAAATATTATAGTAGAAAACTAAATTATGTGTTACGTTGAGAAATTGTGTAGTTCATTGCAAAAATATTATTTAGGCACGTTATGTTGATTTCTGTTTGTCTGAGATTTAATTTTAGCTGAGAAAGTGCGATTATTTCACTTCATATCAGAAAGAGCTTAAGTCGTTGAATGTGAGGTGCTTAAGTATTGTATAATATCCTTAACTGTCCCATCGTCCACTCTTATCTAGTCGAATATGTGCAGCGTCTTTCCGATCATGGACTTGAGCAACGCTCAAGTAGCTATTGTTTATTGGCTTTCCAAGTTGTCCGCTCTTATTTTTTTAACTTTACTATCCATACAGTGAGGCTCTGGAACCAGTTATCGACTTAAGTTAGAATCCTTGGCATGTTTTAAAAAGCGACTAAAAAATACATTTTAAGTCAGTAATGTATCATGTTCCATTTCCGATTTTCCTTTCCTGTCCCCCATCCCGTACCTTTGATATCTCTGGAAGTACCTTATCTAATGGCCGCAGACACTACCCTCATATTCTTACATTCAACGTATATAAAAATATTTATTTTGTAATCTTTTTTGTATCGGACGTATGCATCATCATAAAACAATTGTGTATTTGTTTTCTTGTTTGATATGTATAAATTCGTAGTTATATTATTTGGGTTTTTGTATGAATATTTATGTTTATTGAGGCCCGAGCTGCGTCGCGACCACCGCGAGAATATATCGCTGGCCGGCCGGCCTCTGCATGCGCAAAACACCCGATAATTGTGGTATTTAGCGAAGTGTGACCGCATGCAGTAGAGGAAACAGGCGCATGCGATGAGCAATCGGCCGCACATTTGAAGTGCTAAAGATCAAATAAAGCACCTTCTCAGTTCACTCTACCTACTGTGTTTTACTTGCGATCATCTAGTACCTGCCTAAGAGGAATCTCTTCACCCTGCTACCTTTTCACCGATCTACACCTCTGAACGTGAGCTGAATTCTCCGAGCATTACGCAGCAGCCATCCACCTATGTTACAGTTCTTTGTACCGGAGCCGTACATTTTTAACGTGTTCCTCGCGGGAAGCACAAACGCCTGTGATCTGATCTGTAGCATTCCTTTGTTTATTTTACGTAATGTTAAGTTTAGAGTCTTGTTTACGCTCCCCTGAAGATGAGGTGAAAGCCTTGAAACCGGTAGGGTTATACCGTCATAAAAAAAGTGGAATAAACAGTGTTTGTTAAAATAAATTACAATTTATCTCCTTTATTTAATGAGTCTCCTTAAGAGTAATGACTATTATTTATTATCAGAAAATTACTTGAATGTCATGTTTACTTGGTGGTGTAATCAAATATCAGTGGTTCTAAACAAAATACGCTTTTAAACTTAGAAATTAAAAAACGCCGAAATTGTGCTGCGCACAGGATTCGTGGAATTTGATTTTTAACGCGGTGTACAGGTTAATAAATAAATAATAGTTGGTTCCAGTCCCCTAAGCTATAGCGTCCACGAGAAAAATTTACTCTCTGAACGGCGGTATATAAATTGTCATCGTATTGTTCATTATTATTAAATGTTTCCAAACTCTAATTGCTTTCGTATAGCATTACTTATGTTTCTATGATTTCTACTTTCTACCTTTTGAGATGTCTGAACTAACATGATGTAATCTAATAAATATACACATTGTAACAAAACAGATGAGCATAGCAGATATATGCAAAATACTTAGAAAGCAATAGAAGTAATAAACTAAGTATTAACAATGCTCAGGATTCCAATACGATGAGAGACGAAGGCGTAATCAAAATTTGCATTTGTTGACATTTATATCAGACGAGAAGATTTGGCTTAGTACTTCTTGCAATTAAATCTCAGTTCTTAACCGTTTTACTTGGTTACGAGTTAGAGCTCACCTTAACATTTTTTTTTGTATCCGCTTTTTTTAAGAAACTTGACTGACAGTTTAATATAAAACTTTGTCTCTCTCTTTTTAAATTAAACCAATTATGTAAAGTTTGATTTTATCTCAAAATAATATCAGCCTAGAGATACTTTTATTTTTCAATTCCATTAATATTGAAACGTTTATGAAAAAAATAAGGAAATTTTATAATCGTGTTTATAAACACGTTTTCATTTAAAAGTTTTGTCTAAAAACTATTGATTTATTTAGAAATAAACTTTTATTTATAAAATAGCATATGAGGTACGCATTGTAGGTGACTGAGGATATAGGACAATAACGAGTATTGTTATGAACATTTACAACCACATAACTGGTCATGCTTGAAAAAAGCGGAAAAAGATTGTGAATTATATTTAAACTCAGTAAAAAATAAACAGTTCGTAATATAAAAAAAACAGTTTTTGATTATCAGAGAAAAAAACAACCTAATATTCTACACATATAGGACATTAATTACAAGTGTGAAACGTGTAGGAATTACACATTTGGGCATAAAAAGATCTAGCAAGAGGAAGGCCAAATCAGAGGTACCTTCGATGTTTTAGCGTCGACATGAAAATAAGAGAATTAAATATAAAGGAAATTTCATTTAATGGTTTTATTCCTTTAGATACATATAACATAAATATAATAAATTGATGTACTTGTACCTGGTGTAAATATACCTTAATATTGAGTACCTACGCAAACCAACGCTTAAAAATTAAAATTCATTCTATTCACTTGAAATAAGAACAAATACATTTTCGAAATAAAAATTTAATTTCCAAAAATATGAATGGTTTTATGATTCATAGACAATAAAATAACATTCGTACCAACTCGTAGTTTACACAAACGGGTCATTTGTTGCGCAATGTAAATTGTTTTGTTACAAATACATTACAACGTTTACAGGTGGTTAAAAGTATTCATTTCAATTAACATTTTTTTCCATATTCATTACAAAAAACTTGTTAGCAATGACATGCGTATAATTCCATTGAGACAATTGACAAGTGCGATACAACGGTCGTGCATAAAATACAATAGATTAATTAACATCATATAGTTTGCAAAATTAAATTTCCATATCAAATAATTTTCTATTTGCACGCAATTGTTTGTTACTGACTGGATGAAGGTAGAATGTGCTTCAAATGCACGCCAATATTATAAATTCTAAATGGTTTCAAGGCGGAATTACGATATCAAGGTATATGTTATTTGAGTGCACTCACCTGCAGTTAGACTTTTGTTTGAATCGCGAATAACTCTTTGTCCTTTGTAGAAAATCGCTTTAAAAACCAATCACTAATACACAGGTTCAAATTATATTAAATATTTGTTAAGAATACCACTATTTTATGTTGATAATTGAACACTAAACTTCACAAAATGCGGCCCATTGACGTTGACAAAAAAGTTTAACATTCCACAGTTAAAATATAAACTTTTCCGTTTGTTTATCTAAAATGTTAACAAAACGCTTAATTTATTGTTAAAAACAGCACATGCATTCACATTTTTTGTAAACAAATCAAAAATTTTACGAAACAATCCAATTTTATTTTAGTTCCGCGATCGCAGTTTACAAACGCGTAAATTTACGTTTATATCGGCCTTTTATCACAGTATTTTAACTTGGCACTCTAATGAAACTACTGAATTAATAATAATACTTTAATGTCAAATGTTGAAAGATTAACTTTTATGTTTTTGTTTTAAGAAAACAGTCGTTCGCTGTTGTTTATTTTTGTTAAAATGCACCGACGCGAACTGACGCGACGAAGACAATCTCAAAACTGACAGTGTTAAACAGCTGCTTATGTCTTGCATTCCCCCTTCCAATTCGCGCGGGCAACGGGATTGGCACTTGTATTATTTATAAAAAGTACTATTTCATTATGATTTGAAAATAAATAACCAAATAACTTGATGTTTATATGATCAACGCCATAATAAATTATAACAAGTTCTGACAAAGAGAAAAACAGCAATGTAGAATAAAATATTCAGCAAAATTGAGTTGGTTTTATGTTTATTTATTAGCTCGCACAATGAGAAGGCAGAATATTCCGTCAAAAGGTTGCATGCATTATAACAATAAACTAATGTCTTCTACATATAGCGATATCTGTGGCCTAGTTGGTCTGCTTGTCTTTCAATCCGGGGGTTGCGGGTTTGATTCTCGTTGTTGGTAACCAGATATTCAAGGGTTCCAGTTTGTTTTTGACTTAACGTGTATTTTGGAATCGTATAAAACAATCTATTCTAACCAATCTTTCTAGTTGGTTGGAAGAGACTTCCTTATAGTAATAAAACCGGCAGGTTATAATGTTCACAACGAAAGTGTAATACAATACAATGTCGTTAAAAAAACAACCTCTGTAATTTAGTATGTAACTCGGACTTCCATCCGAAGGTTTCGGGCTCGATTTCCGATGGTACACGAAAAAAAAAAAAAGAGGATCTCAATCTATTGAAAAAGTTTGTTTGGTAACAATACTTATGCGCGCTAGATGATGTGTACGAGTGTTGTTGCCCATCGACGTGCGGTAGTATTGTCATCGCGAAGGTACGAAAATGGGGCAAAAAAATGTCATCCTGCCGCGTTTTTGAATATGTTCGTATTATCGCTCGGATCTGTTGAAAGGCACCATACTCAAGAACGAATAAACAATATCACCTGAAGAGCGCTTTGATATGGAATTTATAAAATGTTAACTCATATTTGTAACTTGATGATTTCAAGTTTGTAAATATAGTCTGCTCGATGTATGCTCTATTACAATTAAACTCCATTTAATATATTAAACAATTTGTACAGGTTTCCCTAATTCGTACAGCGGGAAAAAAATAATTTAATCAGAAAAATTTTGCTTTATGATAAAAAAAAGTTAATTATAATACATTTTTAGAATTGTAAATAAAATAAAATTAAAACCTTGTTACACTAGAGGTGAAATGTTAATAAAACCTTGTTACATTAGAGTTGAAAGGTTAATAAAACCTTGTTACATTAGAGGTGAAAGGTTAATAAAACCTTGTTAATTTAGAGGTGAAAGGTTAATAAAACCTTGTAACATTAGAGGTGAAAGGTTAATAAAACCTTGTTACATTAGAGGGGAAAGGTTAATAAAACCTTGTTACATTAGAGGTGAAAGGTTAATAAAACCTTGTTACATTAGAGGTGAAAGGTTAATAAAACCTTGTTACATTAGAGGTGAAAGGTTAATAAAACCTTGTTACATTAGAGGTGAAAGGTTAATAAAACCTTGTTACATTAGAGGTGAAAGGTTAATAAAACCTTGTTACATTAGAGGTGAAAGGTTAATAAAACCTTGTTACATTAGAGGTGAAAGGTTAATAAAACATTGTTACACTAGAGGTGAAAGGTTAATAAAACCTTGTTACATTAGAGTTGAAAGGTTTTTAAAACCTTGTTACATTAGAGGTGAAATGTTAATAAAACCTTGTTACATTAGAGTTGAAAGGTTAATAAAACCTTGTTACATTAGAGGTGAAAGGTTAATAAAACCTTGTTACATTAGAGGTGAAAGGTTAATAAAACCTTGTTACATTAGAGGTGAAAGGTTAATAAAACCTTGTTACATTAGAGGTGAAAGGTTAATAAAACATTGTTACATTAGAGGTGAAAGGTTAATAAAACCTTGTTACATTAGAGGTGAAAGGTTAATAAAACATTGTTACACTAGAGGTGAAAGGTTAATAAAACCTTGTTACATTAGAGTTGAAAGGTTTTTAAAACCTTGTTACATTAGAGGTGAAAGGTTAATAAAACATTGTTACATTAGAGTTGAAAGGTTAATAAAACCTTGTTACATTAGAGATGAAAGGTTAATGAAACCTTACATTAGAGTTAAAAGGTTAATAAAACCTTGTTACATTAGAGGTGAAAGGTTAATAAAACCTTGTTACATTAAAGGTGAAATGTTAATAAAACCTTGTTACATTAGAGTTGAAAGGTTAATAAAACCTTGTTACCTTAGAGGTGAAAGGTTAATAAAACCTTGTTACATTAGAGATGAAAGGTTAATAAAACCTTACATTAGAGTTAAAAGGTTAATAAAACCTTGTTACATTAGAGTTGAAAGGTTAATAAAACCTTGTTACATTAGAGGTGAAAGGTTAATAAAACCTTGTTACACTAGAGGTGAAAGGTTAATAAAACCTTGTTACACTAGAGGTGAAAGGTTAATAAAACCTTGTTACATTAGAGTTGAAAGGTTAATAAAATCTTGTTACATTAGAGTTGAAAGGTTAATAAAACCTTGTTACATTAGAGGTGAAAGGTTAATAAAACCTTGTTACATTAGAGGTGAAAGGTTAATAAAACCTTGTTACATTAGAGTTGAAAGGTTAATAAAACCTTGTTACATTAGAGGTGAAAGGTTAATAAAACTTTGTTACACAAGAGGTGATAGGTTAATAAAACCTTGTTACAATAGAGGTGAAAGGTAAATAAAACCTTGTTACATTAGAGGTGAAAGGTTAATAAAACCTTGTTACATTAGAGTTGAAGGGTTAATAAAACCTTGTTACATTAAAGGTGAAAGGTTAATAAAACCTTGTTACACTAGAGGTGAAAGGTTAATAAAACCTTGTTACACTAGAGGTGAAAGGTTAATAAAACCTTGTTACATTAGAGGTGAAAGGTTAATAAAACCTTGTTACATTAGAGTTAAAAGGTTAATAAAACCTTGTTACATTAGAGTTAAAAGGTTAATAAAACCTTGTTCCATTAGAGGTGAAAGGTTAGTAAAATTTAATTTAAAACAATATTTATTAAGATAGGAGAAATTTAAAAAAAAAAATATGAATAGATTTTTTTTAACCTGACGAGGTTATTGTCATGTAGCAATCTCTTCCAGCCAAACAGAAAGATGTTTTAATGGGCCCTAAGTGAAAAACAGTCTGGAATCCCATTTTTTTAATCTGGGTTCCAGCGGGGAATGAACCCGCATTCTCTAGATCGGCAGAAATGCGTCTTACCACAAGGCCAAGGAGGTCGTCTATATAAAAATTCAAATAATTTTATCAAAATTTTACAAAGGTTCCTAAACTTTTCAACGGTTGACCCCACGACTTATGTTTATGGCTACGGGCCCCAAATTAATATATAAATTTCCTTGGTGTTTTTTTAAGGCAATCCACCCAAACTATAATTATTTGTGCTATCAAATTCAAGTCATTATGCAATTATATGAGTCAATTTAATAAAACTTTTTTTAATGACAATTCCAGACAATTTAAAATTTCAGCTAGGTAAGCTTAAAACATTAAACAATCGATCTATAAGTGGAAAAGTGCAACGTAGAAAGAAGAAACGCAAAACGGCTTTTAGTAAATCAGATATGTCTCGCAAAGGACTACCGAAAAATACATGATCTATAGTTTCATCATCCAGACCACACTCGCAGCCGGGATTCTCCACAAGACAATGGCCCGTACGCAAACGACACATGACATACACTAATTTACTTTGTTTTTGGTTTTTTAACTGGCGAGTTTATTGCCATGTGGCAATCTCTTCCAGCCAACCAGAAATATGTTTTTATAGTCCCTAAGTGTTAACCAGACTGGAATCTTATTTAAAAAAATCTGGGTTCCAGCGGGGATCGAATCCGCAACCTCCGGATTGGCAGACAAGTGTCTTACCACCAGGCCACGGAAGTCGTTTGTTAATTGAGTTTAAAAAACATGTAAGAGTACGTATAGTACCCGGCGGTAAGTAATATACATCGGGCTTAAGAAAGAGACTGTCGGCCATAATCGACTAACTTCGGATATATAGATCGTCGTCTCTGTCATTTATACACGTGTTCCATCGCGATTTGTCAGTCGTTGTCAAGCGTTCTAGGGACAGAGACGACGCTCTACAAAGCCGAAGTTAGCCGATTATGGCCGACAGTCTTTTTATTAAGCCGATGTGTATTACTTGCCGCCGGGTAATGTACATATTTATTTTATATATTATACAGGCAACCATAATTGGTTCCTGAAAATGTGTGCGAATGTTCGAAAGTAGAGAGATGTAAATCAAATTTTAAAATATTAATTTATCAATAATAATATTTATTTATCAATAATATATTAAAAATATTATTTATCAATAAACATAATTAAGTTAACGAGGCGTGTTTAAGTGCTTTCAGGTGTTTTCTTTATAAACTTGTCGAGAGTTAGTTGAATACCACCCTTTTTCTTATTTTCTTGATAAAGAGTTCTATAACATGCTGTGTCTTTCTCAATCGCCCTACGTACTTGAGATATACGTTCTCCATTGGGATCACATTCTTCCATGATAGTCACAAATTTGTCAAGATGCATGAAGGCTTCATTCATATTTTTAATTGTCAAAGTCCTGACGATTTTATCAGCTTCTTCTTCCTCATTTTCATTGTGTATTTCATTTAACTCTTGTTGCTCAATTAAGTATTCATTTGACAGATGTACTGAGTGAGATTCAATCAACTCATTAACATCTTCGTTGTTGACGTCCAAATTTAGTTTATTCAATAGGCTAACTATTTCATCTGTGATAGTTTCCGGAGTTTCTTCAGAATTTATAAAATCACTCATCATTTGTGGGCATAATTGATTCCAGGAACCTTTCATTGTTGACTCTTTTATTTCATCTCACGAGTCACCAATATTGTTTATTGCGTTCCATATACTCGTACTTGTATTATAGTTCTTCCAAAAAGTGGGAGCGACTGCATGGAAGCGAACAATTTTTTTTGCATTATCTACCAAAATCTTTAAAAAATTTGTTTTTTTTTTTAAATGTGCGAAATAGCGAATTGTGCGAAAGTTGAGGGCCGCCTGTATTATAAAAACTTAGATAATTTGTGAAATCAATTATTTTTTTTTTTTTTATTAAACAAGTAAATTACTATACAAACATTTGTCAAGGCTATACCTATATACAAATTTATTACTTAACTAATCTTAATTATATGTTATAATTAATGAACTTATTTAAACTTATTTTCCTACATATCATTTTATTTTATTTATTCAATCTTAATATATGAGATCTTAGAAATAATTAACACCTACATACTACTTATAACTAGATAACAATTCTTACACTAATTATTCAGCAAAAACAAGTCCACTCGTTCAGGCTACTTGTATTCCATCACATTCACTCAGACCTTGGTCGTCCCAGCTAATACTGTAGGTGGACTAGTCAGGCAACAGATAATGCTTCGGGAGCTTGTGCTTATAACGGAAGGGTAGGTCGGATTTACTCTCGTAAGCCCCCAGGGCAGCGACTAAGGGATTTCTGTGATTTTGTTGGCTTTTATAGAACTTCACGGTCCAAGCGAGGATGTAGTGTTGTAGGGTTTCTTCTTGCTGTTCAGCGTGAAGTCGGGTAAGATTTGTTCTGGGATGGGTGTTAAAAGATATCTTGAATGCCTTGTTCTGCACTCTCTGGAGTTTCAGGTGATCAGGTGATTCGAAAATAAATTACTACTTTAAAATAATATCTATGCTCTCAACTACTGAGGCTACTAATGCATGTACTAATAATTCTTTCTTTCCAGCATTTTAATACCACACCAAGTGTACCAATATGGTTAAAATCGAAGCATTTCATGCTGAGACAAAATCACTAGGTGTCCTCCAAAGCTGTACGGCAGACAGAAAACGGAGGTAGCCACTACCCTTATATGACAAAACCTGTCGGGTTTCACTAAGACAACCGGTGAACAGATGTGAAGTCCAAAATTTAAGTCATAGGGGTGCCCTCACTCAGCAATGGGTAGAAAAAGGGCAGATAAAGATAAAGATATATTATTTTATTTCGTCTCTATGCGAAAGGTGATGCTGATTATTCTGTGTTGAATCATTGCTGTCGAGGTCTATACTTGAAAGTTAAATCTTTAGATTTGACTAAGTTTATTTTTTATCTATTGAGTGTTAACATAAGTCGTGTCCGTTTTTTTCAAATTTAAAAATGAGCACCAAAAGTAAAACAAAATGGTAAAGGTTATCCGTCATTCGAAAGAATTTTTTCTGCTCTACAAGATATTGTATTTGCTTTTACGTTACATGTAGTATATTATTTTATTTGATTACAAGCCTTCAGAATTGAATGTCAAGTAGACGAAAGTGAACATTTTCGACACCTCCTTCTGTTCGCGTTCAATCGAGGGAATAAAACTGCAAAAGCTGCTCGCGATATTTGCGAAGTGTACGATGAAGATGCTATGAATATGACGTTTTGTGGTTTTCACTATGATGTTTTGAGTGAAAACAACAAAAATCAACGTTCGACAATTTTTGATTTTTGTTTTTTTTTTCACTCAAAACATGTGGAACCCAAGCCGAACTTCTAAACTTTTCCCATTGATTTAAGATGACGGTATACAGTCATGTGACTACAATTCATCTACTCTGCCAATCAGTCATCTACGGTGGTTTGAAGGGGATCTTCATGAATAATATGGTTTATGCGGTCCTCATCGAAGCCCACTGGTCGTCCGGAACGTTCCATGTCTTTCAGGTCAAAATAACCGTCTTTGAAACGGAAAAACCATCGACGAGCTGTCCTTTCATTCATAGCATCTCCATCGTACACTTCGTTAATATTGCGAGCAGCTTTGGCAGCTTTATTCCCGCGATTGAACTCGAACAGAAGGAGGTGTCGAAAATGCTCGCTTTAGTCTACTTATCATTCCATTTTGAAGGCTTGTAATCAAATAAAATAATATTGTATATGTAACGTAAAAGCAAAAACAATATCTTGTAGAGCAGAAAATTTTCTTTGCAATCAAGTATAACCTTAACCATTTTGTTTTACTTTTGGTGCTCATTTTTAAATTGAAAAAAAATGGACACAACTTATGTTAACACCTAATATAAAAGGGTTGAAAATCCTTTTTCACGTAAATAATCCGGAAAAGCATCAAAAGATTTAAGCTGCGCCTGCTATATTCGGATATCCTCTTATTGAAATGAGACAAAGTGCTTTCTTTGAAGACCGTTCTTTAAGTTGAATCACATGAAATCTCCACCAATCCGTTTCCTTGTGCTAGCGTTAAGCCAATAATCCCGCTGGCAACTCTATAAACGTTCCTTAAACTAGGGTCTTCGATCCAATTTCTATTTTCATCTGGAAGTGGTAAATAACTACGAAATAACGATTTCAAAGCTTGTACTTGATCAAAAATGTCTTCTTGTACGCTCTATGGTACGAGTCAATAAATTCGCGAAATGAAGGGGTTAACCCTTATCTTGTCAAAGTTCAATTTATCCAAATATTTACGTATTTCTTTGGTGATTCCTTGTTATATGGTAAGTCATGAAGGAAAATAGAGGAAAAAATCCCAACTTTTCCTTATAGTTTTTTTTATATGTAACACCCACGCCAAAATATCACGTTACACTAACACCCACGTTACACCCACGCCAACATATCAATTTTTATAAAACACAAAAAGAGCTATAAAATGATTCTATAATCTAAAACATGAACAACATTTACATAGCTGAATTATCAACAAATAAAATGGTTTGAATAAAAATTTCTCTACATGTAGTGATTAATAAGATATTTAGATTATTTACCCCAATTTTCAAAACGCACCCACGCTGTCCAGACATGTTGACCCGATGTCGTTTGAAAGCTTGTAGCGTTGTCAATATTTATCACCAGATGATACCACTGCACACAATAGTGCATGTATAGTATTTGAATGTGTTGCCACATTTAAAATTACGTTACAGTTTCTGGATTAAAAAAAAAAAAAAAAAGTGTAACACCTGTGTTACAGTGCCATGATAAGTGTTAAGGAGGGGGCGGTAGTGCGCATGCGCATATTTCGTTAATATATTCACCTAGTTTTAGTCTAATTTAGACAGTATTGTTAAATATATCGTCGGGAGAGTACGAGTATGTAAAACGTTAATAACATCCCAAGTATGGAAAAAAAATATTAACGCGCCGTCGTTAAGTTTCTCACAAAACAAGGAAAATACCTCAAATTATTTTGGAAGAGATGTAAGCGGTTTACGAGGACTGTTGCCCTGGAAAAACGATAGTTTACAATTGGTATAGTATTTTTAAACAAGGGAGATAACCGATTGAAGACGACCTCCGACCAGGACAGTCTGTTGAGACTACTTTTTTAAACAAGCAAGTAACATGGTTGCATGAATTATTCAAATGACTATCCATCCCCACGAAATTCATAAACAGAACATATGCCCACAAGCCCCACAAAGACGGACAATTACCCGAACATTATCTTTCATATAAAGTAAGATATCATAAATCAAAAGGAAATGAAGGGATTGTGGAGAGGAAAGAAAAGAAAAATCGGGAAAGAAACATGGTTTTTTACTGACTAGAAATTAAGACTTTTACAGGTTGTCCAAAAAATTCTCGGTCAAATTAAGAGTCACGCTGCGGTGTCGGATTTATGGTTCGAATAAACGAAAACGCTCGTTTTGAGAACTTTTAAAGGCATCGACACTGTCACCAAATATGTCCGAGACTGCAGTATAGTCCTTATCCAATCGATCCAATCTGAGTACGGGAGAACTCAAGTAATAGTTAGTTCTACAACTCTCGCACCGGAATATATGCTGCAATATCTTACTCAAATAAAAGCTATCCCATAAAATGTACCCACTTTAAATTATTGAAAATTCTAAAATAAAAAAGACACATAGATTTTTTTTATTATCGTAAGTGGTCAAATTGATAGCCGTTATGGTAGATCCACTGCTGATAACGTGTAATCGCTAAATAATCACGAATAATTTGTTTTGGTATTTGTGCGCATTCTCTTTCAATAGGTGCTCTCAGTTTGTTGACTGTTGCCAGTTTTGTACCGTAAAATTTATTTTCGATGAGTCCCCATGAAAAAAGTTCATAAGCATGAGGTCTGGGGAACGCAAGGGGATATTCAATGCTACCTCTACGTTCAATCCATATTTTCGTCTGATTTTCATCGAGATAGATTCTTACATGACGATTAGGGGGGAGGTGCACCATATTGTTGAAAAGGAAAGTCCTCTCAACTTGTCACGAAGCAGTGCTATGACAAATTCCTGGAGCAAATTCCAGCAAACGGCACGGTGTAAAAGTGTGTATACATTTTTGGAGACACCCTATATCAGTGTTCCCCAACCGGTGGTCCGCGGCCCGGTGCCGGGCCGCAGAGACTTTCCGCCGGGCCGCAAACAATATGTCAAATTTCAAGAAATTCGCCATGCAAAAATATTAAATATAGGATTTTTTCGCTTGCACGTTGACTTGTATTTTTAGTAATTGTTAAACAAATATAATTGGTATGATAATGCGACACGATGGTCGCTGGTTTTCTCAGAATGGACAGTCATAAATCTTCTCAGATACACTTAGGGAGAACGGGAATATTTGCTCTTGGATAGTGAACTCGGATGCAAAACCCTACCTAAATATATTTCCAAGAATTTCATAATATACAATTGTTTTCATTTTGGAATGGACCGGTAAGAGTAACAGTACATACAAGTAAAATAATGTCAGAGACAGCACTGCAGCCAAGAATATCCAATATATTAGCAAAGATGCAACAGCAGGTTTCGCATTAGTTTGTTGAAAAAACCCCATTGTTTTTGTTAAATTTTAATTGTATCAGACAATGTTACAATTAAAATTGTTGAACTGTTATATGTATATTTGTTAATTTTAGTTACATATGTCCATCTGTCACAATATAAGATTAAAAAAATATTGAATAAAAAAAACATTTTTATTTCAATATTAGTGGTCCGCGAAATTTTTGTCCTTTTTTTACCGGTCCGCAGGTCTAAAAAGGTTGGGGAACACTGCCCTATATGGTCTACGAATCACGCCGCAAATAATAGCAACTTTCGGCCATTTCTATTTTTAAGAAAAATCATATAGCGGAAATGTGTTAAACCGCTATATCAAACGCGATAAAACGTGAATGCGGTTTGAACAAATCTTAACTGCTACACGACTCACCACTAGGAAATTTTGACGTTATATTATTTTGGGAACGAAAATATGTAGTTTAAAAATGGAATTACAATAGCTATTAATATTCATTGCTTCTTAGTTTTACAGAAATACACTGTTTAAACAGTTATTTACCTTTCCCTTACTGTGCTAAAAAATCCGCGCGTTCCGGTGCTGTGTATTCAATACACATCAATACACATATAAAAATGAGCGATTTAAAAGTAGAAAAATTCATAGCCAATCACTTAAATTAATTAAATTTGAAGTCAAAAGCGATAATAATTGAAATTTAAAGCTAAAAACATAAAAAAAACAACGGCCGATGTTCACAAAATGGGCAAAGCGACCGCCTCAAACGAAAGCCTGCGTTCTTTTTTTCTTTGCGTTATTTTCTTGCGTTCCCATATACCGAAGTAGAGTGAGAGTGAGACGTGAATAGCATCGCTTCCTCAACCATAGCAGTTTTTTAGAATCAATATACCTACGTCACACACTGGCACACGTTTGATTGTATTGGTGAATTTATTCCCGATTTTCACAAAATATCTCTCATGTGGCCGATAAGTGCTAATTATTATTAATATTATTTTTTCTTTCAATGCGTAAATGTATTACGGAGGAATACCTAAAATCTGAAACCAGTATTTATTATATTTATAGAGATATTAAAGTGTTTAGAAGCAATGTGTACTAGTTATGGTACAAATCACAGGACAGGGAAGGGTTAACTACATATTTTGATAATGACATGTCAAACAATTTTACGTACTTTGATAACCGATAACTGAAAAAATTGTGCACCTGTCTACTTCAATTTGAAGTTTGACTCTTACATATAAGAAACTTGACTGAATTTGTTATTATTCCAAGTGTGATTGTATTTCTGGGACACCTACTATAACAATCTGTTTACTACAGAACTAGCGATGTTTACTACAACACAACATGGCGTGAGCCACCTGTCTAGTTTTGTAGATCTGCGTTGTTTATTTTTAGATCAGCTCCAGATTATACAGTACGAGTATAATGACTGCAACGTAAAGAATGCTGTGGGCATGTTCCTATTGTAGAATGAGGAAGTCTATTTTTAAACTCATTGTCTGCATGTGCAGTGCATGGGCACACAAGAATGGCGTGATTCAACTCGGGGAAAAAACCCTTTCGCAAAAAGTGATTCTCATCATCACTACCACCATAGATTCATGTGTGAAAGAACTACAGAGGTCAATGGGTGACATACAAATGTCGAATGGGAATGTGTACGGATTGCAGTATGCTGATGCTATATGGTTTATCAGGGGTGGGCATACATGAGGTCAACGAGAGCCACCTTCTGGATTTTCATATACATAAAGAGCCACCCCATAGTCACGTTCTCACGTAGTATTAAATACACAAATTCTAATTTATTACATTTTCTACACAAATCTTAGTTGCTATATAAAGTATAAAAAATACACATATAAGAAAATATAAAAATGAGAAAGAAAACATAAAATAATTAGTTCAAAATTTATTTATAAAAATATAATATATTATCTATATAAATAAAAATGTAAATGTTCGTGTATTAAAAATGTCTAATCTCCGAAAGTTTTTCACCGATTGCTTTGAAATTTTGACAAAAGGTTGCATTCGTATACGAGCATGTTTATATATATTTTTTATATACGGCTGCATATAAAACGGACGAAATAACGGGAGCGCCCCCTGCAGCGACACACGCAAACTAAACAATTCTCATTGACAGTTATGTCACATTGCATTTTCGATGTTTCGGAATTAATATTAAATATTAAATAACTAAATATTTAATAATAAATATTAAATATCTATGGCGATCGCGTTATGCAGATTCAGATCTGCTTCGTTCTCAACAGAATGAACGCGACAGGCTGAGAGTGGCTGAAAGACGTCAAAAACATTGTATACCCACAAGCATTGTGAAATTAAACATATTAGAAACGTGTGCTTTCTCTTTTCTTTCTTTTCCATTTAACCAGACTGAGCCACAGCAACGCGTGGCCGGGTACAGCTAGTATTATAATAAAAAGTTTATCATCACGTTTAGCTAAATACCTCAAATTTGGTGTAAAATTTGTTACAGCCGTTCGCAGCAATTCTGTCAAATGCTCGTTTGTTAGCTGCAAACGATGTTTTGATTTTACAAACTTCATAGAGGAGTATAAGGATTCACAACTATAACATATGTTGTACCGAAAATGGAAAATAATCGGCAAGCAGCTAAATCGGCGGCAAATATATAAAGAGGCAGGAGATGCGCGCGCACCCTACGCATTGAAATCACAGCACACACGTATACACCAATATTTGTGTCTGTGACAGTTGCATTCATACATGCGCATTTTGTCACTTACAACATTTAGAAAGGAAAATCGCGAAAATACAAGTATAATGGGGAAAGAAAATATCTATATTTTTATAAGAGACATTGGGAGCCGCACTTAACCCAACGATGAACCACATTTGCCCACATCTGCTATAATAACATAGTATTAGCGGAGAATGAAGACGAATCATAGAGTTTGATAAGTAAATTGTATGAGAGATGTGAATGTTCCGAAATTCAAAGTCATGATTATTGAAAAATATGAAAGGAAAAGTAAATGTAATACGTAGTTGAGGAATGAAAGATTGCAGTAAGTCGAAGAATTATGGTAATTAGGAAGAATTTTCTCATATAATAGTAGTTTTTTTACGTCGTCCTTTACTGTCCATGCAGTAAAACTCTGGAATAAGTTACAAACCAATATAAGACTCGCTCCGTCCTTGGCATGCTTTAAGAAGCGACTGAAAAAACTCTTAATTTCTAATCAGTAAAATAACGTGTTTCATTCCCGATTTTTCCTTTCCTCTCCACCATCCCTTCCTTTCCTTTTGATTGATAATATCTCAATTTGTATGAAAAATAGTGTTCGGGTGATTGTCCGTCTTTGAAAATTTTCAGCGTCTTTCCAATCCTGGATTAGCGCTACGCTCAAACAGGGGTTGTCTATTGGCCTTTCCAGTTCACCGCTCCTCTTTTTTTACGTCGTCCTTTACTGTCCATGCAGTGAGACTTTAGAATCAGTTACAAACCAATATAAGACTCGCTCCGTCTTTGGCATGCTTTAAGAAGCCACTGCAAAAAACTCCTAATTTCTAGTCAGTAAAATAACGTGTTTAATTCCTGATTTTTCTTTTCCTTTCCCCTCCACTATCCCTTCCTTTCCTTTTGATTGATGATATCTCACTTTGTATGAAAAATAATATTCGAGTGATTGTCCGTCTTTGTGGGATTCGTGGGCATATATATGCTCACGTATGTGTTTATGAATTTCGTGGGGATGGATAGTCGTTTGAATTATGTATGCAACCATGTAACTTGCTTAATTTACTTTTGTCTGGTTGGCTGGAAGAGATCGCCACCTGGCAATAATCCCGCCAGATTGTATTTGCAATAAAAGTGTTAAATATATAATAATAAATAAATAGAGTTACGAAGAATATTGAACGGCGTGTAGTGATTAAAAACAAAGTCAATGTGGCACTAAAACGTATATGCATGTTCGAACTGGACATATCACAGTCTACAAAAATGATGGTCCGAAATCTACAAAACAGTATTTTAGTACCACCTTTGATATATGGAAGTGAAATGTGCACGTTAAACAAGACTGAAAAGAGCCGAATAAAAGCTGTATAAATGTGTGCATTAAGAAAAATACATGGGGTGACAAATATACAGTGGAAATGTGAGCGGTAGAGGAAGACTACAAAAGGTATGGTTGGATCAAGTGTATGATATTTTGATAGCAGGAAATGTTAAACATCAGAACAATCGTAGAAGTTACGAGTGTATCAGAAGATGTTTAGTTATGGAAGAGGGAAAGGATGTACCATATGTCGAGATAGGAAAATCTGGCGCCCAATACTTTCTGCCCACCCTGATAGGGAGACGGCGTGATGGTATGTATGTAAATAAATAAATAAATGTAAATTTATTGATAGCAAAATAGTATGGTAATATGTAAATACGTTCCGAAATCGCACATAACATACATCTCAACAAAATAGTATGGTAATATGTAAATACGTTCCGAAATCGCACATAACATACATCTCAACAAAATAGTATGGTAATATGTAAATACGTTCCGAAATCGCACATAACATACATCTCAACAAAATAGTATGGTAATATGTAAATACGTTCCGAAATCGCACATAACATACATCTCAACAAAATAGTATGGTAATATGTAAATACGTTCCGAAATCGCACATAACATATAGTACATCTCAACAAAATAGTATGGTAATATGTAAATACGTTCCGAAATCGCACATAACATACATCTCAACAAAATAGTATGGTAATATGTAAATACGTTCCGAAATCGCACATAACATACATCTCAACAAAATAGTATGGTAATATGTAAATACGTTCCGAAATCGCACATAACATATAGTACATCTCAACAAAATAGTATGGTAATATGTAAATACGTTCCGAAATCGCACATAACATACATCTCAACAAAATAGTATGCTAATATGTAAATACGTTCCGAAATCGCACATAACATACATCTCAACAAAATAGTATGGTAATATGTAAATACGTTCCGAAATCGCACATAACATACATCTCAACAAAAATAGCAGAAAATACATTTAAGAGAGAAAGCTATCAAAAACTATCAAAAGGATTTTTTTTCATGACCACGCTTCACTTCCATACACCAAAGTTGGCAGCAAAATACTCATGTGGACTATAATCTTAGCAGATCTCAATACTGTCCGGTTCGAGTATACATGTTTTAGTGCCCCTTGACTTTGTTTTCTATCACTACACACAATTTGATATTCCTCTTAACTCTTCCGACATCTGAAAAAATTCTACCTAAATAGCAGAATTCCTCACTTGCTCCAATCTTTCTTTATTGACTCATACGAGTATACTTTGTATTTTGCAACATTAATTCTTAGATCTTTCTCTTCGCATCTCTCAAGTAAACTTAAGTGTCGTTTATTTTGTTAATATTTCCCTTCCTGTGCTAAAAAAACCGCGCGTTCCGGTGCTGTGTATTCAATACACATATAAAAATGAGCGATTTAAAATCGGAAAAATAAGAATATTCATAGCCAATCGCTTAAATTAATTAAATTTGAAGTCGAGAGTAATAATAATTGAAATTTTATTGCTGAAAACATGAAAAAAAATCGGCCGACGTTCACAAAACGGGCGAAGATACCGCCTCAAATGAATGTCTGAGAGATACTGAAGCGAGAGAAGCGAGCGAACAGAGATTTTATTTTTTGCATTTCCATATACCGAGGTAGAGTGAGAGGGAGCCGTGAATAGCGTCGCTTCCTCACCCATAGCGGGTTTTTATAATGAATATACCTACGTCACACGTTTGATTGTATTATTGAATTTATTCCCGATTTTCACAAAATATCTCTGATGTGGCCGATAAGTGCTAATTATTATTAATATTATTTTTTTCATTCTCCAAGTTAATGATTTTCTCGGAGTGTCGGTCCGATTGTCGGACACCTTACTCCTTCATCGGTTTTGTATGAACGGACTTTGGGTATTAAATTTGGGTTGTTTGGTGGGGGTGTTGGAAAAGATTTTGTATAGAGAGGAGGGATAGAGTTTGGTACATACATTAAGGTTATAGATACATATAGGTTACATAATAATATACTTATATTTTTATATGTCACGAGCGTTGATAAATATGAATACAAAGAAAGAAAGGATAGTGATGTATACATAGACATAGATATTTCAATAATTATAAATATATTACGAAGACGGGGGTGGGGGATAACGCTGTGACTTTAAAATAGTGTACATATATATATAAGGAGGTAAGATAGATATACCTTATGAAGAGCGGGTATGTGCACTGGACACTATTCGGCGCCTACCGTTCCGAATAGGGGGTCGGGGGGTCGTTCGAAGCATTTGTTTGGGCCTGGGGTGGATTAGATTAGCGTTCACGTCGTAGTCCGTGAGTGAGCTGATTAGGGGGTTCGGGTGAGTCGAGAGAGAGCTGTAGAACCTCTCGGCCAGAGAGATCGCGTATTCTCGGATGGTGGGGAGATCTAGGTCTTCCTGAAGCCGTTTGTTGCTGACAAAGTAGGGCGCATCCATAATGATGCGCATTGCCTTGTTTTGCAACACCTGGAGTTTGCGCATATGGGTTTCGGCCGCATGGCCCCAGACCGGGATGGCGTACGTCATCTGAGGACGTATGATGGCCTTGTACAAGTTTAACTTGATACGAGGGGACATCCTACTGTGTCTGCCCAAGAGTGGTGTGAGGGCTTTCAGAGTGCCGTACGCCCTCCCGGTGATGTTGGTGGTGTGCTTTTTCCAGGACAGCTTCGCGTCTAGAGTGACGCCGAGGTATTTCACCTCGTCGCACCACGGAACGCTCTGGCCGAAAAGTCTGAGTGGTCGGATGAAGTCCAGACGTCTTCTAGAAAAACGGACTGCTGCACTCTTGGAAGGGTTTATCTTGACCTTCCAGTTTCTACACCAGCGTTCCAGTCTAGGAATGAAGTTTTGAATGCGAGAGTGGGAATCGCAAGAGTGTTTCGAGGATGAAAGAAAAGCCGTATCGTCCGCGTATTGTGCGGTGATAGATCGACTGGTCTGGAGAGAGGGCATATCGCTGGTGTATATGTTGTAGAGAGTGGGGGAGAGGAGGGCTCCTTGCGGAACCCCCGCTTGTATGGGCCGGTGGGATGAATTTATACCGCTCACCTTGACGGAGAAGGTGCGGTCTCTGAGAAATGATGCTATGATCTGCACGAGGCGGAGAGAGATTCCGGCCTTGTGTAGTTTGAAGAGCAGTCCGTTGTGCCAGACCGTGTCGAAGGCTTTCGCCACGTCCAGCGAGAGGAGGGTGGTTTGATGTTTTCTGTTGTAACCAGTCACTATGTGTTCTACGACGCGAAGAAGTTGATGAGAGGTCGAGTGTCGCGGTTGAAAGCCGTGTTGCGTGTCTGGAATTATGTTAAGCGAGGTTATCTCGCTTGATAGGCGATCGAGGATAAGTCGTTCGAGCACTTTACCTAGGGTAGGCAGTAAGCTGATCGGGCGGTGATTTTCGGGGAGTGTTAATTTTTTACCCGGTTTCGGAAACATTATAACGTCTGCGCATTTGAGAGCGAAAGGGAAAAATCTATGCCTGTAGCAGGCATTAAAGATTGAAGTTATGGAGCAGACGGCTTTTTTCGGGAGTTTCTTCAGGGTGAAGTTGTTTATTGAATCTGGACCGGGAGCTCTCTTATTGTGTAGGTTGTGGATGATCTTGTGGATTTCTTGCGGGGTGAAGAAATCCGAAGTCAGCGGGGGTCGTGAAGCGACAATTTGTTTGACCTTTTTGTCAACCGATGCGGAGAGCGTCGGGTTGTTGAGGTCAGAATTTGGGGTGAAAGTGATGGCGAGCGAGCCGGCAAATATTTCAGCGCGGTCACGCGCCGAGAAAACTGTTCGTTAGGTCCCTGTAGGGGGGTGGGCCGTTGAGGGGTTGTGCGGAGAGAACGAGTCAGCCTCCACTTTTTGTGTTCCTCGACTTCTAGTGATTCGATAAATTCGCCCTAGCGATCGTTACGATGGCGCTGTAGGTCGAATTTGATCTGTTTCACCAGACGATTGTACAGTGTTTTGTACGTGGGATTGGCGGTCTTTTGCCATAGCTTTCTGATCTTGTTCTTCTCCGCGATTTTGACTTTAATATCGACGGGGAGCGGGGGATCCGGCTTTTGGGGAGGTCTCAGTTTTGAGGCTGACTCGAGGGCCGATTTGATGTTGTCGGTGAGATAACTCACCGCTGCATCAATGGCCTCGGCGTCAGGAAGAGAGGTCGCCACCCTGAGATTTGACTCGAGAGTGACCGCGAAATCATCCCAGGAGGTGATATGCCTCCTGAAAGGTAACGGATCCTGGAGAGGGTTGTTGTCGGTGAGTGTTAATAAAACCGGGTAGTGGTCGGACTGCAACTGCTCTAGAACTAGCAAGTCGCTATAAAACGGGATGTCATTTTTGATGATGATGTCTAAGACGTCTGCAGAGTCGTTTACTCTTTGGGAGGTTCTTGTTGGAGTGGCGGGGGCGTCCACAAAGTAATTTTTGCGGGAGGAGATCTCGGCTAGTGCGCGGCCTTGGGTGTTTTTGACACGACTGTGCCAAAGCGGATGTTTGGCGTTGAGGTCTCCCGCTACTATAGTGGGAAGATTGTCCGCGAAGAGTGAGTCCAAATCTGACTCGAGAAGCGGTAATAACGGTCGGAGGTACACGGACACGAGCTTGAGAGGACCGTGGTTGAGGGTTTGAACCACAACGCTGGTATTCTCAATGTTGTCCGTGGGGGCGGATGCGGAGAGGCAGTGATCGATGCTCGCCTTTATTATGATAGCTGTGCCGCCTCCTCTGCCTGTGAGGCGGTCATTACGGTAAACATAATAATTTCGGAGAGAGTATCGGTGGCTGGGTTTTAAGAAGGATTCATTAATCATCATCACATCTAGGTTGTGCTCGACGATGAAGTCCTCGATTTCTTGCTTGTTGGTTCTTCTTTTTTCATTCAATGCGTAAATGTATTACGGAGGAACACCTAAAATCTGAACCCAGTATTTATTATATTTATAGAGATATTAAAGTTTTTAGAAGCAATGTGTACTAGTTACACATCACAGGAAAGGAAGGGTTAATAAATAAAGTAAGTTTTCTGGATCTCTCCGTTCTCAAATCTGATGGTCCTTAGGAATACTTTTAAGTATGTTATGTTCCGATAAAATCTCGACAGATTAATTATCGTAAGTGTTCCGGGATAAAAAGAAATGATTAATTTACGTGGATATTTTGAATACGTTTTTTATACGACCACAATAAATTCCAAGCAACTGACCTTTTGTCACTTCCTCACCCGACTGGTACCTGACATCACCTGTATCGTGCAACTTAACAATAATATTTAAATTCTTCATAATATACAGGATGAATGGTTCCTTACGTTTTACCTTAAATTATGTTACCTTTCCTTAATGGGGTCAGTCCTCCGTAGCCAAGTTGGTAAGTCGCTAATCTTCTACCCGGGTTCGTTTCCCCGTTCTGTTCGATCAAGCGACGATACTCTTTTGCACACCGAAACATCAAACCATATTTGACATATTTATATTTCAATCATAAAGTGTTATACAATTATACAGAGAGATGCGGAGAGAAAGGTCTGAGAAAAGAATGTTGCGGAAAACGAGATTATGGTGATAGAAAAGTGTAAAAAGAAAATGAAATGCGATATACTCGTATGTGTGACTAATGAAATATTGGAAAAAATTGAGGAATTTTACTAATTGGTTAATATTTTATCAGTATGTATAGTAATCATATGGTGGAAGAGTAGAGAAGGATATTGAACAGCGTGTAACGCTAGAGAACAAAGTCAATAAGGCACTAAGAAATCTCTCGAAGTCGAACTTCGATTAGCGCTACGCTCAAACAGAGATTGTTTATTGGCCTTTCCAGTTCACCGCTCCTCTTTTTACGTCATCCTTTACTGTCCATGCAGTGAGACTCTGGAATCAGTTAAGACTCGCTCCGTCCTTGGCATGCTTTAAAAAGAGACTGAAAAAACTCTTAATTGCTAGTCAGTAAAATAACGTGTTTCATCCCTGATTTTTCTTTTCCTTTCCTCTCCACCATCCCTTCCTTTCTTTTTGATTGATGATATCTCACTTTATATGAAAAATAATGTTCGGGTGATTGTCCGTCTTTGTGGGGCTCGTGGGCTCTGCTCACGTATATGTTTATGGATTTCGTGGGGATGGATAGTCACTTGAATGATTTATGCGACCACGTAATTTGCCTGGCAATAAGCCCGCCAGATTGTATTTGCAACAAAAGTGTTAAATAAATAAAATAATATTATCTCCCGGTCATACTCTTCAGCATGTCCGCATTATCAATTTCCGATAGTACCATAAAAATAATAGAGTTCCAGTCCAGTAAAAACGCCCACAAGTGCTAGAACTAGGCTAGTCTTGTTGCCTCTTCACGTGTTGGGTAATTGACAACTCCTGTGATGACGCCAACTTTGATGTATGGGAGTGAAACATGGACGTGGAAAATACAGAAAAGCTGAAAAATTGCTGTAGAAATATGAACATTGAGAAGAATACGTGGAGGGACAATGTATGACAGAATCAGGAATGAAGTGATTAGGGATTAGTGTGAACATAAGGCTGATGTGTTGAATAAAAGAAGAGCATGCTGAGATGATTTAAGTATATATGCAAATGCGAGTGGAAGACGTGTATGAGGAAGACCAAGGAAAGTATGATTGGATCAAGTGAATAATATTTTTAAAGATTGAAACGTAGAAAGTCAGAGTAATTTAGAAGTTGTATAAGAAAGTGTATGAATGTAGAAGAGGCTAAGGATTTGTGTCGAGATTTGAAAGTACGGCAGTCTGTCCTCTCAGCCTACCCCGACAGGGATATGGTGCGCAGGTATGTGTGATGACGGCGACGTTCAATTCAGTTCGGAATGTCTCGAATAATACTGGACCGAATCTTAAAAAACGATTTGTACCTATTTCCTTATAAAATTATGTTGGTAATGTTGAAGCCACTACTACAGATCCACAACAATGCCATGAATATATACATTCTAATGCGACTTATTGGCTATCTGTAATATTTTGAATTTATTTTAAAGAATTAATCATTAATCTGTATTTAAAAAATACCAAGAGAATAGATCGGGTTCAATTTTGTCTATTTTTTTTTCTACACAAACCCATACAGACTGTCGTGATGTTTCCTCAATTATCTCAGAACAAGTACATATTTATTTATTTATTTTTTCAAAACAGGCTTAGCCCAATACGAGTGCTATGAAAAATACTAGACATTAAAAAAGAAGAAAAATTACATGGAAAAAAAAATGCATATGTATACAAACGAGTATATGTTTTACACACAAACATATGATACACATATATTCAGTCACTTAAGTATGTTGATGAGTGCTTTCTAACGCGCACAATCTAAGAAGAAAATTTACTTTTGCTTTTGGTAATGTGATATGAAATATGTCAATATCCGAGGCAGTCCCGTTCAGAAGAGTTAAGGCCCTTCCGACAGGCATAGCGGCTGGAAGACCCGTTCTTGCGTATGTTATTGAGAACAGTTCCTGCCGGCGCAGTCTAGTGTAATTGTTAGGAACATTTAACGCTAATCTTTGTAGTAATGCTGGACAGCTCACAACTCCTCGAACGAGCTTGACAACGTATACCAGGAGACGCAGATCTCTTCTTACGCTCAAGGAGTTATTCCCGAGCATGCAAAGCAGAAACTGAGTAGGATAAAGCCACGGATAGACACCAAACTCACTCATGTAGAGATATCGTAGATATTTTTTTTTGTATTTTCTCCACCATGAGCGAGTTCTGCGCCCCCACCGGGCTCCAAATGCAAGCATTGCTTTCTAGTTTGCTACGGATATGAGTGGCATAGAGCCAAACCAGCCTATCCAACAAAACCAAAAATGAGTTAGTGAAAAATTTGAGTCACATAACGTTTCTTTATGAGCCAGAAATGCCTTTACTTCAAAATTCTAAATGGTACTATTGCTGCCATCTATAATTTTTTTTGGCAAAGCGATTTTCGTGATATACTTTTATGCCAAATTTGCCTATCAAACAAAAAAACTTTAATCATCAAATAATCTTGTCATAATATTAGATTCATATTTTTATTTTTATTGCACTAGTTTTAGAATGTATCTGTTCAACGAATAAAAATTATTAATTACACAACATTTGATTTATAATAACCCATAGAATTTATAATAACATATTCGTTGTATAGGCTGGTTCGGCACTTTGCCACTCATATAATGTGGTTTCGTTTCTTTCTATTGCTTATGAAAGTACAATTCAATTTTATCACAAGTTTTTGAATTGATAAGAAGCGGATAATTTTTTATAAATTTTTCTTTAATTTTATTCAACCATTAATATTATGAGATAAATATTTTTTTCTCTAAAATCTGTCATGCATTCAAATAACTGTTTGTATCTTATTTTTGTAAAGCTAATTGGTTGGAAGAAATTGTTGTTTAGCAATACTCTCACCAAATATCCCATGTATATTTCACAAAAAGAAAATAAGCGAAAAATGTATTTTAAGAAATCTGAAAGATTACCTCCTAGACGTAAAAAATGGTATATTATTTAATTATATGTCTAACTATTGGGTCAGTATGTTGCATGAAATAATCAATTTATCAGAGTAATAAATTTTCAGAGAGATTAAGTTATGAAAATAAATGTCCATGGGGCGACACGGAAACCTTTGGGTCGTTTTAATTCGTGACAAAAATATGAAATATTTTCAACACATGTATGTAACGAATAAAAAAACTGCTTTGTAGTATAGACATCTATGAGCCATAAGCCGAATCTTTTTCATATCACAGAGAACAAATTCTTCAAAACTAAAAGCTTTGTACAATCACTTAAAGATGTCTCTAACTAACGGTACTTAAATCGGTAAAATTTCTTAAAAATAATAATTTATAAATTTTTTGTTGAAAGATAAATTATATTTTTCAATTCTTGAAAATCGAGTATGGAACATGGAAATTCAAAACTTCCAAATTCGATTACATTTAAAAAGATTTCCAATTGCCCACATTAGATATTTATTTTTGAGTATACGTTTTTTTTACAAATTACGACTGTCGTAAGTGATGTGGCTACTTGCCGACTAACATTTATAATATTTTGATATAAAAACGGGTGAACTAAATAAATATTCATTATTTGAAAAACTTTTGTGTAAAATGATCAATACAACAGAATGTGTGCAAAAGTCAAAGTTTCTTGACATTGCTTGTATAGTTCGGAAATTCTAGGATGAGTCCTGTGACAGCTTACAAATTTGCCCCGATACAACCTTATGTAATGTATTTACTTAAATAACTTGCTATTTATTAGAATTGAGGCTTATATTAAAGTTGATAAAATAATTAAAATTACTGAAAATCGTTACAAGGCTGTATTGGGGCTAATTTGTGAGCTGTCACAGGACTCATTCTAGAATTTCCGAACTATAGTTACAGGCAAATCATTCAAACGTTGCTAAAAATATTTAAAAACTCTAACATTTTACTGGTATTACTGTATTTGTCATTAAAAATAAAAGCAAAATTTCTCTTTCAGATCATTAACTGAAAGCATCTGTAAGTCTTGTAGTAAAGAAAATATTACGATGTTGTTGACGTGTTCTATTTATCAGGTCAGTTCATAAATTTGTGCGCAGTAATGTCCTATGTATGATTTATCATGGCTTATTTTGTGGAACAATACACTTCCAAACAAACCGTGTCCTGTTTTGAAATGTCCACTCAAGTGGTCAGCTTATCATTGATTTTTGTAAACATTAGATGTAAATAAGAGCCCTTAGAAAAATGATTATTCATAACAGTAGCAACTGCACATTCTGTACTTTGTATTTTTAAATGGTGACAATCCAAGTTCACAATGTTCATAGTAAGAATGGTGTATCATATCAGACTGCCCAGAAATGGTTTCAAAGATTTGAAGATGAACAAGGCAGTATTAATGGAGAGCCATGGTTAATGTTGACAAAGACGCTCTAAAGTCCTGTGGATTCAGAGATAGAGCTAACGGTGGCTCAGATTGCTGGAAGGCTTAATTCATCTCATGGAACAATATTTCGTTAAATGTGTTTAATTTGCATTATTTAAAAATTTCTCGAAAATACACAGGAATTAACGGACTGGTCTTATAATTTGGCCTACGATGGATGCGTCTGTCTTGAGCATGTAGATTTTTATCCATATCATTTCCTAAACCAAACCAGAAGTTTTTTTAAGAATTCCCTTCGCCGTGGCGCCGCGAATAATTCACAGGGCCACCGTGGGACTATCGAAAATTTCTATAATTTCAGGTAATATTAATTCAATGTGCTGATGCATGGTCTCAATAATGAAAAAAAAAGCGACATCTAATTGGAAATGGTTGAATTTTGGATATCATCAATGAATATCCTTTGCTAAAGATCAGCAAATCCTGGTACCATTTGCGACTACTTATCTCTGAGAAGTAGAACTTTCGACGATAGCTGTAATAAAAACTAAATATCACTCAAAATGAAACACGGAACAGGAAATAAGGGTAGCTGTGCCTGGTATTTGAGAAACTGGGGTGAAGAATAGACTCACTCATTTTACAAATTGATAGGATTTTTAGTGCACCGTGGGTATTTATTTTAAGGGCGTTGTATAGTGAAAAAGTTTGAAAACCACTGATTTCAAGTCTATAGGATGTGAAACTCTGACAGACCTATAACACAGAGGGTATACATAGTCAGATGGTGCATGAAGAGAAGACGATGCTGACTTGACCATGTGGATAGGAAGGGCAGAGACAGGATTTTATGCATAATGCCATGTTTACACGAGCTCAGTACTTGTCATTAGTACTTGTCACTCGCACTTGTATCCACGTGTAAACAAGCATATTAGAACTAAGCATTAGTAAATCTGGCAAGTGCAAGTGAATAGGAGGCCGACTTATTTACTAAGCGAAAAGCAGCTACCCCCACCACAATTCAACTAAGCACTTGTCGCTTGCAGAGTCGTCTAAACAGCCGAGGCAAGTGTTTAGTGACAAATTGAAACGCGCTTTGGTGCTCACCTTCATGTATGGATGTGAAACTTGAATTTGACAGAAGAATATGAGTAAGATTAATGGTGTGAAGATGCAAGAAACATTTGTAGAGAGTCAACGTTTGAAAAAAGGCGGAATGAAGACATCAGAAATTAATGCAAGGATAAAATGCATGTTTTAAGTAAGATGAGGAAAGAGCTTTTAGATAGTTTGGACATGTGGAAATAATGAATGATGAAAGAGTGACTAAGTGAGCATACAAGTCAGAAGTGTTACGTGTGCGTGGTAGAGGTAGACCGAGGAAAACGTGCCTGGACCAAATGGACCAGATTTTACATAAATTAAGGTAAAATGTGAAATATGAATAATAAAAGATATGTATCACGAGATGTATGAATGTGAAGGAGGCGTAAGTTGTGTGTTTCGGTAGAAAAGTTTGGAGATCAGTTCTCTCTGCCTAACCTGCAAAAGACACGGCGTGAGGATATCTATGAATGTATTTATTGTAATTTGTTTTATCCAACACTGTTTATTCCACTTTTTGTAACTGTATAACCCTACCGGTTTCAAGGTGCACACCTCATCATCAGGGGAGCAGAAACAAGAGTTTTGTTTGTGCTCCCCTGATGATGAGGTGAAAGCCTTGAAGCCCGTAGGGTTATACCGTTACAAAAAGTGGAATAAACAGTGTTTGATAAAACAAATACAATGTCTTTAAACTTCCACAATGTTAATGCCTTAACTATAAATAATAATATATTTATTATTAACCCTACAGTGCGCCATGATGCACATGTGAATCAACCAAAGTTTTTCTAAATATTTTTGTGTTGAGTGGTATAAACATCGACTCACGCGCTGTTATTAATATGATATAATAATCTCCATGCTTTAAAACCACATAGGTATAATAGAAAACTGTTTTACCGGTCAATTGGGCAGTTGAAGTTTGACTTGTTGCGCGTAGATGACTTTTGTGATTTGTTCCAGTTTTAAATCAAATTACTTTATTATTGGTGATCAAGGAAAGTTTATTTTTTTTGTTTTATTCTTTAGTACATATGTGTAAAATAAGTAAAGTAAAATATATAATTTAATTTATATCATGTAATTAACTTACAAACGCGCAGTGATTCATATATGAACCATACTCTTTTTTTTTAAATATAAATATACGAAAACAAAAAAAAAGTTTTATTGTATTTTTAATGTTCCAATACATACTCGTATTTAATGCATAAATATATTTTTATTTTTGAAATAAAAAAAATCGCGCATTGTAGGGTTAAATATTCTCATATGAAGTTACAAATTTAAAGCAGAAACCTTTCATATTTTTTTACTGTTTGAATTGTTTTTGTAAAAATTCAAAATCGGTTTTAAAATTCGGATATCGTCAAACCCTAATAATTACGATAAACCCAATCTGTTGAAATGTTGTAAGAATATTGAGTTGATGTAATTTTAGTGATCGCGGTGTTGCGTGCGGACCCCTGATGAGTGAAGTGTGAAGGTGGCGGCTGTGGCCCCGGAGCGCTAGTATCAAGGCGTGGTGACGTAAGCTTTATATACGCCGATGACTCTATAGAGGTAGATAGCTTACGAACTCCTCAATGACAACATTGTGCTGTGGCCATCAACTCTTTATTCCAGCTGGAAATATAGACTTTTTTTATTATATTTATAAGACATTTCCCTGTTGAGGTAGACAGAACGCCAAATTTTCCTATCTCAACACACATATTTCTCCTATATTCATACACCGTCTTATACATCTACGATTTCTCTGACTTTTTACGTTTCTTTCTTTTAAAATAGCATTCACTTGATTCAACCATACATCCTCTTCCACGCCTTCCTGTCCCATTTGCACTATGTATTTATTTTGCTAGTCTCTACTCAATCATTCGTTTTACGTGTCCAAACCATCTCAGAATGCTCTTCTTCATCTTACTCAACAAATCAGCCCTCACACTCATCCCTAATAAATTCATTCCGTATTCCGTCACACAGTATCACCCCGTGTCACTCAGTGCACGCATTTGTACAGTATTTATGCGGCACTTTTCAGTCTTGTTAACGTCCACGATTTACTCCCATACAACAAAGTTGGTACAAAAATATTGTTGTGGACTATCATCTTGGCTGATTTTGATAGTGTCCAGTTCAAGTACAGTGCCCGGCGGTCATAATACACGCCGGGCTTAAGAAACAGACTGTCAGTTTTAATCGGCCAACTTTGGCTTTGTGGAGCGTCGTCTCTGTCATTCATATACGTGTTCTGTCGCGATTTGTCGGTTTTTGTTAGCGTATCGGACCGGATTGTTAGCGCATCGTGCGACAGAGGCAACGCTCTACAAAGTCGAAGCTAGCCGATTATGGCCGACAGTCTCTTTCTTAAGCCCGATGTATATTACTTACCACCGGGTACTGTATCTATGTTTCAGTGCCCCATTGACTTTGTTTCCTATCGTGACATGTTATTCAATTCAGTCACGATAGGAAACAAAGTCAATGGGGACTTCTTCTCAGTGTCATGTCAGGTCCCTCCAACGTTGAATATCGCTTGAGAGTAGGCATCTTTGTCTCCAGCCGCCTGAAAAAGATCTCCAACGCCCCTTATGCAAGTTCAATCACGTATATTGCGGAGCCAGGAGATTTGCCTCCTGCCAACACCTCTTCAGCCTTCTATTTTGCCTTGGATGATCAGGTGCAGTAATTTGTACTTTGCTCCTCTAAGTAACATACATGCCCCAAATAGGACACATTTCGGTGTCCTATTTGGGGCACCCAATCATTATCATTCAATGCACATCGTATATCTTCCAGCATATGATAAAATACTACCCAACTGACAGAATTCCTCAATTTGTTCTAATATTTCGTTACTCACTCTTACATCGTATTTACTTTCCTTTCACACTTTTCTATCACCATCACTTTGAATTTTACAATTTCTTTGTTAGATCTTTCTCTTAATTTCTCGAAAGAAAAAAAATAAATCGTCCCATAAAAAGAACAAATTATGTGCTTTAAAATGTTACTCACAAATCTACCAATGAAATTGAGTTGATGCCATCATACTGGTTCCGTATTAACAACTTAAATAACGCCGATAATACTAAATCACACATAAAAAAGTAAAATATATTTATTCAATAAAACAAAATTATTCATACAAATTGAATATCTTTTTGACTAAGTCGCAACTGACCAAAAATAATAAATCACTTCTTAGTAAAGCAGTTGAGATCTAAACTTAAAATACTACAATTTATACTCAATACAAAATATTTACGAGAAACTCATTTTGTTTTATATACGAGGTCGAGTTTTGTAGAATAACTCTGTCTGGAATGATTCGTGCTTTTCTCTCAGAATGACGCGCCTTTTACAATGTTTACTATAATCTAAACGTCAGTTTGCCGCCAATCGTTCACGTGTTGAGTTGTCTCTTCGACATTTTTCTTTACACCGGGTTACGCCCTTAAACAATTGATCCAATTTATATTACAAAGTCTAAAATAAAACTCCAGCTTTGACCTACATATCCTTTATTGTTAAAAGCTTATTTCGCAATAGCGATACTGTGCCAAGTTATTTCGGCATTGTGATTTCGAGTTATAATTTGGAAGTATAAACAAAAGAAAGCACCAAAATGGCAGTCAGTCGTTTGTCTATCATCAAATTTCTGGAATTGGTAAGCTCTATTTTTTTATTTTTCTTTATTATGTGATCTAAATATGACTTGGTAAATTCGATTACTCGTATTGTTGGCCATGTATTGTTTATTCGTATAAAATAACAGTCCATATTTTGACAGGTAAAGATCAACCAACACCTTGTTTAAAAAAAAAAGTCAAATATTTTATTTTTGTTATATTATTTTTTTTTATTAAAAAAATATACAATCTCCACAGCATAGTTGACAACCGGGGGGTTGTGTGTTCGATTTTCATATGAAACCAGAAAAAAAAATGATTATAGTCTGGTTGTCATCTAAGGCCACTAACATTCGGCCCTTTTCAATATTGTTCCACGTCCACGTTTCTCTCTCATACATCAAAGTTGGTACTAAAATACTGTAGTGTAGTATATATACACCTTCACTAATTTAATCAGCGAATGTGTACAACATTGTTAACTGTTCACATTCACTATCGAATGTGTTCTTCCAATCCGAATCACCCATTCAAAACCTTGAAAATTTTCAACACAAAAAGTAAATTTAAGGCATTCTTTGCTCAATGAAAAAAAAATACCATTAATCATTAATTCAACACTGGAAATACTTTTTCCACAAATGAGGAGGTAATATTAAAAAAAGAACATGTCCACCAAATCAGAATGTTGGGAAATCGCAAAAAAACTGTCTGCATTAAAACTATATGACATAATAATTCATTCGTGAAAATAATCAATAAACTTCCTGCTCAGTATCCCACGACGGAGATTTTCAGAGAGTATCAGGTCCTGAACATAGCCAATTTACATCTCAAATCCATTCTCTGGCACTACCATCGAGAGGAGGGGAAGATGCAAACTCAGCAGACACACATGACACGCATGGCAACTAATGAAATGTTCACCATCCCTAGAGTTAAAACCTCTTTTGCCCAAAGGCAATATGCTTATTTGGCTCCCATTACATACAATGGCGTGCCGACTTCAATAAAAGTAAAGGTAGGAAAACCATTTAGACAGTCGATCGGAGCGTGGTTGTTATTGCGACAGGATTTTGAGTACTTGGGCTTTCAGGATGAATGACGAGTGGAAAGGATTTATGTGAGCTCGTGAGTGTGGGTCTCTTATTATTGTTTTAATTTTGGTTGTTATTGTATTTGTGTTTTTCTTTTTTTTGTTTTGAATTTGTTTTGATTTTTATTCTTATGATTGTGTGCAGTATATTGTGGGATGAATATTTTTGGTCTTTCTGGAGCGATAATGTGTGAGGAGTTGAGTTTCGCAGGGTGTTTCCAGTTGTAGTTGAGTGTCACTGTTTGTCAGGTTGATGAGAGCGTGCAACGGGGTTTTTTGTGTTATCAAAAATCGGAAAGAAGTATCGATTTATTTTTTCATGCTAAATATCCTCAGTAAGATACAGGCAAAAGCCTAGTTTACTGGGGATACGACAAATGAAAGGCAACAAACCCAGATCCATTAAAATTATATGTCCAAATCAAATTATCTGTTGTTTTTTCTCAAATTGTGTATATTTCTTGTCATGTGTAATAATAATAATAATAATAATAATCCGAATCACCCATTCAAAACCTTGAAAATTTTCAACACAAAAAGTAAATTTAAGGCATTCTTTGCACAATGAAAAAAAAATACCATTAATCATTGATTCAACACTGGAAATACTTTTTCCACAAATGAGGAGGTAATATTAAAAAAAGAACATGTCCACCAAATCAGAATGTTGGGAAATCGCAAAAAAACTGTCTGCATTAAAACTATATGACAATAATTCATTGTAAAAATGTCTGAAATCCTTAAAATCGCTTAAGGTGACTTGATTTGTTGTTTAAAATCGAATCAGAATAATTAAAATAGTTTAAAATATGGACATGATGCTTTTTGAGTGAACAATTCTACTCTAATCTTTTTCTATCGATGATGCCAAATTTTTACATATCAGTAGTAACGGAAATAAATTGGACAGATTAGAAGCCCTAGAAATTTTTAAGTCAGTACACCGATCCGAACATCTGTTGAACAGTTATTTTCCAAAAATCTCTCCGCTCTTGGCCTAAATTGTCCCATGCCTCCCTCACCCCTCAGCCCCCAACCGTTGAAGCGTGTATATCGGTACCAGTTCGAACAGCATTTAGTCTTGTTTGCGCTCCCCTGAAGATGAGGTGAAAGCCTTGAAACCGGTAGGGTTATACCGTCACAAAAAAGTGGAATAAACAGTGTTTGATAGAAATAAATTACTAATCTTTTTTGATTGAACAGGCCATGATGGGGCATGATGTTTTTTGTTCGATTTCAAAAATATTATACAAAAAATAATCGAAAAATAATTGGGTAGAGTAATTTATTTTTATTTTAATCAAATAAAATAAGTAAAGTGTTACAAAATAAGAAGAAATATTACTATAAATCTACCATATGTAGGTAGATAAAGCTGTATGATGACATTACACTGCATGTACGATTTAAAACTGACAGTTGCTGGTGAACTGGTATGAAGTTAGACACAATCGGAAAGCTATGATCGGTCAATTCGGACATGATCTTTTTTGATTGGTTTGAAGCCTGGACAAGATTCTTTTTGAAAAAAATACTGTTTTTTTATTATGACTTTAAAATGATTTATGTGCTTTTTTTTCATTAAAATGAAAATGTTAAACGGCTCCGTACCATCGATAAGAAAAAAATCTGCTTTATCGACTTATTTTTTGTATCCGATGGACATGATCTTTTTTTAATGTAACCTCCTCAAAAATGTCAACGTATGAGTACTCGATTTTTTTTTATACTTTTTTTACATTTGTTTACGAAGACATTTTCTTATACGGATAGTTTTTTTAAAATAAATATACAAATTGCCTCTCAAGAATACGAAATATTGACGCAAACAGAAGAAAACATATAAAGAAAAAAAATTATCAAAGGTTTCGATTTGAACTTCGTGGATCTCCATATAAGGATATTTTACTATAAATAGTTTGCACATACATGCATACATTCTCGCCATTTCCCTGTCGGGCTTGGCAGAGAGCACAGATCGCCAGACATTCCTATCTCGACACGTATACTTAGCCTCTTCTACGTCCATACACCTTGTTATAAAATATCTACGATTTCTCTGGCTTTATACGTTTTGTTCTTTCAATATATCAATCACTTGATCCAAACATACTTTTTTAGCGAATGTCCTTGTTGGACGTGCTGATGATTATGATTGTTGTTTGGTATTTAAATAAAATACCTCGATTAGCAATGCGGAAAGTGAGAGTGAATAATCAATGAATAGTAAACAGCGATGAATGGTCAAGTGAATAATAATAAGTGATCTTTATTTATCGATAAGTAGGTATATATACAATTCAGAACGGGGCGCGTGAGTGCGTCCGCAATATATTTTTATCTCACTCCTGCGCGTGCAGAGGTGGTTGCAGACGTTGCGAATAATATAGTGGGTAGATAATTTGTTGACGAAAACGGTGAGACAGCGTGATGCGTTCTCTTTCTACTGTGGAATGTAACGTAAATAGTATTTGCGGGTAAACAATATTAATGTTCTGGTATGCGACCTTTGGGCATGTCCGAAGGTCGGTTCGTCGGTCGTTGACCGTGCGTGTTGACAATATTCAGGGACGACGGTAGTCCCTACACTTTTATTGCTTTTCCTCTCACTCGCTTTCCACTCATATATATTATTTGATCGATTAAATGTATTAGAAATCATATTTTTTCCTTGTCAAATCGTGACTTAAAAACTCCAAATTATTCACTGCTTTTTTTATTCTGCGCTACATCACATGAACCGCCTTCAATCAGTTTGCTAATATAATTGACTCATACTTGTGATAAGGAATCTTGAAAATCCGCGCAACCAATTCTGATTTGTACCATACGAATCGGGTGGTACTATACGAATGAATGGTGCCATACGAATGAATGGTACCATACGAATGAATGGTACCATATGAATGAATGGAAGAAAAATACATGCATGGTGTGCGCAAAAAACTTATTTTGCCAACTAATAATTTTCATGGATAATTGAAATGTTAAATCCAGGTTTGTTTCACTTTTTGTACCGGACAGGGTTCAAAAAACTGTATATAGGTGCGATGGTTGCTGCGCAATGCTCGGAGACTTCAGTTGCGAATTCCAAAAGGGCGTAGATCGATGAGAAGGTGACGATGGTGAAGAGATTCCTCTTATAGCAGGCTGCAGCAGGTCTCAAGTAAAAACACAGGAGGTAGATTGTACTGAGAATAAAATAAAAAAATGAAAATGACCCCTCTTATGAACGGCCAGTCGGTCGTAGCAAGCGCTCACACCTCTCGAAATTCAACAATTTTCGGGAGTTTTGCGCAATGCTTAAACCAACCGGTCAGCGACCTAGTCACGACGCCCGTCCATAAGTCCTTATTTCCTCTGCGGTCAAATATCTACACATATTCAATACATATTTAGGGCGTGACGTATACGTCCAATACACTTTCAATTTCTCTTCCATGACATTCGCTTTACAAAAAGAGGAACACCTTACCAATTGTAAAATTTCAGGATGTTCTAATTTTGATTATTTTTTTATATCCAGTTTGCACATAAACTTAGTGCTTCTAGAATCGCGGGACAGTTTAAGCTACCTTGAAAAACCTTAAGTAGGAATTATATATGATACATAAATTTCATCATGTCGTGTCCTTTACAGAATAGGTAGAGAGAACATATCTACAACTTTCGCCTCCTTCACATTCATACTTCTCGTCATGCAGAATATTCTACAATATTATCCATACTACTCACTTTACCTTATTTTAATATTCGGTTCATTTGATTCAGCCATGTTTTTCTCGGTCTATGTCTTACACGCATAATTTGCACGTCATACTTGTGTACTCGCTTAGTCATTTATTCTCGCCACATGTCCAAACCATTATAAAGCTTCATTCTTCACCTTACTTAAAAAAATCATTTTATTTAGAATTCATTTCGTCTTCTTTTATACATTGACACTTAACATTATTTTCTTGCTGCACGCATCACCACAGCATTATCTTACTTTTATCCTTCTGTCAAATCCAAGTTTCACTTCCATGTGTCAAGGTGGGCACAAACACGCTATTATGTATTATAATTGATGTTACTTTTGTTTTAGCGCGATTGTTGTACGAGTATATTACTCGTCGCTGTTTCTAACAGCTTTTTAACCTTGCCCTTCCTGTGCTAAAAAAATCGCGCGTTCCGATGCTGTGTATTCAATACACATCAATAAACATATAAAAATGAGCTATTTAAAATCGGAAAAATAAGAATATTCATAGCCAATCGCTTAAATTAATTAAATTTAAAGTCAAAAGTGATAATAATTGAAATTTAATTGCTGAAAACATGAAAAAACATCGGCCGACGTCCACAAAACGGGCGCAGAGACCACTTTATACGGATGCCCGCGAGTTACTGAGACGGGACTCGGAACACTAACACTGTGTATGTTATACTTCGAAAGAAGAAAGAACTGCGAATTGAGATTCTATTTCGTGCATTCCCATACACCGAAGTAGAGTGAGACGTGAATAGCGTCACTTCCTCACCCATAGTGGTTTTTAGAATGAATATACCTACGTCACATACTGGCACACGTTTGATTGTATTGGTGAATTTATTCCCGATTTTCACAAAATATCTCAGATGTGGCCGATAAGTGCTAATTATTATTAATATTATTTTTTTCATTCAATGCGTAAATGTATTACGGAGGAATACCTAAAATCTGAACTCAGTATTTATTATATTTATAGAGTTATTAAAGTTTTTAGAAGCAATGTGTACTAGTTACACATCACAGGCAAGGAAGGGTTAAATACCCTTTATTTACAATGGTCATTCTTTCCAATTTGGATGTTGTGTTAACAACTTATAATTGTATTCACCCACCCAGTGAATAATTAATTACAAGGGGTTTATTTTAATAGAGAATACATAATGTGTACTTAGAGCACAATCACAGTAAAACTCTCTCTATAAAAAAAATCGGTTGATACGAGTACCACGTTTATGAAATAATATTTAATATAGTTGTTTCATTAGAAACTATAAGCTTTATTAACACTGTAAAACGGAGAGAGACAGTTTGTAAAGATCGTACTTATACGAGTATTCAGCCGAGTTCTTCGTCAAAAGAAGATCTTCATAAAAGAACGGATACGGATCATTAGTAGCATTGTACAGTCAAAGAATTCTCGTATATAATTCAACGTTTCCTTATTGAGGCCAAATTCGCGCATGCTAGCATTTAAAACTTTGATCTTTGTCAAATGTTTGTGAATGTTCGTTGTTTTTTTTTAGTAAATATTGATTTATCACAATATAAGGTCTTGTATCGACCATTAACTATAGTTGTTCTCAAATAAAAATTATGCCGTTGTGGAACACATCGAGCAAATTATACAAAAATGTACCTGTAATAAAATCACTTTGGAATAAAATTGCACAAAAAGTAAATAAAGATGGTAAGTTGTAAATGAAATTGGTTAGTTTTGAGAGTGACATCGTGTGTTGACTCAACGGCTCCCAACTGTCAAATGAATTTGTGCGTAGCACTTTGGTGTGGCCAGGTATGAAGTCACCTAGTATATGAGTCACGTAAAACCTAGCTTAGCACCTAACGAAACACTTTGGTGTGGCCTCGGCCTTATTGATTTGTAGACGCAAAATGGCACTTATCAATCCATAAAAAAATAAAGAAAAAGGGAACTGCATATTAAATACTTATCCATGGGTTATGTTGATGAGAGAGTTCAAGGTTGCTTTCTGGATAAAAAAATAGGATTTGCGTCCATCACATAACAGTAGACCGCGAGTGGAATGAGATGAAATAATGAGATGAAATAATTCTATAAGAATTCTGATAGAATTACGTAACTGATTAAAAAAACCACAACCTCAAAACAACTATGACATCATAGATCACGCAGCACTTACTAATAAGCGAGAGAAAATTGATAATTTGTTTACAGCTCATGTTGACACAACGGACGATCAAAAACTTAATGATAATGTTATACAAACAACGCAAAATCAGCATTGCGGATATTAAATAATTCGTCTGCATAATAAGGTGCTATCTCCTATCTACAGTTGGTCACCATTTTGAATATCGCTTTGTTGACTACTCTGTCCAGAACTTCACCAAAACTATTCCACTTGGGTTCTTGAGCCAAGTGTTGTTATGTGATGGGTGTACATCTTAATTTTGTCGTCAAATCGATCCAATGAGGCGGGATATTCTGATAGAAGTTTTTCCATTGCTGGCCCAAGTCGTGAATAGTTACCTCTTAGGCCGATGCCACACCAAAGTGCTTCGTTAGGTGCTAAGCTAGGTTTTACGTGACTCATATACTAGGTGACTTCATGCATGGCCACACCAAGGACAGCTCAATCCCTTTTATACCGAAAATTGTTATACTAACTATAAAATCAACTCCTCTATAATTCGTATGCAAAGACTTTGAAACGAGTTTTGCAACAATTTAGATATTTTTAATATAAGTATATATAGTATTCGCCAGAATATTACAACAATATTTAGAAATAGGTACTAACTTTGTGCTCTCCTTTATTAATATAAATAACGTAATACAAACAAATATTTATTAAGGACAATATTTTGCCTCTGGAGTTGAGTAACCCTGCATCAACATGTGTGAAGCTTTTAATTCTGCAAAGCAACTTGCATCTCGTTCCACTAATGAGGCCATGTGTTTTCTATATCTCAATATATATCCATAAAATTCTATATCTCAATATATATCCATAAAATTCCCACAAAATTCTCAAAGATTATTAAATAATTTTAAAACGATGACTGTAATTTATTCTACTGCTTTTTGTATCTTCATGTTAGTTTAAGATAAAGTTTTATTATTTGTCAATAATTTTAAGTACTTGTATAACCTGTCACATGTTCATTTGTATATAAAGACACTGTTGTGTCGTTAATTAAATAAATAAATAAAATAAAAATAAATAGGTCTTGAATTATTTCATATTTGAATTATTTCATATATTATTCTCATGAAATTCACAAAGCATTACAACCTGCTCATCTTAATGCAAGTGAGGACTATGTCTTTTTTCATGCGTCCGAGGACATCTTCGTTGTGCACATCTTCGTTGTATATTTCGGCCATTTAAAATTAAATATAATATTGGATAGTTATATTAATATGTATTTGGAAATGCTCCTATGTTAACTAAGTAGAGCGGAAGAAAGGTGGTATTAGTTTCTTGAACAAAAATATATGTTATCTGACCACATGTGCCCTTTGCTCTTGAACTAATATAATATGTATATTATCTAACCGCAGATACTCGTACAGTTGTACCTATAAGGGAGGAAGGTGCATTTGTATGGGAGAATTGATGTCATTATGACGTTTTATCCTATATCATATATTATTTTCGTGATATGCTTAATTGTAATTCATTTCGTGATTTCCTTAATTGTAATTCATTTCGTGATATGCTTCATTGTAATTTACAATTTTCGTATTTTACAATATCTTTTTATTTTAATGATTTTCATTGATATGTAAAAAAACATAGTTTGAAAAAGCTCCCACAAAGCAAAACAAACCTGAAACTTACTAGTAGTTTGAACTTAAGATTTTTTTAACATTTCAAAGAATATAAATGAGTATTTAAACAAAGAGATGAAACAGTCTGCTAAGAATATGAGAGGCTGAAATATCATAGCATGGAATCTATCATAAATGTCATAGCATGGAATTTATTATAAATATCATGGCATGGAATTCATCATAAATATCATGCCATGGAATTCATCATAAATATCATAGCGTGGAATCCACCATAAATATCATAGCATGGAATCCATCATAAATATCATAGCATGGAATCCATCATAAATATCCCAGCGTTGAATCCACCATAAATATCATAGCATAGAATCCATAATAAATATATCATGGAATCCATCATAAATATCATAGCATGGAATCCATCATAAATATCCCAGCGTTGAATCCACCATAAATATCATAGCATGGAATCCATCATAAATATCCCAGCGTTGAATCCACCATAAATATCATAGCATGAAATCCATAATAAATATATCATGGAATCCATCATAAATATCATAGCATGGAATCCATCATAAATATCCTAGCGTTGAATCCACCATAAATATCATAGCATGGAATCCATAAAAAATATATCATGGAATCCATCATAAATATCATAGCATGGAACCCATCATAAATATCCCAGCGTTGAATCCACCATAAATATCATAGCATGGAATTCATAATAAATATATCATGGAATCCATCATAAATATCATAGCATGGAATCCATCATAAATATCATATCATGGAATCCATCATAAATATCATAGCGTGGAATCCATCATAAATATGATGTAAAATCTGCGTGTTAACTGTGCGTTTTCCACCATCTGTTTTTATTTAATGTAACATAATATTCGAAGACTTCCTCTCTCTTTTAATCGCGGCTCGAGTCAATGATTTTATTTCTCGAGTTTATATTTGAACATCGGCTGTGCGTGCTAAATGCTATCCGATTTGTTTATTTTGCTTTTAGCTTACTCAGCGAAGAGAATAAACGAGACAGATCAGACAGACACCTACCACATTGTTTAATTTTATCAACATTAACTTCTGTATGCTGGGCCGGATTAAGGCCTTAAGAGGCCCTAAGTACTTTAAAAAACTGTTTGTTCCCGGACGACTGAACGGGACGGGACAGCCGACGTGACCGATACAAGAAAGATTGAGATGGTTTGCGAAAGACTTATAGAACAAATATACAGGTGTCCCGTAACTCGACGTCAAGCTGGTATCGAGGAAAAGGCCAGCTTATGACTGTTCACAGTTAAAAAAAATTCTTGCAAAAGCCTTATACTTTTCGAGTTACAGGCATTTTTTGAAAATTGTGAAAGTACCTACCCTGCGCCAAATGTTTATGTGCTGTGACTACAACTTGCCATATTTTATGATTTTCATGGTTGTATCGCAATCCTAGATAGCCCTGCTATTAGTCGGAGTCCGATATAAAATTTAAAAAAAACCTTCACGTTCGAAAAAAAAAAAATTGTTTTTGTCGATCATAAAGATCAATATTTTTTATCAGCTAACTTTAACTCATCATACTGTAAAAATAATGTACTACGCTAACCTGGCAAGTTACATCAAAACATGGCCTGTTTAGTTAGGATTTCAAAATGGTATAATACATACCTAATACTCCTTTAAAAATATTGATATACAATATACGAGTATAACGATTATGTCTGCTATGATATACAATATTTATTTATTTATTATTTATTATTTATTATTACACATGACAAGAAATATACACAATTTAAGAAAAAACAACAGATAATTTGATTTGGACATACAATTTTAATGGATCTGGGTTTGTTGCCTTTCATTTGTCGTATCCCCAGTAAACTAGGCTTTTGCCTGTATCTCACTGAGGATATTTAGCATGAAAAAAAAAATCGATACTTCTTTCCGATTTTTGATTACACAAAAACAAAACCCCGTTGCACGCTCTCATCAACCTGACAGTGACACTCACCTACAACTGTAAACATCTTGCGAAATTCAACTCCTCACACATCATCACTCCAGAAAGACCAAAAATATTCATCCCACACTATACCGCACACAATCACAAATCTCACACCAATCCCCTCCACTCGTCATTCATGCTGAAAGCCCAAGTACTCAAAATCCTGTCGCAATAACAACCACGCTCCGATCGACTGTCTAAATGGTTTTCCTACCTTTACCTTTATTGAAGTCGGCACGCCATTGTATGTAATGGGAGCCAAATAAGCATATTGCCTTTGGGCAAAAGAGGTTTTAACTCTAGGGATGGTGAACATTTCATTAGTTGCCATGCGTGTCATGTGTGTCTGCTGAGTCTGCATCTTCCCTTCCTCTCGATGGTAGTGCCAGAGAATGGATTTGAGATGTAAATTGGCTATGTTCAGGACCTGATACTCTCTGAAAAGCTCCGCCGTGGGATACCGAGCAGGAAGTTTATTAATTATTTTCACAATCAATTTTTGGCAAACCTGCAATATGTGTTTTTGGGTTAAAGTGCATCCCCCCCAAACTGATATACCGTAAGAAAGTGCTGACTGACATAAAGCGAAGTATATACTTTTAAGGATATTTTCACTGAGCACATTTCGAATCATACGGAATATGTATCCTAGTTTTCTGATTTTTGCGCTCAAAGTGTTAATATGGACCTCCCAACGAAGGAACTGATCGACATAAACTCCGAGGTACTTTATACTATCAACCCTTTCCAAGGAAACACAACTACAGTCAGACATGGGGGAACAAGTGTGCAGTGTTATGTATTTATTTGTAGGTGCTTGAGTTCTTGTAGATATGCTAAATGTGATGTATTTAGTTTTTTGGGAATTTAGAGTCAATAAATTTGAGTCCATCCATTCTTTAACTACACGTAATTCTTCGTTAGCCTTTAAGAATACATCATCCCATAGCGGGATAATATAACGATTATCCCGCTATGATATACAATATATAACGATTATGCCCGCTATGATATACAAAATATAACGATTATGCCCGCTATGATATACAATATATAACGATTATGCCCGCTATGATATACAATATATAACGATTATGTCCGCTATGATATACAATATATAACGATTATGTCCGCTATGATATACAATATATAACGATTATGTCCGCTATGATATACAATATATAACGATTATGTCCGCTATGATATACAATACAATATACGAGTATAAAGATTATGCCCGCTATGATATACAATATATATCGATTAAAATATATGTGTTATACAATACAAACTATCCTTCAACATATGATCATATAAAATTGTATTAACACAAATACCTATTGTTTTCTTGCTATTGTTTTCAAATTCAGACCGTCAGACATGTCTTCGAAACGTCGGCAATATTTGATCGTGTTTATATTTATTGTCATCATTTTACAAGTACAAGTATGCTATTGTTTATTGTTATCATCTTACAAGTACAAGTATGCTATTATTTATTGTTATCATCTTACAAGTACAAGTATGCTATTATTTATTGTTATCATCTTACAAGTACAAGTATGCTATTATTTATTGTTATCATCTTACAAGTACAAGTATGCTATTATTTATTGTTATCATCTTACAAGTACAAGTATGCTATTATTTATTGTTATCATCTTACAAGTACAAGTATGCTATTATTTATTGTTATCATCTTACAAGTACAAGTATGCTATTATTTATTGTTATCATCTTACAAGTACAAGTATGCTATGCTATTATTGTCTTAAATTCCCCCAATTTCCTCGAATATTGATCGCCCTCTCGATGTTGACTCACCGTCTGGTCCGTAAGGTTTTATGACTTGATTTTCGCGAAATAATATTTTCAGCAGTTTTGTGAATTTTCAGCCATGACTTAATTTCTATAGTGTACTCTCTTCGCCATGAGCCTCGCTGAGAATTATTGACTTGAACGATATATTTTTGCGAGGCGTAGTGGTAGAGCGCTTGTTTTCCGACCAGTAGTCTCGGGCTCAATACCCGATGGTATCAAAAAATAAATTTAACACTAATAGCGCTATTTTCTGACATTTTTCTGTCCAAAATGTCTAAGATTTTATGCAACACAGTGATATCTGCTGCTAGTACACATTTTATGCAAAACTGTGATATGTGCTGCTAGTACACATTTTGGCTTTGATCAGAAACTCAAAATTCTTTCATAATTGTTTATATTTTGAAACTAAAAAATAATTAAACAAGGTGACCAAGAAAAGGAAAGCGATATTAGAAAGGCTGATTGAAAACCCGTAAAAGCACGCAGTCACAGATGTGATATGCTATGTTTTAATTTTACGTTTTGAAACACGTCAACAATGGTGAGAGTCTTTTATTAGCTGTTAGCTGGTTCCAAAGTTAAACAGCATGGACAGTAAAAGACGCCGTGATGAATAAAAAGTGATGAACTCAAAAAGTCAAAAGGTGATTTCTGCTGGGGCGTAGCGCGATACTGTGAGCGGAGCGTCGTTGAACAATTTCGATGAGATATGAGGGGGTGGCGAGACAATTAAAAACATTATTTTAAAGTAACAATGCCTGAGATAAATTAAAAATACGCATTGTACAGTGTTATATATTTTCAGTATACTTGAATACTCAACCAAGCCAACACAAAATTAATTGAATCATTTCAAATGTGATGCTAAAGATGTGGTGAATGTTAAAAATTTGATGGGTTAACTTCCCTGTGATGTGTAACTAGTACACATTGCTTCTAAATACTTTAATATCTCTATAAATATAATAAATACTGGCTTCAGATTTTAATACGCATTGAATGAAAAAAAAAATATTAATAATAATTAGCACTTATCGGTCACATCAGAGATATTTTGTGAAAATCGGGAATAAATTCAATACAATCAAACGTGTGCCAGTGTGTGGCGTAGGTATATTCATTCTAAAAAAACCGCTATGGGTGAGGAAGTGACGCTATTCACTCTCACTCTACTTCGGTATATGGGAACGCAAGAAATAGAATTTCAGTTCGCTCGCTTCTCTCGCTTAGTAGCCAGCGGGCTTTCGTTCGAGGTGGTCGTTTCGCCCATTTTGTGAACGTCGTCCGATGTTTTTTTTCATGGTTTCAGCAGTTAAATTTAAATTATTATCACTTTTCACTTCAAATTTAATTAATTTAAGCGATTGGCTATGAATATTCTTATTTTTTCGATTTTAAATCGCTCATTTTTACATGTGTATTGAATACACAGCACCGGAACGGGCGATTTTTTTTAGCACAGGAAGGGAAAGGTTAACTGTGTCCGTTATGTTTTTGTATTTAAAAAAATATATTATTTTTATAATGTGACCTTAAATCCGTAATGATATGAATTATTCTAAATATCCGTTTAGATTTTTTTTTTATAATTAATGATTGATTTCCTCGCCTTAAGGAGAACGTACATTATCTAAAGTAGATGGCGTCATAATGACGTCATAATGAGGTCACCACAGATCGGGAGCGATTTGGATCACAGACGAATGACCACACTCCGCTCGGCACCAGATACCGGAGTAAGAGTGGATTGTTGTAGCGTTATCCTGCGTAATTTGACATCCGTGATATGGCCTTCAGGGCCGGAATGTGGGCAGATGGAAGGTGATAGCATATCCCAGCGATTCTCAAACTATTTTAACTACAAAAGTCACAACATTCGTTACGTGTAAACGAAGGATTTGTTACTGTAGTGGATAAAGTCGATTGATTTATTTAGACCAGGGGCATCCAACCAGTCGATCGTGGCATGCTACTTTTTCGTCTATTGTATTGTAGAAATCAAGCGATTTCGAATATTTTCGTAAATTCTTGAATATGGTGGAACAAGCCCGTCACTTATTTTGTCTATTATTAAAAAAATGTTTTAAAATTGTTGAGAAGTAATAAAATAAATAAATAAAACACTTATTTTATATTTTTGTGTTCATCACTGGTTTATTTTGAGTTTTCTACCGGTTTCGAAGACCTCCGTCTTCATCGTCAGGTGAAGATAAACTTGAAATGATTTACCATTGAGTATATTTTGAAATTATTTACCATTGAGTATGAAGATCACTTTAAGATGGTTTGGAGATGTAGATTGCGATCGATTCTGAAACAGAACAGATGATTCTTCTCCACTCTTCCCCATCCTTAGTAACAATGAGTGCAGCACTCAATGAGTGACTGGGCATCTCCGATTTGGTTTATCCACCTTGCTGGAGGCCGTCCTCTTGCTCGTCGCACCTCGACACCTCCTGTAATTGCCAACTAATCTAGCGACATGTCCGAAGTGTGATGGTAGTCAATTCCTGCATGTTGTTAACTCCCTTCCTTGACCTGTTGATCCTGCAGGATGGACATATTGGTGCGTTTTGGAGTCCATGAAATGCGAAACATTCGACGTCAACACCACATCTTGAAAACATCCAGCACACCTTTTTCCTTTTTTCTTAGCGTCCATGTTTCCACTCCATAGAGTGCTATGGAGAAACCAGAGTTCTCACCAGATGAGTCTAAGGGTTGAGAAGTATAGATAATTTTTTTCATATCTTTATAAGTTTGACCATAGTAGATTTTGCCCTAAAAATTCGTCTATGAATCTCTGTTTCACAACCTCCGTGCTTCGAGATTGGTGCCCATATATTCGTCGACCTCTTCATAGTTTTAAAGCGATGTGCTTCCTGTCAGCTGATTGAATTGTTTAGCAATTAGTATTTAAAAAACGTGTTTCTTAATCCAGGCCATTCCACTGATATTCTCTATATCCAGCCCATTCCACTTATATATTCATTATAGATCCAGGCAATTCCACAGATAGACACAGGCAACGTTCCACCTATTTTTGTCATTGTGTGTGCGGCCCATCAACTTATATGTGCAAGAAAAAAAGAGGGAAGTAAAAAATTTTAAACACCAATAAAATAACACGAAGATCTTTGAACAGGGGATAATTCATGAAGTCTTTATTCGAAATACGTAACATAATATGGTGTTTCCCTGTTCCGCACACACCTCAAAGAAAGGAACCCGAGAACCCATCATAAAATATATAATTGTGCAAAACCAAATATTGTTGCAAGTTCTTTTCTTCGAGATGTGTGCGGAAGATGGAAACATGTGTGCGGACAATTTTTAACAGATGTGCGGCCGTACACGCGCACACCTTAGAGGGAACGTTGGACACAGGATATATATTTAGGCCATTCTTCTGATAGACTCAGTAAAGATCCAGGCCATTGCATTGATAGACTATTTTTAAGAATATTAATTTATTATTTTGTTTTATGAAACTATTTATGAACCTGTTGTTTATCAGTTTGTGAATAACAATCGAGCCCGTGGTAAGGCGTGGGATGTTAAAGCAATCGCCAGATGGAGTCGGGCGATGGAGGTATATAACATACGATATGTATTATATTGTATATCAAGAACAGACCAAGAAACATCTGCCTACGCCGTGTTATGTAATCGATGTTTTCTTTGGCATAATAATAAATCTTTACTAAATATAGCACACATTGAAACTGGAGAAATATTATTCACTATTTTCCTTCATCTGGTTTCCTCTCAGGCTCGAATGTTTTGCATACTCATCCATATTACAGCCTCGGGATTAGCTTGGTCATGCCACTTTTTTCTAGATTTTCCAAACTTTTCGTACTGCATATACGAGTACAAGTGCTTATCAAACTTTTTCATACTGTTGCCCCCGAAATCTGAAAAAATAAATGTACGGCTCCTCAATAAAATGTTTTTAGCGATCGAAAGTGTATTATTTTCCAATAATGAATTTTGTAGGTATATTTTTATTGAAAATAAAATAACATATTATATAATTTAATTAATTGCTTATAAAGTAAGAATTAAATGAAATAAATAAAAAAAAATACTTTAAATTAAGCTACTGCTGGTAAAATAATGAACACCTGCGTTTGCATCGCCTCTAATCACATTTGCATCGTCTCCAATCACACTTGCATCGTCTTCAGTCACATTTGCATCGTCTCCAGTCACATTTGCATCGTCTCCAATCACACTTGCATCGTCTTCAGTCACATTTGCATCGTCTCCAATCACATTTACATCGTCTTCAATCACATTTACATCGCCTCCAATCACATTTACATCGTCTCCAATCGCATTTGCATCGTCTCCAATCACATTTACATCGTCTCCAATCACAAATGACTCGGGAATTACGACATGCGAATATCGACAATATGAATTTTGTGTCCCATGTTTTTTAACTAAAAAAATTTAATAATAAATAATGTATAAATATAAGTATATCTTATTTTTAAAAACTAAAATATTTATCCGCTTCCTGGCAACAGCTCCACGACCCCCTAGTGTGAGAAGTATTAGTCTATGCTACTTGTCTAGATTTCTTTTTTACAATCATTTTTACAATGTATGGTTGGTTTTGATTTTAATACGAATATGTCATCAAGTAAATAAAACCTGTGTTTTTAATTTGAAAAGTCAAAATCGTAATTTATTGAATCATTCGAGTATTTTTCAAAAGGCCATTATTCATAAATATTGTGTTGTAATTTGTACAATATTTTTCTGACCTGCTTGTACGGACTTGATAGCATTCCCTTTCAAATTTGTGCTCTTTCCGATTCTGGACTATGCGGACGTCTGTTACTTGGATGTAACAGAGGAACAGCTGGATAAATTACAGCGTCTTCAAAATGTGTGTCTAAGATTTATTTTCAACATACGAAAGTACGATCATATAACTTCATACCAGAAGGCATTGAACTGGTTGAATGTTAGAAATAGACGCCAAATTCACATACTGTCTCTATTGTATACTATCCTTAAATGTCCCGCCGGCCCCTATTATCTCGCCGAAAATTTTCAGCGTCTTTCCAATCATGGATTAGCGCTACGCTCAAACAGATATTGTTAATTGACCTTTCCAGTTCACCGCTCCTCTTTCTTTACGTCGTCTTTTACTGTCCATGCAGTGAGACTCTGGAATCAGTTACAAACCAATATAAGACTCGCCCCGTCCTTGGCATGCTTTAAGAAGCGACTGAAAAACTCTTAATTTCTAATCAGTAAAATAACATGTTTCATTCCCGATTTTTCTTTTCTTTCCTCTCCACCATCCCTTCCTTTCCTTTTGATTGGTGATATCTCACTTTATATGAAAAATAATGTTTGGGTGATTGTCCGTCTTTGTGGGGTTCGTGGGCTCTGCTCACGTATGTCTTTATAGATTTCGTGGGGATGGATAGACATTTGAATGATTTATGCAACCACGTGGCAATAAGTCCGTCAGATTGTATTTGCAATAAAATTGTTAAATAAATAAATATTATTGTAAAATCTTTAGCAGAGTCAACTGCCTGTCTTTTAATGTTCGAAATAGTCAAATATATGCTCTTTAAAAGAAATAATACGTAAATAAAATAGCTTACCAAAGCGATAAATACATATTTAATGACCTTTAAAGTTCAAGGGTCAGCAATGGCCAAGGTATGCGAGTGCTTGTCAATGAAAGAGCTCTAAATACCCGAATCTCGGTGGAGGTCAACAAGGGTCAATAGTTTTTACTTCGCGGAGGAATTCCTTTGCCTGTTTCAACTCCATTGATTGATGATGGAACCAAATAGGCGATATACCATAAAATATCATACATATGTGGCATGTTATTTTTCCTGTTCTATTCTGTTTAGTTAACGTTGCTCTTTCGAGTAATATATACTATTAAACTCGTTCCTTTTTTTTAAAAAATATTCTAATGATTGAAAGGCGTGTTGCAGCACGGGACAATGTCAACGGTGCACTTAAAACTGTATTTGCTAGTAAAACAATAGCAAAATCTTCAAAAAATATAGTACACAATAGTGTGTTACCCACGATTACGTTACTAAAAAAGTCACTGATATGTATAGTGCATATATTTAAAAATAAATTTTAACGATTGATTTCTTTGACACATCTTTATAAGCTAACACATTTATATCATCGAGTCGAGCCGATACAACTATAATTATTAGCCGACAAAATTATCTCGCGAGTCGAGTCGACTTGTCTAACTATCTTTATTAGCTGACAAAATTATCTCGCCGAGTCGAGCTGATACTCGTACAACTATTGTATATTTCTTAGCCGGTACAATTATCTCGTCAAGTCGAGCCGACACAACTATCTTTATTAGCCGACTCATCTAACTATCTTCATTAGTCGACACAATTATTTCGTCGAGTCGAGCCAACTCATGTAACTATTTTTATTAGCCGACACAAATATCTCGTCGAGACAAGCCGACACAACTATTCTTACATGCTGACCCAATTATCACATCGAGTCGAGCTGATACAGTTATCTTTATTAGCCGACACAATTATATTTTCGAGTCGAGCCGACACAACTATATTTATCAGCCCACACAGTTATCTCGTCCAGTCGAGCCGCTATAATTACAATATTTTTATTAGTTGGCACAATTATTTTTTCGAGTCGAGCTGACACAACTATAGTATATTTATCTCGTCCAGTCGGGCCGTCGATAGAATTACAATATTTTTATTAGTTGGCACAATTATCTCGTCGAGACAAGCCGACAAAACTATTCTTACATGCTGACCCAATTATCCCATCGAGTCGAGCCGATACAGTTATCTTTATTAGCCGACACAATTATTTGTTCGAGTCGAGCCGACACAACTACAATATACTTGTATTTATCTTGTCCAGTCGGGCCGCCGATACAATTACAATATTTTTATTAGTTGGCACAATTATCTCGTCGAGACAAGCCGACAAAACTATTCTTACATGCTGACCCAATTATCCCATCGAGTCGAGCCGATACAGTTATCTTTATTAGCCGACACAATTATTTTGTCGAGTCGAGCCGACACAACTACAATATATTTATCTCGTCCAGTCGGGCCGCCGATAGAATTACAATATTTTTATTAGTTGGCACAATTATCTCGTCGAGACAAGCCGACAAAACTATTCTTACATGCTGACCCAATTATCCCATCGAGTCGAGCCGATACAGTTATCTTTATTAGCCGACACAATTATTTGTTCGAGTCGAGCCGACACAACTACAATATACTTGTATTTATCTTGTCCAGTCGGGCCGCCGATACAATTACAATATTTTTATTAGTTGGCACAATTATCTCGTCGAGACAAGCCGACAAAACTATTCTTACATGCTGACCCAATTATCCCATCGAGTCGAGCCGATACAGTTATCTTTATTAGCCGACACAATTATTTTGTCGAGTCGAGCCGACACAACTACAATATATTTATCTCGTCCAGTCGGGCCGTCGATAGAATTACAATATTTTTATTAGTTGGCACAATTATCTCGTCGAGACAAGCCGACAAAACTATTCTTACATGCTGACCCAATTATCCCATCGAGTCGAGCCGATACAGTTATCTTTATTAGCCGACACAATTATTTGTTCGAGTCGAGCCGACACAACTACAATATACTTGTATTTATCTTGTCCAGTCGGGCCGCCGATACAATTACAATATTTTTATTAGTTGGCACAATTATCTCGTCGAGACAAGCCGACAAAACTATTCTTACATGCTGACCCAATTATCCCATCGAGTCGAGCCGATACAGTTATCTTTATTAGCCGACACAATTATTTTGTCGAGTCGAGCCGACACAACTACAATATATTTATCTCGTCCAGTCGGGCCGCCGATAGAATTACAATATTTTTATTAGTTGGCACAATTATCTCGTCGAGACAAGCCGACAAAACTATTCTTACATGCTGACCCAATTATCCCATCGAGTCGAGCCGATACAGTTATCTTTATTAGCCAACACAATTATTTTTTCGAGTCGAGCCGACAACTACAATATATTTATCTCGTCCAGTCGGGCCGCCGATAGAATTACAATATTTTTATTAGTTGGCACAATTATCTCGTCGAGCAGACACAACGAAAGTGTAATGCTCGTATAATACTATGATACAAGAGGTGAAGGATATATTTCGAGATACAGATGTCTGACGCTCTGTCCTCTCTGCATACCCCAAAAGGGAAATGGTGTGATAGTATACTTGTAACATACATATGTAAATAAAATGAAAAAATAATAATCAAGGCCTGTCTATAATGGGAGACGTGCCTCTTGGTAATGATCAACACGGCCGAGAAGGCTAACTATGGACACATAGTGAGTGTGTACATTTTAAGGACATCCTCTGTATTGTATTGTGTTCACGATCGTTATCGAGTCATATAAACCGCGAGCGTATCACACCAAGTCACGAGAGAGCATTCTTATAGGCACTGAAGCATCAGTGCATGAAGATTATTCAAATATAACTTTTGTGACTGGAATTATGAGTTTTGATCATAATTATGGTATGACGGCATCATTACAAATATACTCGTATATATAATGCTTAATTAAATATATTTTATTATTATCATCACCACTGTTGACATTGTTGGCTTGATTTAGTGATGGCGCTTTTATGAAATCTCTTTTGAAGGCTTCTACAAGTAGTAAGAATGTGCCAAGAGTATAATGCGGTAGATAGACAATTTAGGTGTCCCTTATTTTGTCAAAAACAAACATTTTGCAATTTTTTTTGCTTTCACCCCCTAAATATTTCTTATTTGGTTTGATTTACTCAAAAACAAATTTTTATCTCAATAGGATGACGTTAACCCGTGCTAAATTGAGCGGCAAATTTGAATATTTGGAATTATAGGTTTATTCATGGTCTTTTTGTATTAAAACCTCTTAATGGGATGTCCCCATTATATTTTTCGAATCCGTGTCGTAGGGACGTTTTAGAACTTTGAGGCAGATTTAGTTTTCATCTAATAAATTGGTAGTTCCAAATCAATCCAATAGGGCGGGGCATTATGATTGAACTTTTGCCGTTGCTAGTCCTGTGGTATTTATTTATTTTCTCAAAACCGACTTAGCCTAATTACTTTGAAAAATACAAGAAGTGTTAACATTAAAAATAAAAAAAAATTATATATTGTAATTTATTTTATCAAACACTGTTTATTCCACTTTTTTGTAACGGTATAACCCTACCGGTTTCAAGGCTTTCACCTCATCTTCAGGGGAGCACAAACAAGACTCCCCTGAAGATGAGGGGAAAGCCTTGAGACCGGTAGGGTTATACCGTTACAAAAAATGGAATAAACAATGTTTGATAAAATAAATTACAATGTCTTTAAACCTCCACAACGTTAATGCCTTAACTATAAACAAAAATTATATAGAATAAAAAAAATATAATAAATATTATATATAATAAAAAATAATGTATATGCATACATACGAGTATATACACACAAACATATGATACACATATATTCAGTCACTTAAGTATGTTGATGAGTGCTTTCTAACGCGCTCAATCTTAGAAGAAAATTTACTTTTGCTTTTGGTAATGTGATATGAAATATGTCAGTATCCGAAGAAGTCCCGTTCAAAAGAGGGTATGGGATGGTCTGCCTCCTAGTGTCAGATATATGGGGCATATGTAATTTTAGGAAGCACTTAAATGCAATCATTTTTAGGAGATATCAAAATTTATGAGTGGGTTTTTTATAACATCGCCCTTGAGAAGTTTGCCCTCTAAACGGCGTGATATAAATTGCCCTTTTATTATTATTATTAAAACAATAAAATCACAAGTTAGACGTTAAAGATGCCTTCAGTGAAAAGCAGATTCGAACACTTTTTAACACTAACAGTGCATTGGGATGCAAATTTGCATCATGATAATTAAAAAAAATATGATAAATGCAAGACCATCTTTTGGGAATAAAATACACTAAAATCATGTGGTATTGTACAACTATCTCTCTTGTTGACTATTTGCAAAGAAATATTTAAAAAAAGGCGTTTGTATATCAAAAAAATATTTTTAATTCTGACAATTGGAGGAATGGTAGATACAACTTTTTACTACATTTCAAGAATTAATTAAACCATAATAAAAGTGTTTTAGAAGTTGAAAAAGGAAAAAATAAAAACAATTCAGTTATGTTTTATTTATTTACACAATATTTTCATGTAAAAACTTATCTGCATGGTAAAAATCAATAAAATATGTGTGAAGAAAATTTGCATCATCATGCACTTTTCCTATGCTGAGTATAAATTTAATCAAAATCCATGATGCCATGCATTGTAGGGTTAAATAAATTGGGTTCCAACGGGAATCGAACTCGTGACCTCCAGATTGAATGGCAGGTGCCTTATCAACTAGGCCACGGGGGACATCTTGATACTTGGATATACTTGCCCTCAAGTTTGATCTTTCAAGTTTCTGAAGTACAACTGTTAACGTAAAACTGAGCACTGACACACGAACGCGTACATGCGTTACCCATGCATCCACAATTCTTTTTTTTTTTTTTTTTTTTTTTTTACCTGGCGAGTTTATTGCCATGTGGCAATCTCTTCCAACCAACTAGAAATATGTTTTTATAGGCCCTAAGTGTTAACCAGACTGGAATCCTATTTAAAAAAATCTGGGTTCCAGCGGGGATCGAACCCGCAACCTCCGGATCGGCAGACAAGTGTCTTACCACCAGGCCACGGAGGTCGTCACTTCGATTCAATTCTTCGATCACTAAGGATTGTTATACGAGTATACGTATATAAAAACTTTTTGTTTTCTCAATACATATGCCGCATTCTGTGATGTCACCCCAGTACAGTACGTGTGTGGTCATATGACTCTCCCCGTTGATGAAACAATATAAGGACACGTTTAAGGCATTGCATCACATCACGCTTACGTCAGTTTGGCCGTCGAATATTTTCGAATGCGAACTCATCGAGCATTGTAATCGAAAATTACGTACTAATTTGGTAATGCGGAAATTACTCAACTGATAATATATATGGTGACTTCAAAAATTGATGGTTTCGTGTTGTAAATCTATAAAATTTCGAAGGAATAATATTTTAAACGTTAAGGTCGATTCACACCTTAACCTTCGCTATGTTTTATAGTCATTCGTTGGCTATAGATTTATTTAGAAATTTTAGAAAGCATTTTAAGAAAATTACAATTAGTCTCAGTGTGGCAGTATAGCTTATGAGACGAAATTAAACAAGACTGGCGTTGGATTATAAATAATGGGAGTCTCTATTCGAGGACTGTCGAAAGTGGAGGAAATAAATACGCATCATTGTACCATGTTCCTTGAGGTGTCGGCAGAGAAGACAGATCTCAACAACCTTTTTTTTTGTTTTAGAAAAAAAAATACACGATTAGGAAACTTAAAAATACCAAAGCAACAGTTTCACGAGATGCACTTCAATACTCATAAAAAATGTATTCCCTTTTCCCCACCATGCTTTTTTACTATGCTCAGAGATCATAGATCTGATGTCCGTCTGGCTAAAAATGTCTGTTTTAAGACATCCCGCTTATCATCACATTTGTAAATTATTACTGTCACTAAAAACAGTGATGCGATTCACTTACCTAGGTGTAAAGATCTTCAGCAACAGTGACCTATATAATAAAGTACGAGCACAAAATAATAAAGTGACAGCTTTGGCTGGCTGCCTGCGGGACACTATATGGAGAAACAAACACATGCTAACCGAAAGTAAGGTCAGGATATATAAGACATGCGTCCGCGCCATCATGACATATGGGTTAGAAGTGAGAGCCGATATCAACACGACAAAAAACTTTCTCAGAGTGGCGGAAATAAGAACCCTACGCTCCATCGCAGGCAGAACTCTTAGAGATCGGATCAGAAATGAGACGATAAAGTCTGTCTGCGATGTTGAAGACATAGTGATGTGGGGAAGAATCAAAAGGCGCTTCTGGAGGGATCGTGTAGGCCGCATGGAGGATACGAGACTTGCGAAAATTGCTAAGTCTGAAAACCTTAGCAACATGAGATTACCAGGAAAGCCGCAGAAAAGATGGAAGGACAGCTGGACGTCATCATCCCAGGACAGCCCACCATCACAAACAGGTCATACGACTTAGACCAAGAGGAAGGAGAACTAAAAACAAATATTTAATGCAAATGTGAGTGGAAGGCATGGTTAAAGAAGGCCAAGGAACTATGGTTGGATCATCATACTGTCATGTAACTCATCATACTGTCTGAGCATCGTGACTCTCATGATGTCCCTTGACGACTCACCCAGCCATACCTGCACTCCGCTGTTCAAAGAGCAATTGTTAAGGGTAGTCCTGTTGCGTCTTTCACTTGGTCGCTCCACCCCGTTGGACTCTACCCCTTGAGCGTCGTCTTTCCACGCTCCCAGTTACTACAAGCCTCTTCAAACTGTCTCCTTGGACACGAGCATTGTGTCCAAAGAATCGGAGGATTCGTCGTAGGTATATTGTTGATAATCTGTCGGTGACTCGTAGTTCTTCGATAATGGAGGCATTATGGTAGTTCGTCTTGCCACCCATTGCATTCGTAACATTCCTCTCCAGCACCACATTTCGAATACATCTATTCTACATCTCGCGCTAGCTTTTAGAGTCCACGTCTCCGCATCATATACAAATATTGCGCAGACAAGATATTTATTTAACTATACTAAAGAAAATGTAGCATGGTCCCTGTGACATCACAAATTTTCCCCAATACAACCTTGTAACGACGTTCAGTAATTTTAATTATTTAATTAACTTGAATATAAGCCTCGATTCTAATAAATAGCAAGTTATTTAGGTAAATATTGGGTGTTAACATAAGTTGTGTCCGTTTTTTCCAATTTAAAAATGAGCACCAAAAGTAAAAACAAATGGTGAAGGTTATACGTCATTCGAAAGACAATTTTCTGCTCTACAAGATGTTTTTATAAAATTTTCTTTCGAATGACGTATAACCTTTACCATTTTGTTTTACTATTGGTGCTCATTTTTAAATTCAGAAAAAAAAAAACGGACACAACTTATGTTAACACCTAATACATTACATAAAACTAACAATAATGACAAATTGATACATCTTGTTACAAATTAGCAAAAATATGTCAGTTTGTTAAAATCAAATAATATTTGGTGACGTTCGTCAAAAGTCACTACGTTAGTCTGCATCGGCTAGGGATGGGGTGTACGATACTTGGATTTTCGTTTTTTTTGTACCTAAAATGAAATGTTCGTAATTAGTATTGATTCATAGTGGATCTTGGCCTATTTAAAGATATATAGAAATGCTACAATACACTAGAAAGTCAGTATAATGAAAATTAGGAATTAAAACGTTAATTTAGAGAAAAACAATTTTTCGATTTATAAAAAAACGATTCGATTTGTAAAAAACACGATTTTACCCCATCCCTTTGAGACATGACATTTCAAACGTCACCGAGACCATGCTATATTTTCTCGAGTATATGCGCATTTTCGTCGTGATGGTTGGATCAGATAAATGATATTTTGAAAGAAGGAAACGTAGAAATTCAGATAAATCGTAGCTGTATAATATAAGAAAGCTTATGAATGTGGATGAGGCGAAGGATGTGGTCTGGCGCTCTGTCCTCTCTACCTACCCCGATAGGGAAATGGTGTGATGGTATATATGTATTTCACTTAAAAGAACTATAAATATAATTGTTATATATGTTATTTACCAAATCTGCGAAATATCTAACATTTATATTTATAGTTGGGAAATATATGGTATAAGATTTATAAATATTTTTCTCAGTTAAAGGAAAACAATAATAGCAGCAACCCGCAAACAGAAACTAACCACATTCAAATATGTACTCGTATATGATGCATAAACATCAAGAATAATCCATAGACAACAAGATCCCCACCACTATTTGTCTATGCGCAATAATACTCCCTCAGATTCAGCATGCGCACAGCTTTACCTCGTTTACATCTCGTCTTATTATATGCACTTCAATTTGTCATCTCTCATATACAATTCTAAATCCACTGTAATCTCAACTACCGCATCGACATCGTGTCCAACAACTCCCCATCAGATGCTCAACACTTTCATGCAATTATCTTTAAAACCTGTCTCTTGTCTTTCTACGTTTTCTTTTTGCAAAATATCATTATTTAAGTCCTGCATCATCGTTTCCCTCTTGTGACGTCGACTGCCAGCTGTCTTTCAATCTTTTGGGAGGTCGTCCTGGAGGTCTGCTTGCTTGGGAGATACTGTCCCTGGCAATTCTTACGGCTCTTGGTTCCGCCATTCTCGATACTTCTTCGTTCCAGAACCTTCTTCTCTGTCGTCCCCATCTGAGAATATCGTCAACTTCGCACATTAAAATTCGCCTAGTTAAATATCTTGTTTTCGCAATATTTATATACGGTGCGGAAACTTGTAGTTGCTGGAAGCGTCGAAGGACGACGCGCAAGAAGAGCAGTCCCAATGCTTAGTTTGGAGAGGCTTGTAGTTACTGGAAGCGTCGAAGGACGACGCGCAAGACGAGCAGTCCCAATGCTTAGTTTGGAGAGGCTTGTAGTTACTGGAAGCGTCGAAGGACGACGCGCAAGACGAGCAGTCCCAATGCTTAATTTGGAGAGGCTTGTAGTTACTGGAAGCGTCGAAGGACGACGCGCAAGAAGAGCAGTCCCAATGCTTAATTTGGAGAGGCTTGTAGTTACTGGAAGCGTCGAAGGACGACGCGCAAGAAGAGCAGTCCCAATGCTTAGTTTGGAGAGGCTTGTAGTTACTGGAAGCGTCGAAGGACGACGCGCAAGAAGAGCAGTCCCAATGCTTAATTTGGAGAGTCTTGTAGTTACTGGAAGCGTCGAAGGACGACGCGCAAGAAGAGCAGTCCCAATGCTTAGTTTGTAGAGGCTTGTAGTTACTGGAAGCGTCGAAGGACGACGCGCAAGAAGAGCAGTCCCAATGCTTAATTTGGAGAGGCTTGTAGTTACTGGAAGCGTCGAAGGACGACGCGCAAGAAGAGCAGTCCCAATGCTTAGGACTGATTAAGTGAATGACGCAACATGACCCTTAAACCCTTCCTTCCCTGTGACGTGTAACTAGTACACATTGCTTCTAAAAACTTTAATATCTCTATAAATATAATAAATACTGGGCTCAGATTTTAGGTATTCCTCCGTAATACATTTACGCATTGAATGAAAAAATAATATTAATTGTAATTAGCATTTATCGGTCACATCAGAGATATTTTGTGAAAATCGGGAATACATTCACCAATACAATCAAACGTATGCCAGTGTGTGACGTAGTATATTCATTCTAAAAATCGCTATGAATGAGGAGTGATGCTATTGACGTCTAATTCTCACTCTGCTTCGGTTTATGGGAACGCAAGAAATAGAATCTCAGTTCGCAGTTGTTTCTTCCTTCGAGGTATAACGTACGCAGTGTTAGTGTTCTGAGTTCCATCTCAGTAGCTAGTGGGCTTTCATACGAGGTGGTTTCTGCGTCCGTTTTATGAACGTCGGCGAATGTTTTTTCTTGTTTTCAGCAATTCAATTTCAATTATTAATCACTTTTGACTTCAAATTTAATTAATTTAAGCTATTGGCTATGAACATTCTTATTTTTTCCGATTTTAAATCGCTCATTTTTACATGTGTATTGAATACACAGCACCGGAACGCGTGATTTTTTTTAGCACCGGAAGGGAAAGGTTAACAACTGATCTTCGAACTGCGGAGTGCGGAGATTGATGGAGAGGGCTCATCAAGGGCTATCATAGGAGTCACGATGCTGTCATGGGCTACACAACAGGATGATTATAATTTTAAAAATATATATATTACAATATATTATGACCAATAAGAGGCGTATATGATCTATTACTCGTCTGTCAGATGACGTGAGACCGAATCACGCGAACATGTGACTAACGAGAACACAATGTAACTCTATTGGACATAACCATCATTCTGTACTCGTATATCTGCATTTATGAGTAGGTGAAATGTGTTTTTATGGCCACCGCGATATAACGTGGACCTGTTCGAAAGAATTCTATTAAAAAATCTCAAAATATCCAGACTTTCACAATACTACGTACATACCATCGTACCATTTTTCTGTCGAGGTAGGCAGATGGTCAGATCGCCAGATTTTCCTATCTCGACACACATCTTCCTCTTCTACATCCATACACCTCATACAACTGAGATCTTTCTGACTTTCTCCGTTTCATTCTTTCATAATATCATTAATGTGATCCAAACATCACGACGAAAATGCGCCAAGTTAAATCTCTTGTCTACGCATTATTTATGTAAGGCGCGGAGACGTGGGCCCTGACAGCAAGCGAGAAACTTACTCGTAACGTAATAGATGTATGTATATATAACATATGTTAAGTCCTTGGCGAAGCGACTGAAAAAACTCTTAATTGTTAGTCAGTAAAATAACGTGCTTCATTCCCGATTTTTCTTTTCCTTTCCTCTCCACCATCCCTTCCTTTTGTTTTGATTGATGATATCTCATTTTATATAAAAAATAATGTTCGGGTGATTGCCCGTCTTTGTGGGGTTCGTGGGGATATGCTCACGTATGTGTTTATGGATTTCGTGGGGATGGATAGTCATTTGAATGATTTATGCGACCATGTAACTTGCTTCATTTAATTTTTTCTGGTTGGTTGGAAGAGATTGCCGTCTGGCAATACGCCCGCCAGATTGTATTTGCAATAAAAGTGTTAAATAAATAAATGTATCGACATCTTATCGACATGTTTTGCTGGAGAGAGACGTTGCGAATTCCACCGACGGCAAGAAGAACTAATAATGCTTTCTCATACAATTTCTCTGAATTTTTACGTTTCTTTCTTTCAAAATATCACTCACTTCATCGAACTATACTTAACTTAACTTGTTCTATCATACCTTCCATTCACATTTGCACCTAATATTGGCTTTCTGTTGTTACTCTTTCTTCATTTATTCGTTCTACAATGCGTATCCAGAAAATAAGTGTACTGAGGCTTTCACGACCGGATGGATTTTATTTTCGACATGTTGGCTACACTTCCGTGTAGCCTGACCCTTCCCCTCCGCAACGAGACCGGTTCGAGGTCATTACGTTGAGAAGTGTCGACGCGACAACACGTTTCGTGAAAAATGTCAATCCAATCTCCCGCCAAGTGCGAAATACGCGGCGTCATCCGTTATCTCGTTTGGAAGGGAAAACCTCCAGTTGAGGTTTATAATGAGGTGAAAACTGCATATGGTGATAAAGCTATGAATCGTACGAGTGTGTACAAGTGGTGTCGCGAGTTTAAAAACGGTCACGTCACACCTCTTCACCCTCCGCCAAAACGTTCAAAACCACAATTTCAGCCAAGAAAATCATGGCATCCGTGTTTTGGGACTGTCAAGGCATAATTTTAATTGAATATATGCCTCAAGGGGAGACCATCAACTCTGCAAGATACTGTGAGACCCTAAAAAAATTGCGGAGGGTGATTCAGAACAAGAGGAGAGGCATGCTGACAAAGGGAGTCTGCCTGCTGCACGACAATGCCAGACCATACACGGCCAACGCCACGAAGGAACTGCTCGCCTCGTTTAAATGGGATGTTCTGAACCATCCCGCGCATTCCCCTGACCTAGCACCTTCAGATTACTATCTCTTTACCTCCCTGAAGCTGCACATGGGTGGAAAAAGGTTTTCAACCGACGAGGAGGTAAAGGAGGAGGTGGAGAAGTGGACGGAGGGGTTGGCGGGAAACTGCTTCGAGGAAGGCATCAAAAAGTTGATACCCCGCTTCACCACCTGCATTGAGAGGAATGGCGACTATGTCGAAAAATAGCTTACATATGTACTACGGTAACCACGTATTATTTTTGTTTAAATAAAAAAAATTGTAACCTACAAAAATTCAGTACACTTACTTTCTGGATATGCCTCGTACATGTCCAAATTATCTCAGATGCTCTTCTTGTTCATCTTACTCAACGCATCAGTTTCAAGTTTACATTCATCCATAATCATTTAATTCTGTTTTCTATTTTTATATTTCATTCAATTCCTCTCGCAACACTGAGGGTTCAATTTATATTTTATAACTGGACGCCGAAAAAGAGCAACGTACACCATGTCGAGTCGAATCATATTTTTATCAAGAAATTTGATTATAACATCCGGAGTTTTATTTTGTGGCTTAAGTGCATATTCCAAATGTAATAATGTTACTCGTCAGTCAATTGGGAGTGGGAGTAAGGACAACGTTGCGACATGACTCATGTTGTGTGTCTTGAGTCAACATGATATTATATAGCGCATATCTACTCATCATCATTCATAAAAAAAAACATTTCTCACAAACCTATCCTTTCCCGATTCCTAAAACGATCCAAAAAATATCCAATAAATATCGTAACAGTCAGACCTTATCCGATGAAGGAGTAAGGCGTCCTACCATTGGACCGAGACTCCGAACGAGATATTCATCACTTGGATCGTAGATTATTACCACAACGTTCTCATTTCTACCGCATTTATTTTCCTTTATATCCTAATGTTGGGATTAAGATATGAGGCGTTTTACACGCGATTCGAGTAGCGCGTTTCGAATTAGCCAAGATAAATTGATCTAGCTTCGCGGTATTTATGAAATTTACGAACATGTATATTTCTGTAAAATGTCTTCTTCCTCCTAACTCAATCGCACGGAGGAAGAAGACATTTTACAGAAATATACATGTTCGTAAATTTCATAAATACCGCGAAGCTAGATCAATTTATCTTGGTTAATTCGAAACGCGCTACTCGAATCGCGTGTAAAACGCCTCATCTGGACACGTCCTTAGATTGCATTATCATCGGCCAGCTTTGCTTGAAATGTTCCAGACATTGTATAACTCAGCATTCGCTCTACTGCCAGCTGTTCTTCTTTCAATCAATATATAATATCGCACTTCACACGGCCATCCGATGTGAACATACTTTTTGGATAAAACATTTCCTCGATTTGTTCTACAGCTCTCTCTCGACTCACCCGAACCCCTTAATCAGCTCACTCACGGACTACGACGTGAACGCCAATCTTATTCACCCCAGACCCAAACAAATGCTTCGAACGACCCCCCGACCCCCTATTCGGAACGGTAGGCGCCGAATAGTGTCCAGTGCACATACTCGCATTTTATAAGGTATCTATCTTACCTCCATATTTATATATGTACAACTATTTATTCTAAAGTCACAGCGTTCTCCCCCACCCCCGTCTTCGTAATATACAATATTTATAATTATTCAAATATCTATGTCTATGTATACATCACTATCCTTTCTCTCTCTGTATTCATATTTATCAACGCTCGTGACATATAAAAATTTAAGTATATTATTATGTAACCTATATGTATCTATAACCTTAATGTATGTACCAAACTCTATCCCTCCTCTCTATAAAAATTCTTTCTAACACCCCCACCAAACAATCCAAAAATTAATTTCCCAAAGTCCGTTTTACACAACCGATGAAGGAGTAAGGTGTCCGACAATCGGACCGACACTCCGAGCAAACCATCAACTTGGAGTGCTCTAACGTTTCTTTTTTCTCACTTATTTCACACACACACACTGACTTTCTCTCATAATTACCATTATTTTCGACTTTCCAATATTTATAATCATCCCATATATTGTAATCAGTGCTAAGAGTGGGGCAACGCCTTTTTATTGTACATACTGAATACGGAATGAAGTGATAAGGCATGTACGAGTATGTGAACGTGAGGCTGATGTGTTAAGTAAGATGAAGAAGAGCACGTTGAGATGGTTTGGGCATGTGGAACGAATGAATGTATAAATACTAACAAAACATATATATGTAATGCAAATGTGCGTGGAAGACGTGTGAGAAGAAGACCAAGGAAAGTATTGTTGGTTCAAGTTAATGATATTCTGAAAGAAGGAAACATAAAAAAAAGCCAAAGAAATCGTAGTTGTATGTGTAGGTGTATTGATGTAGAAGAGGTGTTGAGATAGGAAAGTATGGCGCTCTGTCCTTTATGCCTACCTCGACAGCTAAATGTCGTGATTGAATATACTACTATATTAAATACGAGTATTCCGTTGGCCTTATATACTCGTATTTATCCTGTTTATTATTTTTTCACATCGTCCTTTACTGTCCATGGGCTTTAGACTATGGAACCAGCTGTCAATTAACATAAGACTCGCTCCGTCGTTGATATGTTTCAAACAGCGACTTAAAAAGTATTATACATTACCTTTCGGTTTCTTAGTGTATTTCCTGTTACCCCCATTGTCCTTCTTTCTAACATTTCCCCCTATCTGCAGATGAAATGGTTCTAACATATTTGTTATATTTAAATCATAACATTTTTCCTGTCTTCTTTTAAACTTACAACCTTTTCTTAAATCATTTTATTTTTATTGTAAATATTGCTCAAATGTAAATCATTCACTCAACACTGCAAATGAACTTGTTCAATATTTTTTTCTGGTTGAAAGACAATAAACAATCCTTTGGCTATAAACCCGCCAAACTGTACAATGTATTGGGTGTTAACATAATTTAAAAATGAGCACCAAAAGTAAAACAAAATGGTAAATTTTATACGTCATTCGAAAGAAAATTCTCTTCTCTACAATATATTGTGTTTGATTTTACGTTATATATATTATTTTATTTGATTACAAGCCTTCAAAATGGAATGTCAAGTAGACGAAAGTGAGCATTTTCGACACCTCCTTCTGTTCGTGTTCAATCTAGGGAATAAATCTGTCAAAGCTGCTCGCGATATTTGCGAAGTGTACGGTGAAGATGCTATGAATTAAAGGACGGCTCGTCGATGGTTTTTGTGTTTCATAGACGGTAATTTCGACCCGACAGACATGGAGCGTTCCTGACGACCAGTGGACTTTGATGAGGACCGCTTAAACCATATTATTCATGAAGATTGAAATCTTTAAATAAATAAATAGATATTGATTTTTTATGTGGGCGGGAGTATAGTATTTTCATACACTACGGAGATATTTCATACATTGCGGCCATTGCTGTTCATTGTATTTTTTCCATACCTATATTTACTAACTTGAAGGGAAATCTAAAGATCGATAATGTGTCATATTTTTTTGTCTGGTACATGTCCTCTCTATTACTATTACCTTTTGCAATATTTCAAGAGATCAGTATCTCTGTATAGCATAAAGCAAATGACGCAATGTTAAAAATGTAACCAATTCACCGAAATTAATTTTCATCGCCGCTCGAGCCAGATCGCTTAATCGAGACGTTTCGCGCAATTCTGCACTTAACTCTTAATGTTATGTGTTTTACTTGTTTTGTGGGTCAACTTATATTCGCACGTTGCGTAATGCTTATGTCAGGGGTTGCCAACAATTAATACATCTTAAAAGCAAAGGATTATAATTATAATACGAGTATACACAGGAATGGTGCCTTGAATTGTGTGTTATTTGATGGACGAACAATATATCCTAGCGTCTTGTACGGGGAAGTGGTGGGCAGAGGAAGCGCTATAAGGACAGTATGTGAAAGTCGCTTACTTTGTGCGGGGCGCCTGAGGACTGGGAGCGGGTGGCTCGGGACCGTGAGGGGTGGAGAGCCGTATGCTCTCGGGCTGATGGCGTCTCAGCGGCTAGACGTGTGAGAAACAGTCAGCGCGCTGCGAACATGCGTCAGCATGGCCAGGTGGCTCAGCAGGGTCTACATGTCTGTGACATTTGCGGGAGGGAGTGCGAATCTAGGAAAGAAAGATCTGCGAAAAGAAAGATCTGCGAATGAATGTTGCGAAATCCAAATTAACGGTGATAGAAAAGTAAATGCGATATGTGGGTGAATAATGAAAGATTGAAGCGAGTTGAGGAATTATGCTATTTGGGTAGTAATTCCTTAGGTGATGGATGAGTTAAGAGGGATATCGAACGGCGAGTAGCAATAGTACAAAAAAGTTTATAGACCACTGAAACACATCTACTTGAACCGTCCACTGTAGTATTTTGGTATCAACTTTGATGTATGGGAGTGAAACGTGGACGTGGAAAAAATACTGAGAGGAGCTGAATAAACGCTTTATAAATGCGTGTATTGAGAATAATATAATGTATGGCAGAATACGGAATTAATTTATTCAAGATGAATGTGAAGTCAGGTTGATGTGTTGAGTAAGATGACACGTTGAGGTGGTTTGGACATGTGGAACGAATGAATGTATAAAGACTAACAAAAGAGATATACTACGTTAGTCAAAAAGTTTTGAAAGCGACATCTATGGAGCAGTAGAAAAACCAAAATTTCTACGCCATTTTAATATTTCATCTTTCATAAGAACGTACTCAAAATTTCATTTCGATCTGTCAATTCATTCTTTGTTTACAAGCCATTTGAAGTTGACGTGTCAGTGTATTTTTTAACAATGGAAAAACTTCTGGCTCTGGCTGTTCTCACACCTCAAAAAATTCCTTCGTGGAAAGCATTTTTCATCAAACGAAGAGGTTATAGCCGTCGTAGAGGAGTATTTTGCAGGCCTTCCAGAAAGTCACTTCCGTGATGGGACAACAAAGTTGGAAGATCGTTGGACCAAGTGTATTGATCTTATGGGAGACTATACTGAGCAATAAAAGTGATTTCCCCCCAAAAAAAAATGTTTTTCATTTCCGCTTTCAAAATTTTTTGATTAACCTAGTTTAGCGGAATGCTTTATTGATACGTCGTGATGATTATGATTGTTTTGTATTGAAAATAAAATACGTCGATTAGGGAATGCGGAAAGTGAGAGTGAACAATCAATGAATAGTAAACAGCAATGAATGGTCAAGTGAATAATAATCTTTATTTGTCGATAAGTAGGTATTTATAGATGTGCGTGAATGCGCCCGCAATATATACTTTATCTCACTCCTGCGCGTGCAGAGGTGTTTGCAGACGTTGCGGATAATATAGTGGGTAGAACATTTATTGGCGAAAACGGCGAGACAACGCGATGCGTTCTCTTTCCACCGTGGAATGTAACGTAAATATTATTTGCGTGTAAACAATATTGATGTTCTGGTATGCGACCTTTGTACATGCCCGAAGGTTGGTTCGTCGGTCGTTGACCGTGCGTGTTGACAATATTTAGGGACGACGGTATTCCCTACACTAGTATAGTACATATGTGAGATAAAGCCGTGTGAGATAAAGACAACGAAAAGTATGGTTGGATCTAGCAAATGATGTTTTGAAAGAAGGAAACGTAGAAAGTCAGATAAATCGTAGAAGTTATATGAAAATATGTATGGATGTGGAAGAGACGAAGGATGTATATCAAGCTAGCAATATCTGGCTCTCTGTCTACCCCGATAGGGAGATGACGTGATGATAACATTGTTTTATTAACATAAGTGGTTCTATTATCTTTTTTATAAAACTCTTCGCGCAAAATAATACGCTCGAATTTAAGATACAGTACCCGGCGGTAAGTAATACACATCGGGCTTAAGAAAGAGACTGTCGGCCATAATCGGCTAACTTCGGCTTTGTAGAGCGTCGTCGTCTCTGTCATTCATACACGTGTTCCGTCGCGATTTGTCAGTCGTTGTCAAGCGACGACCTCCGTGGCCTGGTGGTAAGACACTTGTCTGCCGATCCGGAGGTTGCGGGTTCGATCCCTGCTGGAACCTAGATTTTTTTAAATAGGATTCCAGTCTGGTTAACACTTAGGTCCTATAAAACATCTTTCTGGTTGGTTGGAAGAGATTACCACATGGCAATAAACTCGCCTGGTAAAAAAAAAAAAAAAAAAAGCGTACTAGAGACAGGGACGGCGCTCGACAAAGCCGATTTTATGGTCGACAGTCTCTTTCTTAAGCCTGATGTGTATTACTTACCGCCGGGTACTGTACTTGAAATCGTCAATGAATAATATCGATTATGTAGAAGTTACACCATGAGAGAGAAGGTCGAGTTGTGAACTCGCGTGTTCAAATCCCGAGACGGGCAAGAAGCTATTGTCATAACACAAGTGAATTAAACATGGAATCAGAAATTTAAAAATAAAAATGATAACATGTACACATATCGTAAGAAAGTTAGTTTTTCCTTTTTTTTTTTTTTTTGCATAACCGGTTTCTTGGATTTAATATTTTTGATCGAAAACCGGTTAGTCGAATTAGACGGTTAATCGGAAGCCCTACCCATGCTTCAAATCTATATACTCGTATATTACTAAAGGTAAGGTGAACGAGTTGTTTATTCTCATTTTGGCATTCTCGGATAGATAAATTGATTAAGAAAGTAGATGAGTATTAAAAAAAAGAAATATGTGTTTGTTAGTGATTTGTAACTCGCCAATAATTTATTGTAATAACATATAAAAAAAAAACAAATAAATCAAACGATGATGCCATAGTTAAAACAGTACTCTCGAATGAATTATTTTTAAAATATAGCAAACTTGACCCACTTAATTAAAAATACCTTCCCAAAGCCTTGATTTATTCTCACGTGCGTTAATTAACATTTTTACGGTTGCTTGGAAAAAACCTACATTTAAAAAGGCGAAAAATCGCGTCAATGATGGCGACAACCTTGGATGGCGATACATACCATACATCACACATTTTTCACAGAGTTTTAATCTTTATTGATTTTGGATTATGATTATAAACCTTACGATAAAAATTACGATAATATTACCTAGAACAGTGATGCTCAAACCTTTTGTTTCATGGCGCCCTAAAAAAACTTTTCTAAAAAAGCAATTCATCCTGAGAGTATTTAGTGCCCTTTGTATGATTCAAAAAGTGATAACCGTAGGCAGAGACCAACACCAAACGAACATACTAATATCAGGAGCTGCAATTAAGAACGCAAAAGAGTTTGTCTATCTTGGAAGCAAGATCACATGGGATGGCCGTACAAAAAGAGATGTTGACAGTCGCATCCACCAAGCAAAACTCACCTTTAATAAGAAATCAAAGATTTTCGAATCCAACAACATAGAACTGGACTAAAGCTCCACAAGCAATTGGTCAAAACATATGTGTGGAGTATTTTGATGTATGGTTGCGAGACATGGTGCATGGGCGAAAAGGATCGAAAAAGATTGGAGGCCTTCGAGATGTGGACCTATATACGAATCCTGAGGATTTCCTGGAGATACCACATTACAAATGACGAGGTTCTCAGCAGGATCGAAGAAACCAGGCACCTGTCAAACACCATATCAAAAAGGCGTGCAGAATGGATAGGTCATATGCTGCGACATGAAAATCTCCTGCACAGTATACTGGAGGGAATGATTGAGGGATCGATTGGCAGAGGGCGTCCTCGCCGAGAGTATCTGGAGCAAATATGCCACGATATGGGCAGAGCTCAAGAGGATCGCTGAATACCGAGCGGAGTGGAGGAGGAGATGCAGAGCTTTGCTGCTAACCAATCCCCAGGATTGAAACTGAAGAAGAAGAAGTATGATTCATTTCATGAATGCAAAATTAATTTTTTCTGTTAAAAGGCTCGAAACATGTTGCTCGAGGAGTGCTTTGAACAGTTAAAAAATACGTGATCGAGTGTTTCCTCCTCTAGACCACACTCGCACATCGGACTGTCAATGACTTGGATTCTCGATAAATGCGAAGCGATCGAACAATGGCATATTCGCATTCTGGAGATGCACGATATAATTTTTTTGATTTTTTTCCTACTGGTACACACCGCTTGCTCCATGCATGGCAGGGAAAAGTCTGGCCTACAGGTACACATCACTTGCTCCATGCATGGCAGGGAAAAGTCTGGCCTACAGGTACACATCACTTGCTCCATGCATGGCAGGGAAAAGTCTGGCCTACAGGTACACATCACTTGCTCCATGCATGGCAGGGAAAAGTCTGGCCTACAGGTACACATCACTTGCTACATGCATGGCAGGGAAAAGTCTGGCCTACAGGTACACATCACTTGCTACACGCATGGCAGGGAAAAGTCTGGCCTACAGGTACACATCACTTGCTAAAGGCATGGCAGGGAAAAGTCTGGCCTACAGGTACGCATCACTTGCTCCATGCATGGCAGGGAAAAGTCTGGCCTACAGGTACACATCACTTGCTAAAGGCATGGCAGGGAAAAGTCTGGCCTACAGGTACGCATCACTTGCTCCATGCATGGCAGGGAAAAGTCTGGCCTACAGGTACACATCACTTGCTCCATGCATGGCAGGGAAAAGTCTGGCCTACAGGTACACATCACTTGCTACATGCATGGCAGGGAAAAGTCTGGCCTACAGGTACACATCACTTGCTACACGCATGGCAGGGAAAAGTCTGGCCTACAGGTACACATCACTTGCTAAAGGCATGGCAGGGAAAAGTCTGGCCTACAGGTACGCATCACTTGCTCCATGCATGGCAGGGAAAAGTCTGGCCTACAGGTACACATCACTTGCTCCATGCATGGCAGGGAAAAGGTTAAAATGCCTGAAATTATTGAAATCTTCGATTATCCCACAGCGCCTCTTGGGATGAATCGAAAACCTCTGACATTAGTTTACCTAAAAGTATTTTTTCATTACCTAAAAAGAATTTGAAAACCTCTGACAGTATTCTACTTAAAAATATTTTTTCACACGATTGAAATCCTATTTTCTTATCAAAGTGTGTATCGGCCATATCTAGATGTTTACATTTGTAAAATACAGTGTGTTCTGCTTTATCGGGACCAGACATTTAATTTATTTATTCAACACTTGCATACAAATCCATCGCTTTGCTTGGTTTGTATTGTATTACATCCGTGGCTTGTGTTGTATTACACTTTCGTTGTATACAGAATAACCTAGCGGGCTTAGTACGATGTAGCAATCTCTCGCAACTAATCAGAAATATGTTAAAGAATCTGAGTGAAAACCAGACAGTGAATCCTTTTTAAAAAAAATGGTAAAAGGGAATCGAACCCGCAACGCTCGGGTTGGATCTTCATGAATAATATAGCTTAAGCGGTTCTCATCAAAGTCCACTGGTCGTCCGGAACGCTCCATGTCTTTCAGGTCGAAATTACCGTCATTGAAACGCAAAAACCATCGACGAACTGTCCTTACTTACATTCATAGCATCTTCACCGTACACCGTACCGTACCGTACTTCGCAAATATCGCGAGCAGCTTTGACAGCTTTATTCCCTCGATTGAACGCGATCAGAAGGAGGTGTCGAAAATGCTCACTTTCGTCTACTTGACATTCCATTTTGAAGGCTTGTAATCAAATAAAATAATATATGTAACGTAAAAGCAAATACAATATCTTGTAAAGCAGAAAATTTTCTTTCGAATGACGTATAACATTTACCGTTTTACTTTTGGTGCTCATTTTTAAATTGAAAAAAAAAACGGACACGACTTATGTACCCAATACATACAATAATCGAAAAATACCAAATAACATCAAAATACAACTAAGAATTTGTACATCAAAATACCAATATTCTACTAACATAAACAACAAGAAAACAATTATGTTTTATGGTGGCGCATACGTCCGATACAATGCTTCTTTAGTTTATTCCTTAACATCGAAAAGGATGTAGCCTATTTGATTGATCCAGGAATATCGTTATAAAGTCGAGGCGAGTGAGTGGGGAAGATGGAGATAGTAGTTAGAAGAGTAAGATAAACGAAGAAGAGTCTTATGTTATATGTTGTATTCCTGCGTACTCGAAATTCTGAATTTTTATTTACATTATTTTTACACACAAACCATCATGCCGTTTCCCAGCTGGGATAGGCAGAAATGACAGAGCGTCAGAATTTCCTATCTCGACACACACACATTGCGCCCCTTCCACATACATACGCCATCTTATCCAGTTTCTACGATTTCTCTTCTTTCTTTTCCTTTTAAAATATCATTCGCTTAATCCAACCATACTTTCCTCGGTCTTCCTCTACCACGCCTTCCACTCACATTTATACTTTATATATGTTTTTCCTTATTCATTCGTCAAGTGTACTATTTTACATGCATACATAAACATCACGCCGTTTCGCTAGCGGGATTAGCAGAGGAGAGAACGACAGCCTTTCCTACCGTTACACATATTTCGTCTCTTCTACATCCATACACCTTCTCATACAGTTCCTACGATTTCTCTTAGCTCTTACATTTCCTTCATTCAAAATATATTTTACTTGATTCAACAATACTTTTTTCGGCTTTCCTCTACAACGCCTTCCACTCCCCGCTACACGTGTTTCTATCTCCTATCCCGAGGCTCTTCAAATGATCCCGATTTGTTATGACGAGAAGAGCCTCGGGCTTGGAGGTAGAAACCCGTGTAGGGGGAATTAATGTAATAAGTGGAATAACGAAGTAATTCAGTGTCAAATATTCGAAAATTAAAGATTTCATTATATTTATTTATTTATTATTACACATGACAAGAAATATACATAATTTGTGAAAAAACAACAGGTTATTTAATTCGGACACACAATTTTAATGGATCTGGGTTTGTTGCCTTTCATTTGTCGTATCCCTAGTAAACTAGGCTTTTGCCTGTATCTCACTGAGGAACTATTATAAACGAGTATGTATAACGGTGAGACGAAGGGTCTGCTCTAAAGTTAGCCACGAGCTGGTAACTCTTAAATAGACGCAGAGGAAGGCCCAAGAAGACCCTAGATAAGAAAGTGGAAGAGGACATGATGAGGTTCGGATTATCCCCGAGTGATTGTCGAGATGGAGGAAGAAGCTCCAAGCAACCGACCCCAGATGATAAGTAGTTTATTGTCAATAAGTACAAATTATAAATCTGTTGGTACACAAAGCCTTCAGGATTAGTGTGTCTAGTCTCTTCTGATAGCTGTCACGATCCACGCATCCACGCGACTGTTAGTGTTCAGCTCACCAGCTCACGGCTGGATTTAGAGGAGATACTACCTTGATCAAAAAGTTTTAGGACCGGCCATCGTGTGGCGCTGTCAGTCGCCTGATCGAAATTCTTTTTTTTTTATTAGGTTACCACATCTATCATTGACACTTCCCTCCAAATTTCAGCGTCATAGCTTGACATTTGTAAAAGTTACGCTGTACTGAGTACCTTTGTGCGTGTTTTCGATTTTTGAAAATGGCATCAACGAGTTTGCATTAAATTTTGTGTGAAAAACGGATTTAACGGTCCGCAGACCTTCGAAATGTTGGAGAAATGTTTTTCAGTGGCACGAACGCTTCAGAAGTGGTAGTGAGGCGGTCGAGGATGACGAACGCAGTGACAGTTGAAAACCAATGAAAACATCGGAAAAATCAAAGAAATGTTGGCCGAAAACCGCAAATTGCCCATCAGAGAGCTGGCAGAGGACTTGAACATCGCTTATGGATCCGCTCAAGACATTTTGGTTAATGATTTGGGCCTCAGACGTGTCGCTGCAAAACTGGTGCCGAAAGACCTCAATTTCATGCAAAAAAAGGATCGCGTTAAAATCGCGAAAGACATGATTTCCATGAGTTTTTGACCAAAAACAACACGATTACTATCCAGCAGCCTTCGAATTCACATGATCTGACTCCCTGCGACTTTTTCCTGGTTAACCGACTTAAAAAACGCGTTACAGCACCCGAGAGGATGTCATGAAAAAATCGAAGACGGCTCTGATGGACATACCGAAAATTGAGTACCAGCTGTGTTTCGAGGATTGGATCAAGCGCTGGCGTAAGTGCGTTGCAGTCGATGGGAGTACTTTGAAGGGGACCATATCGATTTTGATGAATAAACTTGTATTTTCTATTTTATGAATAAAGTTCTAAAACTTTTTGATCAAGGTAGTATGCTATTAGAACAAGTAGCTAGTCAGCTCCTTGTGTGTGTTGTCCTGTTATATTTAGCCATGCGTCAGCGACCGGCACTGTTTTGTATTCATTTCATTGAGACAGGCAGTCGCGAGTCGGTCTGCTATGTGAATGGTGGATGTCTAATCATATAGCCAATGACACTGCATTACTTAATGGACTTAGCGCATGTCCTAATTGTGGATTTGTTTGCTTTTGTTAGTCAACTCAGTCAATTGATTACTCAAAAAAAATACATACATACTAGTGGCGTTCGTGACTTTTGATTTAGGGGGATGATGTCGATATTGATATTGAGAAAACGACCGCACTTGTTAAAAGTTTTGCACCAGCTTAAAGCCGACTTAATATTGAAATAATAATACACTAGCTTAAAGCCGGCTTAATATTGAAATAATAATACACTAGCTTAAAACCGGCTTAGTATTGAAATGATAATACACTAGCTTAAAACTGGCTTAGTATTGAAATAATAATACACTAGCTTAAAGCCGGCTTCATATTGAAATAATAATACACTAGCTTAAAGCCGGCTTAGTATTGAAATAATACACTAGCTTAAAGCCGGCTTAATATTGAAATAATAATACACTAGCTTAAAGCCGGCTTAATATTGAAATAATAATACACTAGCTTAAAGCCGGCTTAGTATTGAAATGATAATACACTAGCTTAAAACTGGCTTAATATTGAAATAATAATACACTAGCTTAAAGCCGGCCTAATATTGAAATAATAATACATTAGCTTAAAGCCGGCTTAGTATTGAAATGATAATACACTAGCTTAAATCCGGCTTAATATTGAAATGATAATACACTAGCTTAAAACCGGCTTCATATTGAAATAATAATACACTGGCTTAAAGCCGGCTTAATATTGAAATGATAATACACTAGCTTAAAACCGGCTTTATATTGAAGTAATAAAAAACTAGCTTAAAGCCGGCTTAATATTGAAACGATAATACTCTAGCTTAAAGCCGGCTTTATATTAAAATGATAATACACTAGCTTAAAACCAGCTTAATATTGAAATGATAATTCACTAGCTTAAAGCCCGGCTTTGTAAATATTATTTTGTATGTGAAAAAAAATTTAATTGCAAAATATTGTTTTTTTTTTTGCTTAAACAACATTGAACCATTAGGGGATGCTGCGCTTTCACAGTATCTATGAACGCCACGCCACTGAAACACAAGTCCCATTACGCCATTTTTCTGTCGGGGTAGGTAGAGGATACATCGCCTGACTTTCCTATCTTGGCACACATACTAAGCCTCTTCTATATCCATATATCTCGTACAACTTCTACGTTTCCTTTCAAAATATCATTAGCTTGATTTATTTGTTTATTATTACACATGACAAGAAATATACATACGAGTAATTTGCGAAAAAACAACAGGTAATTTAATTTGGACATACATTATTTTAATGGATCTGGGTTTGTCGCCTTTCATTTGTCGTATCCCCAGTAAACTAGGCTTTTGCCTGTATCTCACTGAGGATATTTAGCATGAAAAAAAAAATCGATACTTCTTTCCGATTTTTGATTACACAAAAACAAAATCCCGTTGCACGTTCTCATCAACCTGACAAACAGTGACACTCAATTACAACTGGAAACATCATGCGGAATCAAACTTTTCACACATCATCACTCCAGAAAGACCAAACTTGTTCATCCCATAATATACCGCACACAATCATAAGAATAAAAACAAAAGTAAAACCAAAAATGAACCCAAAATAAAACCAAAAATGTTCTTCCCATAATATACCGCACACCATCATAAGAATAAAAATTAACACAAAAATATACAGAAATACAAAACAACAAGAAGAAACCCACTCAAGAGCCCACACAAATCTTTTCCACACGTCATTCATCCTGAAAGCCCAAGTGCTCAAAATCCTGTCGCAATAACAACCACGCTCCGATCGACTGTCTAAATGGTTTTCCTTCCTTTATCTTTATTGAATTCGGCACGCCATTGATCCAACCATACTTTCCTTGATCTTCTTCTCTCACGCCTTGCGCTGATATTTGCAATATGTATTCGTTTTGTTAGTTTTTCTTCATTCATTTGTTCCACATACCCAAACCATCTCAGCGTGTTCTTCATCTTACTCAAGACATCAGTCTTAATTAAGTTCACATTCATCCCAAATAACTGTCATAAAATGTCATCCCTTGTATTCTTCTCAATGCACGCATTTCTACAGTATTTATTCGACTCCTAAATTGTTGGTCAAATTTAGCACCAAAATACTATTGCCGACTGTCATCATGGCAGATTTTAATATTGTCCGGTTCGAGTATAAACAATTTAGTGCCCCATTGACTTTGTTTTGTAACGTAACACACCGTTATATATCCCTCTTAACTCTGCCACCATCTCTTAAAATACTATCCAAATATCAAAATTCTTAAATAGGAACTTACTCCAATTTTTCATTTATCATCATCATTGTCAACCAGGGTCGATCCACTGCTGGATGAAGGTCTCCCCAAGTTGACTCCAAATAGTTCGGTCCTTTGCTCGTTGATGCCATGTGATGCTGCCATGCTTTCTGATTTCATCTATCCAGGCGTACCTTCGGTCTTCTTCTAGGCCTCTTTATGCCTCTTGGATACCATTGGATTATTTCGGATGTCCATCGGGAGTCTGACATTCTGGCTACGTGTCCTGCCCATTGCCACTTCATTCTTTTGCACGCCTTTATAACGTCTTCTACCTTTGTTATATTGCGAATCCAAGTGTTTCGTTTACGGTCTCTTTTAGTATATCCCAACATGCATCTCTCCATGCCTCTTTGTGCGGTCTGGAGCTTTTGTGTGTTCTTTACTGTGAGCGTCCACGTCACGCAGCCATACGTGAGTACTGGGAGAATACACTGGTTTTAGACTCTTCGCTTCAAGGATATTGGGAGATTACTTTTGAAGATGTTGTTTAAGCGTCCTAATGAACTCCATGCTAGTTTTGTTCTTCGTGCTATTTCCTCCGATATGCCACCTACAAAGGAAATAAGTTGGCCCAGATACACATATTCCTGGACAAGTTCTAGCGGCTTTCCATTTACGATTAATAGTTTTGGGGTAGCAAAGCTGTTCATAATATATATGGTTTTTGATAATATATATTCATTTTTAAACCAACTTCTTTACTGACCTCTGCCAATTCTTGCAGTTGGTGCTCAAGATCATTCGGTCATCTTCCATTATTCACCCATATATCGAAATTTACTTTTCCTTACAGACTTGTCCGCTTTTATAATATATTTTAACACAAAAATACTGATTCTATTTATGAATTTTAATGATAATTTTGTAAAAAAATAATTGGGTTTACATTGATTGAAGGAAACAATTAATTTGTTGCGTCATGCGGTACTCATATACACATATACTCGTAATACATTTTATTATCTATGACTTGTAATAGAGGTCATTGCGGTGGAGCGATACGGTCTAGATATTTGTTTGTTTGCCGTTATTTAAATTATATTTGTGTGGCACCAATTCCATTGCTGAAAACCGCCGGATCTATTTCCAATGCGATATCATTTTCTCGGACCTGAATTTGGTTGCTTAATCGTTTCAACGCCAAAGTCAATCCGTACCGCACAGGCCAACGCGTATCTGCCCGCGTTCATATTGTTGAGCTTATTTTACCAATTCGATGGATGGTATATTATAAATCTGTTGGTATAAAGCAGGGGTCTCCAAACTTTTTAGCCTAAAGGCCACACTGACTCCTCCACTAAGGCTAGCTCATCATGCCAACATACTGTAGTTTTGAATTACGCGCAAATTTGCGTATTGGGACTAGCCGGCGGGTGAGATATCTACGGCGAAGGGGCGGGCGTGAACTCCGTTCCTTTCGCAATTTCGGTTGGTACTTACGGTTGGTGTAGCAATAATTTTAAATAAAAATATTTAAAGTCATCATTGCTGGAATTTTATAAGAGTCTTTCACTCACACAGTTTGATCAGTTGCATAAATTTGCTCGTGGCTTTTTTTCGGCACTACTTATCTGTGAAAAAACATTCTCCAAAACGAAATATGCAAAAAAAATATTTACAGATCCAAATTAACTGATGAGCATTTGAAGTCGCTGCTGATAATATCCACTAGTAAACTTGATCCACAACTGCAAACAATTGTCAGTGGAAAGTTACAGCTACATAAATCTCATTAATCATAATTATAATGTTTAATTTCATTATGTGAATTACCTATGTATGTCACTTATCGTAAGTTTTTAGGATAAATCTCATATCATTAATTACAGTTAAAATGTTCAATTTCATTATGTATGTCAGTTATTGTGTTTCTTAATTGGTCGTTAAATAAAAACATCTGATTATTATTGTGTATGTTTACTTACACTGTAAATTTTACAATGTAATAAAAAAAACTATGATGGGCCGGATTGGTGGTGCTCGCGGGCCGGTGTTGGCCCGCGGGCCGTAGTTTAGAGACTCCTGGTATAAAGTCTTCAGAATCAGTACGTCTAGTCTCTTCAGATAGCCTCACGGCTGGATTTAGAGGAGAAACGCTACGAGAACAAGTAGCTAGCCAGCCAGCTCCTTGTGTATCATAACATGTTGCCCTGTTATATTTGGCCATGCGGCACTGTTTTGTATTCATTTATAAATAGTTATACTATATTTTACATTTAGTATATATACTGCCATCTCTGTAGATTATGAATATTATTTTCACTTGTTAAGATGATTAATTATGGTCGAGATCATTTTTCTAAAGTGACCATATGACAGCCGTTATATGTCGCTTAGATTTGTTGAAGTGGATTATCTTTAATTTATTGGTATCATTTTTCTTGTGCCGTAAAAGTTAATTAAAAATTATTAATTTTTACGTGACTTTTATATTTTTTTGGCATTTTAAATCTTTGTTGGTATAGCATAAAAACGTTTTCTTTTTAATTTAGTAGTTATCTTTCGGTTATATAAGAATGAAAGTTGTTTTATATATAAAGAATTAAGTTAAATTTCTGTACTGCGTTATAGTGTAGTGGCAACCCTGAATTTAATTTCGAGACAATAAAGAAAAACATTGAATTTAAACAAATTGATGTAAAAAACGCAAAAGAACATTATCAAACCGCGAGCTATAAACATTTTCACTTTTTTAAAACGAAACTTAATAGGTCAAAAATACTCCATGTGTGGCAGGGGATAGATTAATACATTCACTCCATGTGTGGCAGGGGATAGATTAATACATTCACTCCATGTGTGGCAGGGGATAGATTAATACATTTACTCCATGTGTGGGAGGGGATAGGTTAATACATTTACTCCATGTGTGGCAGGAGATAGATTAATACATTTACTTCACGTGTGGCAGGGGATGGTTAATACATTTACTCCATGTGTGGCAGGGGATAGGTGAATACATACTATATTGTCAAAGCGTAAACTAGATCATCTCGGTTTTAGACGAAAATGTTTTTTGAAAGATTTCTTGGTAGTTCGTCTTCCCTCGGTAAGTTCGTTGCGGCTTTCTTACCGAATATGTTTTTCTAAATATATGCAGCAGATGCGGGGATGTACCTAATATAATGGCCGCAGCCATTACCATCATATCTTTACACTCAAATAATATATGTATATATTTATTTTGTAATATTTTTAATCTGTTAATAAAGTAGTCGTTCTAGTCCCGAGTTAACACATTTAAGTTGAGTTTGCTCTGTAAACGTTCTAGTCCCGAGTTAACACCTTTAAGTTGAGTTTGCTCTTTAAACGTTCTAGTCCCGAGTTAACACCTTTAAGTTGAGTTTGCTCTGTAAACGTTCTAGTCCCGAGTTAACACCTTTAAGTTGAGTTTGCTCTGTAAACGTTCTAGTCCCGAGTTAACGCCTTTAAGTTGAGTTTGCTCTGTAAACGTTCTAGTCCCGAGTTAACACCTTTAAGTTGAGTTTGCTCTGTAAACGTTCTAGTCCCGAGTTAACGCCTTTAAGTTGAGTTTGCTCTGTAAACGTTCTAGTCCCGAGTTAACGCCTTTAAGTTGAGTTTGCTCTGTAAACGTTCTAGTCCCGAGTTAACACCTTTAAGTTGAGTTTGCTCTGTTAACGTTCTAGTCCCGAGTTAACGCCTTTAAGTTGAGTTTGCTCTGTAAACGTTCTAGTCCCGAGTTAACACCTTTAAGTTGAGTTTGCTCTCTAAACGTTCTAGCCCCGAGTTAACACCTTTAAGTTGAGTTTGCTCTGTAAACGTTCTAGTCCCGAGTTAATGCCTTTAAGTTGAGTTTGCTCTGTAAACGTTCTAGTCCCGAGTTAACACCTTGAAGTTGAGTTTGCTCTGTAAACGTTCTAGTCCCGAGTTAACGCCTTTAAGTTGAGTTTGCTCTGTAAACGTTCTAGTCCTGAGTTAACGCCTTTAAGTTGAGTTTGCTCTGTAAACGTTCTAGTCCCGAGTTAACGCCTTTAAGTTGAGTTTGCTCTGTAAACGGCGCTATATAAATCGTCGCTTTTATTATTATTACCAACTAGACCACGGAGATCGTCATATTTTATTTTCGGTCTCGAGATATATTTTTATTATTAAGCGCTATTAAATTTTTTTTTGTTTTTCTGTTTGTAATGCATTACGTCATCTTATCAACATTACGTCATAAAATAACGGTGAAGTGACTTAAAAAGGTATCAATACAGCTGCCGTGAATGGTAGTCGCCGGTTCACGTCTATTTTAGGTCAAGGCACGTTTAACACCTGTTTGCCAATTTTCGCTTCACTTGTTCTCTAATTATGGTACATTTCTCAGGATTGTTCACCTGTGGAATACAAAGCCACAAACGGGTTGTGCAATCTGGTTTACATTACAATTCTCCGATCCTCGGAAAAAAACTTTTCTATAATTGCTTGATTCTAATCTAACGGTAAAACTGTTATATTATACAATTTTATTACTCAATACTAAATTCTAATTGATTAATAAATTTTTTTAAATTTTGTTTTATCCTTTTAAAAAATAAAGATTATTATACTTGAGAAAATGTAGGATGGTCCCTGTGGCATTTGAAATGTCATGTCTCAAAGGGATGGGGTAAAATGTTTTTTTTACAAATCGAATAGTTTTTTTATAAATCGAAAAATTGTTTGTCTTTAAACTGACGTTTTCATTCCTAATTTTCATTATACTGACTTTCTAATGTATTGTATGATTTGTATCTATCTTTAAATAGGCCAAGATATACTATGAATTAATACGTATTACGAATATTTAATTTTAGGTATAAAAAAATCGAAAATTCAATTATCGTATACCCCATCCCTAGCCAATGCAGACTAACGTAGTGACTTTTGACGAAAGCTGCCAAAAATTATATGATTTTAACAAACTGACATATTTTTGCTAATTTGTAACAAGATGTATTAATTTGTCATTATTGTTAGTTTTATGTAATGTATTTACCTAAATAACTTGCTATTTATTAGAATTAAGGCTTATGTTAAAGTTGATAAAATAATTAAAATTACTGAACGTCGTTACAAGGTTGTATTGGGGCAAATTTGTGAACTGTCACAGGGACTATCCTACAATTTCTCAAGTATAGGACACAATGCAAAAATCGCATGCAAGGATTCCAATTTGATTACATAACATAAATTGTACAATATTATAATATATCAATATTTTTTATGCTATCAGTCAATGAAATTAAAGCTGTCAAAATTATTAGTTTTCAATTTTAAAATATTTCGGCTTTAACTTTGTGGAACTCGGTATCTCATTGTATGTCGTGGGGATCGATATTGCCTTTAGGCAAAATATATTTTGACCCTAGGGGATGATAAAAAATTGATCGTTTGTCTTTTTATTTTTTATTTAACACTTTTATTGCAAATACAATCTGGCGGACTTATTGTCAGGCGGCAATCTCTTCCAATCAACCAGACAAAGTAAATAAAGCAAGTTACATGGTCGCAGAAATCATTCAAATAACTATCCATCCCCACGAAATCCATAAACACATACGTGAGCATATGCCCACGAACCCCACAAAGACGGACAATCACCCGAACATTATTTTTCGTATAAAGTGAGATATCATCAATCAAAAGGAAAAGGAAAGGATGGTGGAGAAAAGAAAAAAAATCAGGAATGAAACACGTTATTTTACTGACTTCTTAAAGCGTGCCACTAGTGGTGGATAACTTATTCGGAGTCTCGGTCCAATGGTAGGACGCCATACTCCTTCATCGGATAATGTCTGACTGTTATGATATTTATGTTGAGATTTTTTTGGTTCTTTTCAGGAATCGGGAAAGAATAAGTTTGTAGTAATGTATTTTGATGAATGATTATGAGAAATAATAAAAACGATTAAATACTTATATAAACGTGATGGTATATAAATAATATTACATACGAATATACATAGATTTTTGGATTTGCGTTGTCACACACGGTTATATATATTAAATGGGTGTGAGTGAAAATAATGGAGGTGAGATGATGGTGAATAAAATAAAATATGAAATGTTGTATATATAGGTATATGGGAAGACATGTGTGACTTTTTAAAAAAATATTAATACATATATAATACATATTAGATATGGGAGATACGCGGTTGTCTATGGAGGGAAACTGTCGTCTGCCGGTGGTGGTGTCGGTGTCGGGGTGGAATACGGGGGGGCGTTCAGAGTGACTTAAAGCGTGCCAAGTTTCCAAGTTGATGGTTTGCTCGGAGTGTCGGTCCGATTGTCGGACACCTTACTCCTTCATCGGTTGTGTAAAAACGGACTTTGGGAAATTAATTTTGGATTGTTTGGTGGGGGTGTTAGAAAAAAATGTTGTATAGAGAGGAGGGATAGAGTTTGATACATACATTAAGGTTATAGATACATATAGGTTACATAATAATATACTTATATTTTTATATGTCACGAGCGTTGATAAATATGAATACAGAGAAAGAAAGGATAGTGATGTATACATAGACATAGATATTTCAATAATTATAAATATATTACGAAGACGGGGGTGGGGGAGAACTCTGTGACTTTAGAATAAATAGTTGTACATATATAAATAAGGAGGTAAGATAGATACCTTATGAAGCGCGGGTATGTGCACTGGACACTATTCGGCGCCTACCGTTCCGAATAGGGGTTCGGGGGGTCGTTCGAAGCATTTGCTTGGGCCTGGGGTATTAATACATATACATATTAGATATGGGTGATACGCGGTTGTCTATGGAGGGAGACTGTCGTCTGCCGGTGGTGGTGTCGGTGTCGGGGTGGAAAAAGGGGGGTCGTTCAGAGTGACTTAAAGCGTGCCAAGGACGGAGCGAGTCTTATATTGGTTTATGTCTTGACTGAGTTTGTATAATACAACTTGATGATAGTGTCAAATAATGGATTTGATGTTTAAGTTGACTGTTAAAAGTAAAGGATATTGTATCATGTCTAATATGTTTAAGCATTACTAAGCGTTGAAGAATTTATTGAACACAATATAGTCGATATCACAGTTAACCTAAAGGGCCATATAGATAATGAGATTAACTGTTGATGTTTTAATGATCCCAATGAGTAGGTTGGAATAGATTATTACCTAACGTTAATAAATTCTCATACATAGTGCGTTGAGCCGCCACTAAATGAATCAGAATAATTTAGAGACAATACTGCCTTAAATAAATTTAGAAGTTGCTTATTCAAACAAGTCTCATTTAGGAATAAAGGAGTTATCATTTTGCTTCATCGGAGTTTTAACGAAACCATGAACAATACTGACATAGAAAAGAGGTTACGGCAAATAGATCAAAAATCAAAACCATGTGTAGTGGAGACTGGATATGAAAACCTTTATAGGCGAATCATTGAAAGAACTTGGAAATGATAAGATGCATGTCTTTCAACCTGGGTGTACCGGACAGATAAAAAGACTGTAGATAGGTGATATTTCAATGAAGAACTAATTTCCAAATTGGGGGGTCCTCTATATTAATGGTCAGTCGGCCGTCACAAGCTCCCATTGCCCGCGAAAAACGACAACTTTCGGGGTTTGGGCCTTGCTTACGCCGACTGACCCCCGACCTACTCCGATCGCACCGCCTAGCAAGTCACTTCTTTCCAGTGCGGTCGCGAATGCGATCGGAGTCAAACAAACGTACATTTTAACATATGGAAATACAAGGGTTTACATACAAGCATTTAACATATTATTCAAGAACATATATCAGATTTACAAGAACAAAGAATAGCATCCAATTCACATACAAGGAACATATACAAGAGTTCATACACAGTTTAAATTGACGAATATTAAGGTGAATTTCCCTCCAGATCTACACAGCATTGTCTATCTCATCATACCACATACACACACACACAAGGGCGACGCTACACGTCCGATACACTGGGGGTTCGATTTCCGTTACACTAGATAAAATGTAGGATGGTCTCTGTGACATTTGAAATGTCATGTCTCAAAGGGATGGGGTAAAATCGTTTTTTTTACAAATTGAATCGTTTTTTTATAAATCGAAAAATTGTTTTTCTCTAAACTGACGTTTTAATTCCTAATATTCATTATGCTGACTTTCTAATGTATTGTATGAATTTGTATCTATCTTTAAATAGGCGAAGATTCACTATGAATTAATACTTATTACGAACATTTAATTTTATGTATGAAAAAAAATCGAAAATCCAATTATCGATATCCCATCCCTAGTCAATGCAGACGAACGTGGTGACTTTTGCTAATTTGTAACAAGATGTATTAATTTGTCATTATTAATACATCTTGTTACAAATTAGCAAAAGTCTTGGTTTGTAGAGATTGCTACATGACGATGACTGCATTGGTTGTACTGTATCATATACAACAAAAGTTGAATATTATAAATACAGTAAAAGACATTGTCATGTGGGAAAGGTAAAGAAAACAACAACAATCGTTGGTTTCAATCGATCACTGAAAAGAGCCGAATAAACGCTTTAGAAATATGTGCATTTAAAAGAATACATGGGATGACAATGTATAACAACGTATGGAATGAAGCGATTGGAATAATGTGAACTTAAAGCTGATCTGTTTAGTAAGATGAGGAGATCGCTCTGATATGGTTTGGGCTGATAGAACGAATGAATGAAGATAAACTAACAAATTGATTCGTAGAATACGTAGAAAGTCCGAGAAATCGTAGGATTTGTATGGATGTAGAAGAGGCTAAGGATATGTGTCGACTTAGGAAAGTTTGGCGCTCTATCTTCTTTGAATACCCCAACAAGAAAATGTCATGATGGTATATTTGTACATGTGTAAACTTTACAAAGCGCGAGAGAAAATATGGCAAAGGAAGGAAGGAAATTTCTACTTTAATTCGTGTGTGACACTCCATCTCTATTATATTTTAGGAGATATGTCCTTAAGGGAGAGATGATGATGATTTGTTGATAAATAAAACTCGTTTTTAAATCGCAATGCGGAAAGAGAGAGATTTATTTGGTAGACGTAGGTATTTATATCATTCTTGAATGTGTGCGGGAATGCGCTCGCGATATGCCGCCGTCTCGTTTCTGCATTCGCAAAACGATTAATGTTGTATGTAGATATCGTTCAAATACGGAACTGGCGCGACATATGTGGTGCCTTCTCGCTCTAGCATGGAATGCGCTCCACGCCCGGCAATGAGTTGAATGACCGGCGTGTGGACTTTGTACTTGTTTGTTTTGAATTGTCAAGGAATGCAAAGGTCGGATCGCCGGTCATTGACCGAGTGTGCGAACGCCACAATATCTTTATTTAAAAATCTAATTATTTTATTCTAGGCCCTGACATGCATCTGCATCGGCATCCACTACCACAGCTTCAACTGCGGGGACAACAATCTCGCCATGATCACCACCGGCACCTACATCGGGTTCATCATTATCTTGGCTGGCTGTGCTGCAGGTGAATAATGTAGAAATATTTGACAAAATAAACGTCACTTAACTGCCCTTTACAAATCACAGTAAAAAAAAACAGATGCGTGAGACTCTCGCGCGGTAGAAGTGAAACTTCTTAGCTCCTAGGAAAAGTTGATTTTATGCATTGCTTTTTTCCATTTGTTAACGATTTTTAATTTTTTTAGGATTAGGAAATGGTTATGTGGAATTTAATTCAAGAAAATCTCTCAATTAATTTAAAAAAATAATTTATTTTTAATTTTTAACTATAAATAATAATATAATACATTTAATAATATTAAATTTATATTTTTAAATATTAAATATAGTATGATAATATTTTTATGTTATTATTAATTATCAAAGTAATCATTTTTGAATAATTATTTAATTATTTTTTAATAATAAACAATAATAATTTTAATAATATTGTAATATGATTCACTTAATAATATTAAAATAATATAAATTATTATTAATAATAAATAATTATTAATAATAATTTATTGATAAATAAAATATTTGATAATACAATAATAAATAATAATTTAGTAATAATAAAATAATAATTTTTAGTGACGTTCACTTTTCGTGACGTTCACTTTTCGTAACGTTCACTTTTCGTGATATTCACTTTTCGTGACTTTCAGGCCAATTTGCCCTACCGCGCCTATAGAAGTTTCTCTTCAATACTTATAATACAAAAGATACCATATCCTAATCTTCCAAAACACAACTAGCTATTCAGGATACATACTTAGTGAGTTCTGAAAGTTTCCGGTCCAAGACTATAATATATCAACAGTTACATGATCGTGCAGAATTTGAAACACTGTGCTTTTGGAAGCGCACACAACTTGCTGCTATTTCTTTGGACTTTAGTCTTCTGTCTTGTAACACTTGCTTTTGCACTAATGTAACTGTTTCTGGTAGGGTTGTGAAATTTTAGATGTTTCTATATGCCAATATGTTCTCTTTTGGAAGAGGTATTGATCACGTGACAACACGGGACTGGCGCTCAACAGAAATCAAGATTATTACGGGATCGGGATAAAAAGTTTTAATATTATCAGTCTTATTGAGGGGAGATAAGCAAATATACCTAGTAATGGTCGGCCTTGCGACCTGATGTTCCATGAACATTGGAAAAGTGATGACAGAAACGTGGATAACTTCACTATTACAGAAGCTTCATTAGTTGAAGAGTGCTTTGGTAGAACAGTTGAGTTCTAATCTGGCGGTTTCCATTTCGATTCTCAATGGCACGAGGGCTTCCATTTCGATTCCCAATGAAACACTACCATGTCATCAGCATACAGCAATTCACATGCACATTTCCATTTGATAATAAATTGATGAAAAACACTCTTAAAATAATACAATTATAGTTCAGATGTAAATCTGTGCTACTTTTGTGGCTTGTTTAGCAGCTTTATCCATTAGTGTTGATTGAAGTCCTAATGTAAGAACAGTAGAGCGCCAATTATCCGTGATAATTTGGGTTCACTCGAGGCCGGATTATTGATAAACACAGTTAATCAAAATCAAGTGTGATTGAGTTCATTTTAAGAGTTGAAATGCTAGATAAATTTTGTAATGAAAGATTAGTACATTAATGAGCTTTCTCAATGTTGAACAGACGCAACTGCTAAACACTTGTATTAATACTGTAGCAAGTACACTTTCATGTGGTGTGGACACAGGGAAACACCGCCATCTACTAGTGTTAGTCAGTTGGTATAATATAAACCATATATTTTATAACAGTCATGTGTGACCCAAAAATGCCTATAAAACTAAAAGGAAAGGTATACCAGACTATCATTAGACCCGCGATTATGTATGACTCAGAATGCTGGACTATGTACAGCTCCTACTCTAGGCAACTTGAAACAGCAGAAATGCTAATGCTTAGGTGGTCGGCAGGAGTATCACTAAAATATAGAATTAAGAGCTCACACATTCGTGGTAGCCTGGGGGTCACTGACATAAACAGTAAGCTGGAAGAGCGACAGCTGAGATGGTACGGGCACATGATGTCTGTGCATCTTCCTCGACAACTATCCAGAGGAAGACCAAAGAATTCCCGGATGATTCAATCCCGGAATTCTTTGGTCTTCCTCTGGATGGCTGTCGATTCAATTCAAATCCTGCAGAGAAACAGCCTAGATGAAAGCAACACCCAGAATCGAAGAACATACAGCCTGAGAACGAGAAGAGCCGACCCCAACAGCCTACCTAGGCAATGAGTTGAGACAGTGCCAGGAAGAAGAAGATATTTTATAACAGTTTAGGACCTAGCTTTGTAATATCCAAAATGTCTACATTTGTTAAAAATATTTTTTAGGATTACTAAAAAAAAAAATTGATACTGCAGATGGTCACGGTTAATCCAGCTCGCGGATAATCAGCACTCGACTGTATTGCAGAACTCATTCAACAGGAATGTTATTGCAATAAAAGATTCCAGCATGACTGCTGCAAATATGCATAATGATTGTAAAATCATTTTGTTTAAAAAGAGATGAGTCAATCACTCGAGCTCTCCGAATAAGCTATTCACCACTAGTCACTCGAGCTGATAAATTCATTTGAACAATAACATTGCAATGAGCTTGTGTTTAAAATACATGTTGTTTGTTTATAAAGTTCGACTCTGAAATTAATTATAAAGTTGCTAAGACACTATCATAAAAAGGATGAGAAAGTGTACAATTTGTCAAAGTCATTATCATATCAACAAAAAGATGGAACATTTCTGTATCGGACGTGTGCCGTCACCCTTGTGTGTGTGTATGTGGTATGATGAGATAGACAATGCTGTGTAGATCTGGAGGGAAATTCACCCTAATATTTGTGTATGAACTCTTGTATATGTTCCTTGTATGTAAATTCTATGCTATTCTTTGTTCTTGTGAATCTGATATATGTTCCTGAATAATATGTAAAATGCTTGTATGTAAACCCTTGTATTTCCATATGTTAAATATGTATGCTTGTTTGACTCCGATCGCATTCGCGACCGTACTGGAAATAAGTGACTTGCTAGGCGGTGCGATCGGAGTAGGTCGGGGGCCAGTTGGCGTAAGCAAGGCCCAAACCCCGAAAGTTGTTGTTTTTCGCGGGCAATGGGCGCTTGTGACGGCCGACTGACCATTAATATAGAGGGCCCCCCAATTTGAAAATTATGTTGCCTCTCACTTCTTCGGAAAAATATATTCTCAGTAATACCGATTTTACCGTGTTTTTACTCGAGACCCGCTACCCTACATCGACTGCCTGAGAGGAATCTCTCCCTGCTCTTCTTCTTCTTCTGCTGGATCCTCGATACGGAATTCGCTACCTCGATTCTCGGAGCGCTACGCGGCGACCAACCACCTATCTACAGTCTTTGTACCTGTCCGGTACAATTTCACTATGATATATGAGTGGACAATGAAAAAGTGAGGCAAGTTTTCTCGGATGATGGAAGAGGTGATGACCTCCGCGCCTAGTTGGTAAGATACTTGTTTACCAGCCCAGAGGTTGGGGGTTCAATTTCCGCCGGAGTTCAGATTTTTCAAAAAGGATTCCAGTCTGGTTTTTACTTAAGGCCTCTTTAACATATTTCTGGTTAGTTGGAAGAGATGGTCACATGGCAAAAAATCCTGCATATTGTACTGTACACAACGAAGGTGTAATAAAAAAAAAAGAGTTATGAGAGATGTTGAACAGCATGTAGAGATAGGAAACAAAGTCAATGTGGCCATTGAATATGTACCATATATTCGAACTGGACAGTATCAAAACTTGATGAGGTGATAGTCCACAATAGTATTTTAGCACCAACTTAGATAGTATTTTGAATAATAAGACAAATAAAGATAACGCGAGTAGATTAAGCGCAGCTTCCCGAGTGTTTTTTGGCTCTTTGTGGGCGAGTGCTTGATAATAATGATCTAACCCTGAAAACCAAAATGGCAGTCTATAAAGCTGTAATAATATCATCTCTGATATATGGATGCCATCTATGGGTTCCCTACAGATGACGTTGTATCGCTCTAAAATTTTTTTGGCAGAGGCATCAAATTATGGAAATTTTGAGAAGAGAAAACAACTTTAGCATCGAGATTTTGATATCCCATGCCTAGATGTATGCATGTCTGAATACAAACTTCTAAGAAATATCTTCTTTAGTTAACTGACGGACGGCAGAAGAAAGTACATAGGGCAACGCAAGCGATTTAAGAATGTACTGCATGAGATGCTTAAAAAAATTCAAGCTTAGCACAACTGGAAGCAAACAGCAGCAGACAGAGCCAAATGGTGTAGAACTGTTACTAGTTATCAGGGACCCGACCCAATGGAGGATGCAGACAAGCTGCAATTACTGAAGTTCCTCTCATTCTATGCAACAGTATATGCCTATAACAAATTGACTTGTATAGTCATCTCCAGTGGCATCAACGTCAAGTACTCTGATCCCTCACTTTGTATTGCACCTTCTATTAGGTGTTAACATAAGTTGTGTCCGTTTTTTTCCAATTTAAAAATGAGCACCAAAAGTAAAACAAAATGGTAAAGATTATACGTCATTCGAAAGAAAATTTTCTGCTCTACAAGACATTGTGTCATGAATAATATGGTTTAAGCAGTCCTCATCGAAGTCCACTGGTCGTCCGGAACGCTCCATGTCTTTCAAGTCGAAATTACCCTCTTTGAAATGCAAAAACCATAGACGAGCTGTCCTTTCATTCACAGCATCTTCACCGTACACTTTGCAAATATCGTGAGCAGCTTTGGCACCTTTATTCCGTCGATTGAATGCGAACAGAAGGAGGTGTCGAAAATGCTCACTTTCGTCTACTTGACATTCCATTTTGAAGGCTTGTAATCAAATAAAATAATATATGTAACGTAAAAGCAAACACAATATATTGTAGAGCAGAAAATTTTCTTTCGAATGACGTATAACCTTTACCATTTTGTTTTACTTTTAGTGCTCATTTTTAAATTGGAAAAAAACGGACACTATTATACTATACTTGTCACATATAATGGGTATTCATTCATTCATCAAATGCAATACTCCAGCATGATTCATTATAAATATCGTAAGAGAAGATGGGAATCTATTAAATAGATAATTAGTATATTGTTGTTTCATAATAAGGTATCACCTCAGGAGCGCTATTTTTTTAACTGATATTAGGCTTATATCATAAGGTCTAAAAATAAGTTCGAAATCAGAAATCATCAATCATAAGCGCTAATTAATAAATTCAGCTGGATTAAAATGTATGTACTTGTAGCCGACAGTACCAAATTCTGATGATAGTCCACAACAGTATTTTAAGGTGAAATGTGGATGGGGAAAAAGACTGATAAGAGCTGAATAAATGCTGAAGAAATCCATGCATTTAGAAGACTATATGAGGTGATAATGTATGATAGAATACGGAATGAAATGATTATGGATGAACGTTAACTTAAGGCTGATGTGTCGAGTAAGATGAAGAAGATGACTCTGAGATGGTTTGGGAACGTGGAACGAATGAGTGAAGAAAGACTAACAAAACAAATACATAGTGCAAATGTGAGTGGTAAGCGTGGTAAGGAAGACTGAGGGAAGTGTGGTTGGTTTAAGTGAATGATATTTTGAAAGAAAGGAAAGAAAGAAGTAAGAGAAATCTTATAAGCTATATGAGGTGTATGGATGTGTCGTGATGGATAAGTCTGGCACTCTGTCCTCTCTGCCTACCGCAACATTATGGCATGTGATAATCGAAATGATGTAATTGATTAAATTAACATATTTTTTTATTGAATATTTTAAAAATTTATTATTATTTAAAAAATCAATTGTTTGCACCGATTTTGCTTTGAGGTACAGGCGGCACTTGACTTTCGCACATCCTACTTTCGCACAATTCTATGAAATACACAATGAATGTGCGGAAGAAGATGCTGATAAGACTTTGACAATCAAAAATATGAATGAATCCTTCGTGCATCTTGACAAATTTGTGACTATCATGGAAGAATGTGATGGAAGACCAATGGAGAACGTATATCTCAAGTACGTAGGGTGATTGAGAAAGACTAAGCATGTTATAGAACTCTTTATCAAGAAAATAAGAAAAAGGGTGGTATTCAACTAACTCTTGACAAGTTTATAAAGAAAACACCTGAAAGCACTTAAACACGCCTCCTTAACTTGATTATGTACTCGTATATTGATAAATAATATTTTTAATATATTATTGATAAATAAATATTATTATTGATAAATAAATATTTTAAAATATAATTTTTGATGTTTTTTTAACATCCCTCTACTTTTGAACATTCAACATTCGCATACCTTTTCAGGAACCAATTATGTGCGAAAGTCGAGGGCCGCCTGTGTTTTGTGTGATTTTTTGACTTAATAATGTAAGTAGGTTTTTCAAAAGCTGCCCAACCGAGAGACTGATTCTAAATTTTAGTTCTGCACCTTGATTTAATTTTCATTGGCATAACGGGATGAATAAATAAATTAATCATTTTCTTTCAGGCTACCTTCTCCAGACACCTATCAACCGCCGCATTGACATCTTCTATTCCCTCACCGGCTGCGCCCTCTTCATCGCCGCTGGAGGCTTGCTGATTGACACGTACCAGCACTATGGGAAGAGCGACTTGAGAGATAAGCAGCTCGCCAAGGCTGCAATGTCCATCATCAACGGAGCCATATTTTTGGTTGACGCCTTGTTGACTTACCGTGGTGAATAAATTTGTCATGTATCAAGACATAATAAATAAATATATAAATGCAAAAAGGATTCATCAACCAAAAAAAAAATGCAGGTTTTGTTTTTGTGTAGTTGGTAAGACGCGTGTTTTCCGATACAGGGGTTAAGTCCGGTTTTCACTTAAGGCCTCTTTAACATCTTTCTGGTTGGTTGAAAGAGATTGTCACATGACGATGAGTCTATCATGTGTAACGAAGTGTTATAATATCTGTGGCGTTACGGCAGAAGTTGATATGTCCGTTTTACCTTAGTTTACAGAAGAAGCAATATTAACTTTGATAAGCTGTTAAGGCTAGACTTGCATTTAATAAAAGGTCGAAAATAATAGAATCAAATAATATAGACCTAAAACTGAGAATACTCCTCATCAAGACCTATGTATGGAGTATCTTGATGTACGGCTGCGAGACATGGTGCCTATCCGAAAGAGATAGACGAAGACTAGAGGCTTTTGAGATGTGGTCCTATAGAAGACTATTAGGAATTTCCTGGAGAGACCGCATCACAAATGAAGAGGTTCTCCGACGAATCGAAGGAGGAAGGCACCTGCTCAGGATCCTGTCCGAAAGGCGTGCAAGATGGATCGGTCATATAATACGACAAGAGGGCCTCTTGCATGCCATAATGGAGGGTATGACCGAGGGGACAAACTCTAGGGGACGCCCGCGCCGAGAGTACCTGGAGGACCTGTTGGTGGACGTGCGCTGCTCAACATATACAGATTTAAAAAGAGCCGCACAGGACAGGGGGGAATGGAGGAGAAGAGTTGAAATTGCTGCAAACCAGTCTTAGGACTGCAACCACGGAGAGAGGAAGCTGTTAAAATCAGTACAAATAAGCATTTTTTAAGTTTTTCTAAACAATATATATTTTGTTTGGATAATGACTGACACACCAAGTTTTGCCACAACATGCTGAGAAATATTTTCTATAAATTGGGAGAATAAACACTAAATGACGAAAAACGGACGTATCAACTTCTGCCATAACGCCACAGATATAATAACAGAGATGCCCTTACAAAGTGATGCCATGTCATAAGCTATATTCGGTTCATTATTACCACTTCTTTCAAAATTACAATATATTGTTGCTTTTTGTTTTTTTATATCTGAAACTATCATTTTATTTTACGATAATGTCATCACATTTTCAATATTGATTGTGTAATGTTAAAAATTTAAATAAAAACATTTAATTTTCACCAAGAGCTAAATAACGAGGTGTGGTAACATTTTTTATTATAAAATGTTTTGTGAAAAAAAAAATGAAGCATCATTTAATGAGAAAATCAAATTTTTAGTCTCCCATTAACCTTTTTACGGCGATGGCTCGAGTATCTTTCGTGTGTCCCACAGGCGGCGGTGTTTTAAGTCAATAAATTTATATTGTATCTACATAAAAATATGACTCACCATTATCCCGAATCTGAGTACTGTCGAACTGTGCGCCGATGCATTTTTTAGCTGACACTATACACACGTAATATTAGAAAATATTCTTATAACACTATTATACAAATAAAAGTATGTTTATTATACAAAGAAAACAATAATCCATAAACAATGAAAAAGGCAATTAATTCAATACGCAATACGCGTACTTACAAAAAAAATATCGACGCATAATACTTCATATTCATCGGGAGCAATCGTCATTAGAAACATGACCTTCGGATCGCCCGAACGCGTGGCGCGATTATTCAAAATGCTTTAAATATCGACGGCCTGGAAGGGGTCTGTTTAAATCCTTCTTATGGATCAAGTACTTGAAGTTTTGATGATTTTAAAAGAGATGTCACTAGAGGACACGTTTTGTCTTATATTCAGGTTAAAAATTTTAAAGAAGATTTAATTTTGGCCGAGATATCGACACGCAAAGTTAGTGGCCACTTAAAAGGCCGCTTGCCAGGACGGCACGTATTATGTATGGGCCATTTAAGTGGTCCGTAGCCGTGAAAGAGTTAAAAGAGCTTAAGGGGCATTGATTAAATGCTCCTTAAGCTCTTTATTAAATGCCTATTTGAAGTTTAAATTTGGGTATTCTCAGTCAGTGAGCAATGTTGCTACTCGAAACTTAATGTAATAGTCAAATGTTAGTTGGGTCCTTTTTGCATATATACACGTCTAAATGATAACCCTGTGATAATGTCAAAATTGTCATAAACAGTTTATACTTTGTTATGTTTTAAATTTATCACTTATGTAATCTTTTGTGTCTATTTATCTCATTAATCTTTAACTTTGAATTTGGTTTACCTTGAGATCGATTTAAAATCTCTATTCACTCATATCTAGATCAACTACATTTAGGATGATCTTATAAAAAGCATTCAGCCATTGCAGTCTCAGTTACAGTGGTACTTCGGGTTACGAACTTAATTTATTCTTTGGTTCCGTTCGCGAGCCGAAATGTTCGCAAAGTGAAATTCATTGCCTTGGGAGCCATAATGAGGGTTAATTTAATGCAAAATATATTTTATATCTACTGTATATTATATATATAAAAAGCAAAAAAAAATTGTATCAAGAACAACGAACACAACAACAAACAATGTTCACAACGCGCGCACCTGAGAACAACTAATGCGTAATGCGCCGTTACAACTAATTCGTGAGCCAAGGCATTGTACGCAGGTCGAGTCAAAATTTGTTCGGAAATTGTGTTCGTAAGCCGATTCGTTTGTGACTAGAGGCGTTCGTGACCCGAGGTTTGACTGTATATAAATTTTGTTTTACAAATGTATAAAAAAGTTTATTACACGATTTATGTACTCTTTATAAATAAATATGTTAATAAAGGATACAATCTTTAGTAATAAATTACTTTGTAATTCCGCTAATTATATTAATCTCCACTACACATGTTTCTACCTCCTATTCCGTGGCTCTCTTCAGGCGGAATGATCCTAGTTTATGAGAGCAGTGCTTATAGCACACTGGTGTCATGTTACTATGAACCACACACATCAAAAGTGTGTGTGTGTGTAAGTAAGTAAGTAAGGTATATTTATATATACTGCACATTCAAATAATTTTAATAAATTGATTAATACGAATATTTCTTAGAATTCGAAAACATTGATGCAGAGGAAAAATGTTTTAAATGGGGAGGGAATGTTTTGTATTCTTAATTTAAATAGTGGAATAACAAAGTAATTTATTGTTAAATATTCTACAATAATATGGAGGTTCACAAAGTTAAAGCCATAATTTATGATATAATGCAATCCAATTTAAGTAATTGAGGTGTCACTAAAGAAATCTGTAATTAATGGAATATAAAAATAAAACACTTCCCTTTTTACTCTATGCCTTATGAGACCATTGACAATATTTGTATAAACATTTATTACTCTATTCCTCATAATTCCATAGACAAAATTTATTTATATGACAAGTAATTGTATGAATGCATAGTTTATGAAAAATAGGACAAACAACAAGATAAAGAAAGGTAATTTAAAGTTGACACTCAATTTATATCGATCTGGGTTTTTGCCTTTTATTTGTCGTGTCCCCAGTAAACTGGGCTTTTGCCTGTATCTTAGGCAATATAAATTAGTGTAAGGAACATGTAATTTATTTTAATTAACTCACCTGAGGAAGGCGCAGCGGATTTTGAAATACACAAAGTGACATGCTACAATTTATAGTCAAAAAAAGGTAAGTGTTTTATTTTATTATTCCCTTTGAAATACTTTAGTTTATATTATAAAAAAAATATTGGTTATTGTAAAACAGGAAATCTTTCAACCTTAAGTTCTAAAGATTAATCCCTTCAGCTTTGAAACGAAATAAACGTTTTTACTGTAATAAAATATACAATATTGCCACAAAGTGAAGCCATGAGACTTGTTTAAATAACTTTTTTTTATACAGTTTACATTAAAATAAAGTGTTTTAAACTATTTTGAATAAAGATCATAATTTTGATTAATTTATATATTTTATGGCTTCTAATAGATTTTATCATGGGGGTTATCTATCTATCATAGATTTATTTAAGGTGTTAATTGTAAACTTTCGCTTTAAGTGTTTTTTTTTTTCTTCATTAATGTCTATTATTTAATTTTAGTTATTAGGATGTAAAACACTGAATATTAATAGATTTTGTTCAAAAATGTTTTCGTATTTAATAGAGACAGATCTAGGTTGAAAAACATCCTGGATTCTCCAGGTCGTGTCTCTTCCCCTCGTTTTGATACTGTACTGTCACAACTTCATTCTTGTACCGTCTCATTATATATGTGTATATTAATATAGATTCTTGTCTTTGCTTAGATTATCAGCAAATTATTTTATATTTTATTTTTTAGACATGTTTATGACACCATCGAAATATATTTTAATAAGTCTGATGTTAAAATGAAATTTATACTTCTCTATACATTTTTATTGAGTCTCGCAACGGTTCTTCAACATTTTTTATAAAAGTTTTTCGTAACAATACTTTATTTACAAGTATATAATAATAAAAGTATATAATGATCTCTGTGGTCTAGTGGTATAACACTTGTTTACCATCAGGGGGTTCAACTTTGATTCCTGATGGTGACAATAAAATAAAAACAGTTGACTTGCATAATTTTTTCACATATTTAAAACAAGCCAAAGTGTCCCGATTTGATCCAGCGAATGGTGATGGGATTAAACTGAACTTTCCAATAGGTTGAATTGAATGTTGGAAAGATCGTTCATTGTAAATAGACTTATAGTTATTGTATACTCATTGCAATATTACCTACCAACTTCTTACATAAGTATTGGTAATATCCAGTTGGAAACCATTGAATCCTGTTTGTAAAATAATATGTTTCATTGAAATAGAATCTAAGAAAATACTGGGAATAGTTAAGATGGGCTGGCCTGCATTTAAAAGTTAAAAAAAATTACCATATTGGCCCGACTATAGGACGACTCTGGTTATAAGGGGACCCCTATTTTTTAATCTGCTTTTTGGATAAAAAAATATTTCCCTCACTAATATAATGTTATGATAAATAAAATGCAAAATGTTTAACGAAAAATATTTATTAAAACAAAGTACCCAGATAATAGTAAAGTGCATGTTTAAACATGAAAAGAAGAAATAAAAAAGTCCAACTACAGTAGCTAATCAGATCAGTCAGATTCACATATGGCTATAGCATCAGTCTCATCTCATCTTCAGTCATATTATCGTCTTCGGAATCCTCAAATCATATTTTCCCACAAAATATCATCTTCAGCACCGTCCATTTTACTACGCACAGGCTATGTGTAAACAATGACGCCTTTTGAACGCTCTCATTACAATGTTGCTATTTCGCTAATCTCGAGTAGTGAATTTATTGTTACCCACTATGTTTGTGACTCGAATATAAGGCGACCCCCCTATTTGCGTGTCACCTTTTTAAATAAAAACCTCGCCTTATAGTCGGGTTAATACGGTACTTCTCAACGTCCATTCTATATCTTAAGTGTCTTTGAACAATGAGTTGTGCCCGCAATGACTTACTGCTTTGAGACTCGGATACTCACGAAACAGTTAACCCAAAAATTCCTAATGATACAACGATTAATGTTACAGACATTTTAAAAAAAAAATCTTTAGAGATTGAAAAAATCCAAGTCGACATTATCGAATCTATAGCTGATTTGAAGTAGCAAAGGGTGGGTCATGTGATTAAGTGAAATAACGAATGATGGAGATACCACATGCCAATATGGATACCGCACACCCTGGAAGGGAGGATGAAATAATGAGTCTGGTGTACGAATTATATTTTAGGGGTGGTAGGAAGAATATGGGTCGTGAGGTGGTAAATAGGATGAGGTGGGAAAACGTTGGAAAGGGCCTATTGGAGAGGGTTAAAATGTTGACAATGACGAATGAGCCCGTCAGGTTATAACGTTGATCAAATTAAAAATTTTAGTATAACGTTGATCAAATTTAAGATTTTAGTATAACGTTGATCAAATTTAAAATTTTAGTATAACGTTGATCAAATTTAAAATTTTACATGGAAACTGGTTTAACTTTATAGATACATTTGTCTATCTAATATCTCTGAAGATTCTGGAACCAGTTGAATAAAACAGAAGACAACCTCCGCAGTCTAGGTGGTACCTTACCATCTGAAGTTTTATTCCTGTTGGAACTCAATTTTTATTAAAAAGGGTTTTAGTCTGGTTTTTACTTAGGTCTGTCTTCCGACACAGGGTTGCTGGTTTTACTCGTAGATTTTTAAAAAGGGCCTGGTTTTCACTTGTGGCTTGTTAAAACACCTTTCTGGTTGTTCAAAAGAGATTGCTACATAGCAATAAAACTGTATACAATGAAAGTATAACATAATACAAAAGTTCGATCAGTTTTGAAGACAATCGTAATTTTTTATTGTTCGTAACTGAAGTAAAAATATCATACAATTTACTGAATACTTTTGAAATTAAAATGTACATATTTGTAGGCATCAAATATTTTTCTATACCTTTACAAATTATAATATTTTGTAAAATATTTTAATGAAATTTATATTGGGTCAATTGATCTGTCATTTTTAAGAACTAATTAAAATCAGTACTTTTAATAAAAAAGAAATACATAATAATGATACAAAAACATGACCACTGAGATCTAGTGGTAGAGTATTGTTTTCCACCTGTGGGTTTCAAGTTCGATCCCTGATTGTGATCAAAGATATAAAAAATGATATCCATGCTTTATAATGTCTTTTTTAGATGGAAATTAGTAAATAAGAAATCCTGGTTGAAATTTTGACACAAAAATAATGTTTTATTTACTCCATAATGTTGGTAAAAGTGATAAATCTTCACTGTATATGTTGAAAGTAAAACTAAATGACATTGTTTATTCCACTTTTTGTAACGGTATAACCCTACCGGTTTCAAAGCTTTCACCTCATCATCAGGGTCTTGTTTGTGCTCTCCTGAAGATGAGGTGAAAGCCTTGAAACCGGTAGGGTTATACCGTTACAAAAAGTGGAATAAACAGTGTTTGATAAAACAAATTACAATGTCTTTAAACCTCCACAACGTTAATGCCTTAACTATAAACAATATAATTATAACTAAATAGGTTTACAAGATAAGGTTTTTGAATTGAGTAATCTTTGTGGAAACATTAACTATTAAAATGAAACATGTTACAGAGATATTACACAACAATTAAGATATTATAATAGTAAACAATCTAATTAAAATAATTGCAAATGTTGTCATTGAAATGATTGATAAAAGATTGAAAGGGTGTTCATGACGATTTTATAAAATCATATTAACTGTAAATTCAAAAAAATCATGAAACAATAGTGCATCAAAATCACCATGAGAGTATAAATGCATACATAAATCATTTGAATAAAAACTTTATGGTTTTGGTTTCGTGATTTTCACAACAATATTTTGGTGCTGAAAATTTGTTGTGCCTCATACTTACATATGAGTATATCTCCCCTTTTGTTGTGCCTCATACTTACACTAAAAATTTGTTGTGCCTCATACTTACATACGAGTAAATCTCCACAATCTTGTCTTTATATAAAGCATTGAACTTAATTTTTATTTTTAAGTATTTATAAATTAAATTTTCTTTTTATTTTGATTTTATTTATACTACAAGATCACATTTTTACCACACTCTCCCCTTTATCTATTTGACAATCATATAATTAGATATTTCAAATCATTTAAAAATCTACAAATTGTACAAGTATTTTTGATAATTACTATAGTTAGAAAGCTGGTAATTTCATATTTTTGTACAAAATAATTACCTATATTTGATCTATATATATTTACATAACGTTTTTATACTTATTAAATACAGTAAAAGTGCAAAAATTGAGACTGCCCAAGAATTTTATTGATACGAATTTATGTTATGTATAATAAATATTTATTCGTTTTGAAATAATTTTTTTTCCAAAAACCATGCTTTATTTATTGAAATCAGCATAATCTTCTTCATCATTGTGTGCTCAGTGCTGAGGGTCATGGTTCTGTACCTAGTCTTGAACTTAATGCACCACCTGTCTCCATCCCTTCCGTACCTGGGGCATGTTGAATGCAGCCCTTAAAGAGGATCTCGTTAACTTTTTTATTTAGTACGTCTATCTCATAGGATACCTTCCTCTAGTTCCCTTTGCCTCAACTCTCCCCGTGATCACCAGCTTCTCCAGACAATATCCTTTTTGACAACATGTTCAAAGAATTCTTTTCCTGTATGTTGTCAAAAGTTTATTTATTAATTAGTTTCAAATTAATTCATGTGAAAATTTGCCGCCTAGCTATAAACTTTTGAAAAGTTCAGATTGTCAGATGGTTCAAATTTTTATACTTTTACTGTATATTCGATATCCTTTTATTATGAAATAAATATTTTATATTCTTATCAAACACTTTTACATCTACTTGTATGTAAGAATTTAACTATTTATTTAAATATTACATTTGTTCAAATATGACAGTGTTTCCCAACGTGGGGCCCACGCCCCACAGGGGGGCAATTTGATTTTTAAGGAGGGCAATTCGAAAATTGACTCGTTCAGAGTTTAGTCGTATTTTGATTGCTTTGTCGCGTCACCGTTACGTAGGGGGGGGGGGGGGCTTAAGAATTTTACAAAGGCTTGGGGCATAGCACAAAAAACGTTGGGAAACACTGGTTTATAGGGTTCTTTAAGCTATGCATATTTTGATTGCACGAACTCTGCTTCTAAGTGTTTCGATTTTAAGAATATATACATTAAATTATTACGCAAAATAAATATAAAAGCCTTAAATATTTATTATTATAATAATGTTAAAAGTATTTATGCTTCCTATAATTTGTGGTTTTCAATTTTTTTTCATTAAATTAAAAAAAAACTTTATATTTAAATTTATATGGGAATGTTAAAAACAAATTCATCCCGATTATACTCTAGTTATTTTAAGAATGAATCATCTGGAGCATATTTGGAAATAACTAATAGATTGACCTACTTAGTGCTATATTTTTATTGAAGACCTAGCCGGAGTAGTGCTTGAATTCTATCCCGATGGTCTCTGGACCAAAAAAAAGGTTAACAGGGAGGATGAATATTTAAACATGAGGTGCATGGCCGCGCTGTAACGCACTGGATTTCCGTGCGGAAAGTCGTCTGTTCGAACCTCGCGCTGTGCTACTCCTCTCGAACGACACAGGCACTTTTTCCGCCTAGCGCTCGAGGGTATAAGGATACCTATGATTTCGGTCATATCTATTCTTAAAAAAAAATCCTTTTAATGTAGGGAAATATAAATATAGCAGAACACAAAGTAAATCTTACATTTTTAATATAATTGAAATGAATATTTTTTATATTTTTGTTACTTTTGTACTCTCCTGTTGTAACTTGATAAAATATTTTTATATCTCAAATAAAAACGTGTCTTAGATGTAACAAATAGTCTTTTATTAGTCAATCAGTATGCCTAAGGAAGGAACTGCCATCTGCTGAAGTCACTTTCCTACTTATTCTTTATAGAAACATGTCTCATGATGTGGTCTTCTGCTCCTTTTTCCTTGTTATTCTTCCAAAAGATTCCAAATTGTCTCGTTCTGTGTACACCCATGTCACCTTTTGTGTATATCACATTTTATGCACCTTTTTACTGGAATTTTGCTATAACTTAATAGAAAAAAACAACAAATTCGGTTTATGGAAGAAAATTCGATGTATGGAATGTTTTAAAGTTGGAATTCATATTGTATCGGACGTGTAGCGTCACCCTTGTGTGTGTGTATGTGGTATGATGAAATAGACAATGCGGTGTAGATCTGGAGGCAAATTCACCCTAATATTTGTGTATTTAAATCTGTGTATGAACCCTTATATTCCCTGTGTATGAACTCTGTTAAATTGTATACACATAACTTGTCATGTAAACTCTGCTATATGTAACGTTATGTAACGTAATATGTAATAACCTTTGAAATATGTCTTGTATTTTTATATGTTATATGTATGTTTGTTTGACTCCGATCGCGTTCGCGACCGCACTGGGAATAAGTGACTTGCCGGGCGGGGCGATCGGAGTAGGTCAGGGCCCAGTCGGCGTAAGCAAGGCCCAAACCCCGAAAGTTGTTGTGTTTCGCGGGCAATGGGCGCTTGTGACGGCCGACTGACCATTAATATAGAGGGCCCACCGATTTGGAAAAATATTAATTCTCAGTAATACCGATTTTACCATGTTTTTACTTGAGACCCGCTACCCTACATCGATTGCTTGAGAGGAATCTCTCCCTGCTCTTCTTCTTCTTCTGCTGGATCTTCGCTACGGAATTCGCTACCCCGATTCTCTGAGCGCTACGCGGCAACCAACGTGCCTATCTCCAGTCTTTGTACCTGTCCGGTACACATATGATGACTTGTGCAAAGTGCCTCAAGATCCAGCATTAAGCGACACGAAAGACAGTAAAAGTTTCTCGATAATCAACACTGATGGAAATAGTCTACGCTTATCACATTAAGTAAAGAATATTAAAATTCTAATTGAAAATGATTTAGGCCTCGGCCACACACGGAGCCTCGCTTGATGCTTAGAGCTATGTTGCGAGTTAGGCGACATATCCTAGCGAACCAACGCACCGCATACTATCGCAGTGGCCACACTGCACGCTTCGCGCCATTTTGCATGACGATTAGTCATCGAGTGAATCTCCTAGTGAACAGACGTGTTGGTTAATTTACAAGATGGCGGAAGTTTTAATGACAGCTGTGTATAAAAGGGAACCGTTGTGAAACCCATCAAGCAAATTATAGAAAAATGTACCTGTAATAAAATCACTTTGGAATGAAGTTGCACAGAAAGTAAATAAAGATGATAAGTTATAATGAAATTGGTTAGTTTTGAGAGTGACATCGTGTGTTGACTCAACCTCTCCCAACTGTCAAATGAATTTGTGCGTAGCACTTTTGTACCGCACAGGGTATAAATAGACTGTAGTGTAGGTACGTTGGTTGCTGCGCCGCGCTCGGAGAATTGAGGTAGTGAATTCCAAAGCGAAGATTCAGAAGAAGAAGAAGGTAGCGGGGTGGAGAGATTCCTCTCAGGCAGGTCGAAGTAGCGGGTCTCAAAGTAAAACACAGTAGAGTCGGTTGTTACTGAGAATATATTTTTCCTAAAAAGGGACCCTCCTTATTAATGGTCGGTCGGTCATCACAAGCGCCCATTCCCCGCGAAATACAACAACATTCGGGGTTCTGAGCGCTGCTTAAGTCGACCCGCCCGTGACCTACTCACGACGGTTTGCCCGCAAGTCCTTTATTTCCCTTGCGGTCGCGAACACGATCGGAGTCAAGCAAATATAAAATTACAAGACCATTTTTCATACAAAACATATAAATTTTACAATAATCAAGAATTTCATATACAACATATCAAGTATAAGGATTTACATCAATACACATGCAAGGGTGACCGCACCCGTCCGATACAACTTTGGTGGGTCCAAGCATGAAGTCACCTAGTATATGAGCTTATCACATAAAATCTAGCTTAACCCTTCCCTTACGGTGATAAAAATAATACGCGTGCTCCGGTGTTGGGTAGTGAGTACGCAATAAAAAATTAGCGATTTTAAATCGGAAAAATAAGAACATTCATAGATAATCCCCTTAATTAATTATAATTGAAGTTAAAAATTAAAATAATTGAGATTTATTTGCTGAAAACATTAAAAAACCACCTGAAAACATTAAAAAACGCTCACGGAACGGGCGTACGTCTAACCTATTTGCAAGCCTAGAGGCTACTAGTGGCGCGGAACGTCAGTCGCATACCCCGGCGCTTACGCCTTTGCTTGCGACGTTGAGACAATTCAGGTTCTCGCAATTCAGTCTAGTATGCAAGAGTGAGATGCGAATATAGTGTCGCGCTTCCCGCATACTATTCACCTATCGTCAAAACGAGGCACTCGCAGCGTTTAAATGCGAATTTGTTTTCGATCTTTACAAAACACCTCGATGTAGTCGATAAATTCTGATTATTATTAATATTATTTTTTAAATCAATGCGTAAATATATTATGGAGGAATACCTAAAATCTTAACCTTGTATTTATTATATTTATAGAGATATTGATGGTTATTAGAAGCAACGTGTAGAAGATACCCAACACAGGGAAGGAAAAGTTAACACCTAACGAAGCACTTTGGTGTGGCCTTTGCCTTAGGTTAAGAGAAAAGTTTCTTGAAAAATTGATGATATTACATAAAATATTATTAACAGAAGCTTGTTGAGGAAAAGATGCAAAGCAGTATACATTGGATGGATATTTCTGCTAAGTTCTGATATGGGTTTTTTCTGTTCTACATATTTTACAATATATTTGAGAATTTTCTCAAATATTTAATTGATTTTTTTCATTGAAGACATATTTATAGGGAAAACAATTTGATATATGGAATTTAGTTTATGTACAACTTTTCAGGAGTACATCTATTCTTAAAGCGAGGTATGGTCTTAAAATTAGTCTTTTTGTGTTGGTAATCAAAATGTATATCTGCTTATCTTTTAAAAACAAAATCAAGTTGCATTATCTTGTTTTATATAAAACAAATAAAAAGCTATTTCCAAGGAAAAATTTAATCAAATGAATTATGGCCATCTGTTGACTCGTCAACAAAACAAAATCGATTGTATTTTAAAAGATAAGCCGAGACTCGAATCATAAATCAAATTTATTGTTTTCTATTTTATTGAATCACAAAAAGTGTTGGTTTTCAAAAGAGGAAATTAAATTAATTAATTACGACCATTTACATTGAGAATGTGGTAAGTTACTTCCAGTGACTTCTATCATCAGCAAGGCCCGTGTAACTTCAAGTGACGAGCTCTTTATCTGGTCTATTAATTTCTTCCTTGGTCGTCCTCATCGTTTGCATGATCAAATCACTTCAACTCTCAATGCATTGTTATAGGATATAGAAAATGTCAGTCTCTTAAGTATTTCTCTCATTACTCTCCAAATAAACTTTAGTTTGTGGACAAGCAGTCTAAGAGATGATAAATTTCAACATGTGCACTAAAATCGATGTTGATGAACCTTTGCCGTGGATTTTTACTCTATTAGCACTTGAGTGCTCGTGCCAAATTTCCAACTGTCAGTGCTTGTGCAGATCAGTATTGTAATTAATTTAAGTAAAGATCTTCCACTGCAAATATTTATTATTTCATTACAAATAAAGTTGTTAAATAAAAAATACTAATCGTACAAATAAAAACAAAAGTAATGAAAACAATTAAACTCAATAAGTACAAAAAATATCATTTTTAACCCTTTATAATCCTTAATTATTATTTTTTACCTACCACCAACAACAACAACATGATTGAAATGATTATTGGTCTTGCAGAAAACAAATTATGACAATAACACATAATGCAAGTCTCGTGACTGAAACAGACGCTATGAAACAATAAAAATAAATATGTAAAGGCGCGCAATGCCTTTTCAAACAAAGCAGACAATAAAACTTAATTTAAAATCGTGATTCTTCCTTTAGTTAGTTCATGGTTTTGGCCGTGTTGAAAAAACTGTGCAAACGAAAGGTGCAAAGATATAAAATTAAAGAAATGGGACTGTTTTATTTTAAGAGAACATTTACTTTTTTTACAAGCGGGTAAATTATTAGTGTAATTTAAGCTACCAAAATATACAAATACATTAGACCAGAGTAAAGAACCATTTCGTGTTGAAAGACCACATTAAGTTAGCTGGAACGTAATAAGGTCGCATTCAAGAAACTTAAATTAGATGCACAAAACAAGCAAGCACAGAAACACAAGATTGTACGCGATTTCTTAGCCAAAAAAAGTATCGACCCGTATTCACCTGATTTGGCTGTATGTGATTTCTAGTTATTCCCGAAACTGAAATTGGCGATGAAAGGAAAGCGTTTCGACACGATTTCAGACATCCAGAAGGCTTCGACCGCGATTTTGGAGGCGATTCTGAAGAATGAGTTTAAGGAGTGCATCAGAAAATTTTACAGTGTTGTATTGACTCATAAGGAGTGTATTTTGAATAAAAGGTAATGTAAACTTAACTTAATTAATTTACAAAATAGACAAAAAAAGGGGTCTCAATAAAGTGTTGTATTGGAACAGTATCACAATAGAATGTAGTTTATTTTCTCCCTCCTTTGACCTTCCGATTGGAACACACCGCACAGTCCTTGTGTTGTTATGGATAAAAATTAAATTACTCTTCCCATCCGAATACTGGATAGTATCGTCTGTGGACAATCGAACCGGTTTTTGTATCGGTGCACGAATGTCTCCAATTAGACTTATCAATAATTTGTTTCTAAATTTTTGATTTGATATTCTTTACATATTTTCCTTCGTAGCATATTCATTGAATAAAATCTATGAATTCACAATACACCATAAAAAATACAAAATATTTTTTCCAAGACGTACCGCACTTCTTTTCGAGGACACCGGCACTTCACTACTGATAATAGTAGTATAGGTACTTGAATCATATGGCCAACTACCTGCAAACATCATAAAAGTATCCCTTGGACATTGAATTCCTGGAATACCGCTATGTCTATTGTTAATTAATGACTGTGTTGGTCCTATTAAAATAATAATAACAATGTAAAACTGCGTAGAAAGTCTTAATATGACAAATTCAGACCTTAATGAACACTTATTGACAGTATGGGTACGTTGCATATTCTGGTGAGGTTCAAACTTACTCATATCTTAATGGGAAGATCATATCTGGCACTTGACTTGCCTTGTTAGCTTGTCAATGAGTTCACCTAGCTTGTCAGTATGGTTGGTTTTGGGTCTATACACATACTTGACGATACTTGATCTTAGGAGAGGGAGGGAGAGCGGGAGAGGGAGCGGAAGAGAGAGAGAGCGGGAGAGGGAGCGGAAGAGAGAGAGAGAGGATAAAGGAATGGGAGAGGGAATGAGAAATGGAGATCAAATCAAATTCGTATAATTAATTTATTGGGTGTTAACATAAGTTGTGTCCGTTTTTTTCCAATTTAAAAATGAGCACCACAAGTAAAACAAAATGGTAAAGGTTATACGTCATTCGAAAGAAAATTTTCTGCTCTACAAGATATTGTGTTTGCTTTTACGTTACATATACTATTTTATTTATACAAGCCTTCAAAATGAAATGACAAGTAGACAAAATTGATCATTTTCGACACCTCCTTCTGTTCGCGTTCAATCGAGGGAATAAAGCTGCCAAAGCTGCTCGTGATATTTGCAAAGTGCACGGTGAAGATGCTATGAATAAAAGGACAGCTCATCGATGGTTTTTGCGTTTCAAAGACGGTAATTTCGACCTGAAAGACATGGAGCGTTCCGGACGACCATTGGACTTCGATGAGGACCGCTTCAACTATATTATTCATGAAGATCCTCTTCATACATTTACTATTTTGTTTTAATTTTGGTGCTCATTTTTAAATTGAAAAAAAAAAACGCACACAACTTATGTTAACACCTAATATTTTCATAAGAAAAGCTGATTTAATATTCAATGAGACACTCAGTAGAACAGTGCTTTTTAACGTTTTTACCAATGCTGAACTCTTTGAATAATATTCTTGCCTCAGGGAACCCCTATATAAAAATGATTATATATCAATATTAATATCTTTTTTCCCTTTTATAAACTTAAAGTTCATAGGAAAACAATATATTTAATAAAAGCTAATCTAAGCAAAAAATAACTAACGTTTCTCTCAAATTTATGGACTATACAAAAAAAAAACAAAACAAATCATCGATGATGCCAATCTATCAATGATGCCAAATTCTTACATATTAGCGGCAACGGAAATAAATTGGACAGATTAGAGGCCCTAGAAATTTCTAAGTCAGTATACCGATCAGAGCATCTGTTGAACAGTTATTTCCCCAAAATCTCCCCGCTCTTGGCCGAAATTATACCTAGCCTTCCTCACCCCGCAGCCTCCAACCGTTGAAGTGTCTATATCGGTACCAGTTCAACAGCATTTAGTCCTGTTTGCGCTCCCCTGAAGATGAGGTAAAAGCCTTGAAACCGGTAGGGTTATACCGTCACAAAAAAGTGGAATAAACAGTGTTTGTTAACAATAAATTACAAAACAAATCAAACTGCTTGTTCAAGAGACCCTACTATTTCTCGCGGAACCTCTAACGAGTTGTCACGGAACCTTAGGTTTTCGGGAACCCCGCTTAAGAAACAGCATTAGAGCCGTGTTTCCCAACGTGGGGCCTACGCCTCACAGGGGGGGCAATTCGAAAATTAAACAACACCACATCTTCAAGCTATTTAGTGAAGAGCAAAATGCTGACTATGTGAGACTTTTACTTCACACTGAAGTAAGATGGCTCTCGAAAGGGAACTGTTTGAAAAGATTTATGGAACTATTTGATACTCTTAGTGATTTTTTAAGCTTCAAACCTGAAATGAAGAATCTGTTAACGGTCGATGGTAAGGCATTTGTGAGTTATTTAGCCGATATCTTTGAAAAAACTAAATATATTAAATAAACAACTTCAAGGAATAAATAAAACTCTTGTCGATGCAAAAGCGAAGATATTTGGTTTCATTACCTTTATTGAATTATGTCAGAAATATATTTACAACAAAAATTTTGAAAAGTTTCACTGGCTCCAAAAATGTGAAGTGACTGATACCGCTACGAGTAGACTTGTTATTGTTAATCATCTGAAAATTATATCGGTTGATTGAAAAGAAAGATTTTCTGATATGAAACAAATTGTTTTTCCAACTTGGATGATGCGATGCAGCAATGTAATGTTAGTGGATTTGTCTGATATTTCAAATATTTAGTATCAAGAAGAACTCAGTAGCAGAAATGCAAAATGATGAGGCAATTAAAGGTTTACCATATTTAATATAAAAGGAGCGATGCGATGGCTTTGTAAGGAAACTGAAATTAAATACCCAAATCCAACCAAATGTGCAAGAAAACTATTGTTACCGTTTCCATCTTAATATTTAGCTGAATGTGGATTTAGTACCATAAATGATTTGCTGCTAAAAAAAAGAAATTGGCTGGATATAACACAACGGGGAGGGGAGACTTGAGACTAAAGCTAACTAAATTGGAACCTAACATAAAATCTCTTTGCAGCAAGCAAGCATCAAGCGCAAGGATCTCACTAAATTTAATAAATAATTACTATAGTTCAGAAAATGTAGGAGTCCTGTGACAGCTCACAAATTTGCCACAATACAACCTTGTAACGATGTTCAGTAATTTTAATTATTTTATCAACTTTGATATAAGCCTCAATTCTAATAAATAGCAAGTTATTTAGGTAAATACATTACATAAGGTTGTCATTTGTGAGCTGTCACCAGGACTCATCCTAGAATTTCCAAACTATAATAATTAAAATAATTTAGAAAAATATTTCATTAAAATTATTTTGTACTTGAATTTCAGTTCTCCATTATATGTTTTGAAAATTTACTTATTGTGTTTGCTTATTTCCTAGTGATTTCTTCCTTAAACCCATCATTTAAATTTCTTTAATGAACAATTCAATTTTTGAATATTAAAAATTGTCTATAATAGGTTAGTCAAAAAGTTTTGAAAGCGACCTCTATGGAGCAGTAGAAAAACCAAAATTTCTACGCCATTTTAATATTTCATCTTTCATAAGAACGTACTCAAAATTTCATTTCGATCTGTCAATTTATTCTTTGTTTACAAGCCATTTGAAGTTGACGTGTCAGTGTATTTTTTAACAATGAAAAAATCCGAATATCGTGCAGTGATTAAATTCTTTGTTTTGGAAGGTTTATCGGCTACTGAGATCCATGCAAAGATGGTGAAAGTATTAAAGGAGTCTTCTCCTTCATTTCCATCCGTTCACCGATGGGTTTTGGAGTTTAAGCGTGGCCGTACAAGCGTTGAAGACGATCCACGCTCAGGACGTCCAAAAAGTGCATCAACACCAGAAATCATAGCGAAAATACAGGATATGGTTTTGGAAGATCATCGATCGACTGTGGATGTGATAGCTGACACCATAGACATCTCACATGGAACAACATGGCATATTTTGGCTGAAGTTTTGGGTTTCAAAAAACTGTGTGCACAATGGGTTTGCAACCGCATTTGCGAACAATGCAACAAAAACACGTTCGAATGCGACTTTCTGAGCAACATTTGGAGCAATTTCGAAAGGATAAAAAGGATTTTCTGCGTCGACTCATCACTATGGATGAGACTTGGGTCTACCACCATGATCCTGAATCAAAACAAGAGGCAAAGGAGTGGTGTGAACCAGGCACTTTGGCTCCGAAGCGAGTTCGTGTCCAGAAATCGGCCAAGTTAGCGTCAGTTTTTTGGGATGCAAAAGGAATTTTATTGATAGATTATCTCCGAACTGGTAAGACAATCAACTCTGATTACTATTGTGACCTTTTGGACCAGTTGGATGAAAAAAAATGTGAAAAAAGACCCGGTTTGCAGAAGAAAAAAATCATTTTTCATCAAGACAATGCACCTGCTCACACAGCTCAAAAAACCATCGCGAAAATCAGTGAATTGGGGTACGAATTGTTGCAGCATCCACCCTATTCGCCAGATTTAGCTCCCTCTGACTTCTGGCTGTTCTCACACCTCAAAAAATTCCTTCGTGGAAAGCATTTTTCATCAAACGAAGAGGTTATAGCCGTCGTAGAGGAGTATTTTGCAGGCCTTCCAGAAAGTCACTTCCGTGATGGGACAACAAAGTTGGAAGATCGTTGGACCAAGTGTATTGATCTTATGGGAGACTATACTGAGCAATAAAAGTGATTTCCCCCCAAAAAAAATGTATTTTCATTTCCGCTTTCAAAACTTTTTGACTAACCTAGTATGTTATGTTACGTAGGGGTTCCACGATAAAGCGGCCGCTTAGTTGATTTTGATCGCTTTGTCGCGTCACCGTTACATAGGGGAGGGGGCATAAGAATTTTAGGAAGGCTTAAGTGGGGCATAGCACAAAAAACGTTGGGAAACACTGCATTAGAGGGTTGCCACTTTCAGATAGATTGAGAATCTCTAATCTTATTTGTATATTTAATGTACTCGTATATTCGTATAAAAAACTGATTCCTATCAAAATATATTTATTTTATTTATTGGAAAATTGATGTATTTTCGTATAAAAGAAATTATTTCTATAATTCAAGATAATTTCAGTGATTTATTACACTTCTAATGATATGGTTTTAATATTTCGCCTGAAATACAAATGACCACCTCGTCGTCGCTTTTATATAAAAGAAGCAATTGTACATGATTTAGATGTCCCCAAAAAAGCTTTGAAACAAGACGTCATGTTACAATTGTTTTTATTTATATTGATTGCAAATATCATTGCAATTAAGAGTATCACTAGTGATCAAGAGATCGTGTTCACTTCCGGGTGTGAACAACTTATAGACAATATCAACTTGAAAGGAAACACTAGAATAATTTTCAATCCGTTATTAGAAGAAATAAAAATTATTGCAAACAAATTGGTAAAATCTGTGTTAAATAATGAAATGAATATCGTTACAAATTACGCGAAATGTTTTGATAAAAAGATTATAATAAAGTTCAATTTTAAAAATTTAATATTTTTGATAAAAAATGTGGACGATCTTTTAAATAATTTGAATAAATCTTGTACAGCATCGCACACCCACCCTGATAAGGTTGTGGTAATTGTGTTTAATGTTAATTGTGGAATTGATTGTGTAAGGGAAATCTCTGAAATAAGTTTGAAATATTATTTTTTCAATACCTATATAATCGTGTTTAATAAATCAAGTGATGGAATTAATGTTTATACGTATAAACCTTTTATTGAAGATTGCAATCGGGTCAGTATAGAAGACGTTACAATTGGAAGAAAGATTATTGCAGAAGAGAATCGAAAAATTAATTTCTATTCTTGTCCCTTAAATGTAGGGACGTTTCACCAACCCCCTTACATGAGAATAACAGGGATGAATGAAACTTTTCCTAAATTTGAAGGAATCGAATCGAAATTACTCGATTATCTCATGAAAAAGTATAATTTTACAACGAATTTCGTGATAATGAATAAAGGACGAGACAGGAGAGTGAATTTGAATCTTTTTGACGAAGGCATAACAATCGCAAGTTGTCCTTTGGTCGTATCCACCGAACGCTTAGTCCGAATAGCGTATGCCACGTACGACGTAACAAAAGTAGTAGTCATGATTCCCGCTCCTAAAGTCATGGACAGCATTAAGAAGATCTTCAAACCGTTCCATCTGGATTTGTGGTACATTCTCGGAGTCAATTTATTAATTTTGAAAATATTTCAATACGCATTCAATAGCTTTTTGTCGTCCAAAAATAATCATTCGCAAGAAGTTATGATAAATATGGAAATAGAAGGTGTCATTCTCGGGGTCACAGTTCCTTTTCATCCGAAAAAAACTTCGATCCGTTCGTTTTTCATCGCTTACGTTATATTTTCTTTTTTTATTCGTAACGCGTATATAGCGGCTTTGTATAAATGCATCATATCAGATTATTACGAAGAGACGCCCAACACCCTCGAAGAAGTTGTAGATCAAAATATACCAATAGCGGTGGGGAATTATATGAAAAACGATATAATTACTCAAAATCCACTGTTGAAAAAAGTTTTTTACATACCGAGTGACATGTTAGACCTGAAAATCTACAATATCTCAATGGGGGAACAATTCGCGATGTTTTATGCGGAGGCAATGCTATATTATAAGCTACAAGAGTTTAACAAATCTGTTTCAGATGTTAGTATTATTCCTGAAAGTATTATGATGTACTACATCAGTCTAGAGTTTCCTAAAAATTTTCCATACGTTGAAGAATTTACTAGAGACACGAGATATATTGTCAACGTTGGGCTGATGGTAAAATGGCTCAGAGAAGCTGGAAGAAGTCTGCAAGGGGCGAAGAGAAATGGGTTGAGGAAAGATACGATAGTCCTCAACATTGAACACATAACTGGGGCAATATATTTATTGTTGGCTGGTGTTGTTTGTAGTTGCGTTGTATTCATTTTTGAAATCCTCCGCTTTAAAGCGTGTCAAGTAAAACCAATTAAAGGTAAAAGAAAATAAATAGTGATATTTTTTTAAGTCAACTGCTTCTTGAAAAATATAATTAATATGTTAGAAGTTTAAATTTGGTTTAAAATGTGGCCTATTAATTGTTTTCACTCAACATATGTATGTATATCGTAACTATTTAGAATCTCTGCTATTTGGGGAGTATTTTATAAAACGAGTTAAGAATAATATCGAACGGCGTGTAGTGAAAATAAACCATATGAATCAAACATAATTAAAATATGCTAAGACCATAGTTTGCAACAGTATTTTAGTACCAACCTTGATGTAAGGCAGTGGTCGGCAACCAGCGGCCTGCGAGGCGTCACGGTGCGGCCCACAAGATTCACATTTAGACGTAATACTACGCGTCTCTACTCAAAAAATGCAAGCGAATATAAAAAAAACTTCCAAGTCAAATGCAGCCACAAAAACCTCATTGGTTTTATTAACTAAAATAAATGTCGTAAAAATATATAATTAGCGTTTTATTTTTAAATATTTGTACACAAATATTGTAGGTATACTGTAATGACATATGGCCCAAGTTCGGACGGCACTAATCCCCACGTAAAATATTTGGCCCTCTTACAACAAAAGGTTGCCGACCCATGATGTAAGAGAACGAAATGTGGACGAGGAAAATATAAAAAAGAGCCGACTAAATGCTGTAGAAATGCGTGCATTAATAAGGCTACATGGAGGGACAATGTATGTCAGAATACAGAATGTAGTGATTAGGGAACAATAGATATTTGTATGGCACCCGCTAAAAGTTTCATTCTTAAAATTAGTAACGTATTTAATACTATATATGTCAGTTAGTTTAATCAAATCGCTACCCACGGTGTTACGGGGGACAAAACAAGTCTCCACCTAGCGCAATCTTCATTAGAAGATTTAAATCTTATTTATTTTTTATGGGCGCAACATCACGATAAAGAAGCATCTGCCCACAGAGACTCCTCGTCCGGTGGTAACACACCTGAGTGCGATAAGAATAGTGGCGACGACGGATTTAAAGTGCAACGTCAAGGGAGAATGAACATGATTCGCCTTAAGGGTTGAAGTTCAGGTGCCTCAAGTTGCCAATACTTTCACAGAACACAGACGCCACTAGATTGAGAAGCCAATCGGTCCGAAGATGTACCGATGAAAGGCTGAGTGGACATCTCTCTGGAAATTATTCACTCAATTATCATCGCAGTACAGATTGATCCAGATGGCCGCAAATTACAACAGGGTGAAGGGACAAGATTGAAGCCAAAAACATCGCCATTAACCTTTCCCTTCCTGTGTTAAAAAAATCTGTGAATTTATTCCCGATTTTCACAAAATATCTCTGATATGGCCGATAAGTGCTAATTATTATTAATATTATTTTTTTCATTCAATGCGTAAATGTATTACGGAGGAATACCTAAAATCTGAACCCAGTATTTATTATATTTATAGAGATATTAAAGTTTTTAGAAGCAATGTGTACTAGTTACACATCACAGGCAAGGAAGGGTTAAAGATCTCATGGCCAGAAAGAAATTGGGTCATCCAATAGTTGGATACACTCACGGGGAGCCGAGGCGCGTCTTGATCTAAGAAAAAAAAAAAATTCCTACGGAGAGTGACGACCATCGATGTTACCAAGTTGACAAATGGGCCTCTAGGCAGGCTTTAAGAATCTCGTGAGGGTCACTCTTGACAAGGGGTGAAGACGGGTGCTACCTACCCTCGTGGATTGACCCTATACTATATAACAATAATATTAATTTAAAAGAAAAATGTTAATTTTGTTTATTTATTTACACGAGTAATTATACGAATATACACTTGATGACAAACAAATAACAACATAATTTCAAGTCGACACTCAATTTATACGTATAATACCCGGCAGTAAGTAATATACATCGGGCTTAAGAAAGAGACTGTCGGCCATAATCGGCTAACTTCGGCTTTGTAGAGCATCGTCTGTTCATATAGTAGTTCGAACTCTAGGTATAGGGAAACTTTTATAACAATAATGTTATTACTCGTATTTATACTTGAAATGTATTTATAAAAATAAAGTTTGAAAGCATTTGATTAAAACATTTTTCATTTTTGATCTCGCTATCAAAAGCCGATAAAATGGACCCTGATCACGTTAGTTCACATACGAAAAGAATCGACCAGAAGAACATTTTCGAGTTATCAAATTTCCCAGCATCCGATCGCATGCACGATCCGCGTGTGCAATGCATTTAAATGCATCTGGAAGTGTGCCCAGGTGTCCTTTGGGAGTCAGGTATAGATGTTATTGTACTGGATTCTTTGCATTCAAATTTGCACACTTGCGAATGGAACCAATTAAATTTGCATGCATAATTTTCACGTTGCATCAAATGGTTACAAGTCGTGTATCTTTTTATATCCGGGTCGTTAAGGCTTAATATGAAATTTCCACCTCTTTTAGCAATTTAAGTTACACTCGTTTATGTTTTATTTAATGTTTTAAGGTGATTCTACCTGAATTGCACTGTAGAAAAGACCGAGGGAAATGTGGTTGAATCGAGTTTTTGAAAAAAGGAAAGGAGTTATTTGAGAATATATAAAGATATTGAGGAAGCGCAAATGTATGTTGTCGAGTAGTAAAATGTTATTTGATTTTTATGGCGTTCCTTAGCATTTATGCAATGGTAATGTGGACATGTTGAAGAGTGTGGCAAGGATACAATGCAGGTGTCTGTCCTATTAACTGAGCCTTTAAGTTTAAAATCATTGTGGAAATAATTGACGACCTTCAAACGCTTATAGATAAAATTAATGAAGCCGGTGTGAGGCTGGGGCTGAACATGAACGTGAGTAAAACTAAATTCATGGTGTTTGCCCGGCAGGATCACATCTAGCATTGAACGGTGCTGATATAGAGAGAGTGAAAAAATTGAAATACCTCGGAAGTATCCTAGTGGAAGACCTCGACCCAGAAACCGAAGTCAAGTGCAGAATTGAATCGTCTCGTGCGGCTTCTAATAAAATGAGAAGCGTGTTCTGCGATGATAATCTAAACTTGAAACTTCGACAACGGTTAGTCAAATGCTACGTTTGGTCAGTGTTATTGCATGGAGTGGAATCACGGAGCCTCAAAGTTGGTAGTATGAACCGACTGGAAGCATTCGAAATGTGGATGCACCGGAGAATGCTACGGATACCCTGGACGGATATGGTCAGCAACATAAGGGTTCTTCAAAGAGCCAAAGTCGATAGAGAATTGCTGACTAATATTAAAATCCGAAAGGTGTCCTACTTGGCTCATGTACTTAGAGGAGAAAAGTACAAATTACTGCGCCTGATCATCCAAGGCAAAATAGAGGGCTGAAGAGGTGTCGGCAGGAGGCAAACATCCTGGCTCCGCAATATACGTGATTGGACTGGTATAAGGAGCGTTGGGGATCTTTTTCGGGCTGCCGGAGACAAAGATGCCTACTCTCAGGCGATAGTCAACATTGGGGAGACTTGACATGCCACTAGGAAAAAGAAGAAGAAGTAATAATAATGAACGAACAATTTATCATGTTTGGCGCCATTTAGAGAGCAAACTCTCCTCAAGGGCGATTCAGCTCGGAACTTGAACCCCCATTATTTTTGACAGATTAAAAATTCTACCAAATATAAAACATATTTGGTAAAAAAACCGCAGAAAACTTAACATACCAAGGAAAAACGAACTACAAAAAAACCTTTGTAGTTCTTCCGATATGTGATAGTAACGCATTCGGATTCAGGTGAAGTGTAGTGTACGAGTATATGTGATGTGTTCATATACCATAATAAATTTTGCTGACTCAACCGCTCCCAAATGTTAAATGAATTTGTATCAAAGCACGTGGCGTGCAATATGGCAGTATATGTATGGTATCTAGTAAATAAGCGTAGCACCTAGTTTAGCATTAAGCGAAGCACTTCGGCGTGGCCTTAGCCTAAGATATAGACCATACCATGCCACAGGACTAGGAACGTTAAAAACTTTATCATAATATCCAGCCCTAACGGATCCAGTTGAAACAGTCTATTTATTAGAAGATGAAGAAATCGATATTATACGAGGCATATCCAGAAAGTAAGTGTACTGAATTTTTGTAGGTTACAATTTTTTTTATTCAAACAAAAAAATTACGTGGTTACCGTAGTACATATGTAAGCTATTTTTCGACATAGTCGCCATTCCTCTCAATGTAGGTGGTGAAGCGGGGTATCAACTTTTTGATGCCTTCCTCGAAGTAGTTTCCCGCCAACCCCTCCGTCCACTTCTCCATCTCCTCATTTACCTCCTCGTCGGTTGAAAACCTTTTTCCACCCATGTGCAGCTTCAGGGAGGTAAAGGGATATAGTAGTAATCTGAAGGTAGCGGTCAGGGGAATGCGCGGGATGGTTCAGAACATCCCATTTAAACGAGGCGAGCAGTTCCTACGTGGCGTTGGCCGTGTGTGATCTGGAATTGTCGTGCAGCAGGCAGACTCCCTTTTTCAGCATGCCTCTCCTCTTGTTCTGAATCACCCTCCGCAATTTTTTAGGGTCTCACAGTATCTTGCAAAGTTGATGGTCTCCCCTTGAGGCATATATTCAATTAAAATTATGCCTTGACAGTCCCAAAACACGGATGCCATGATTTTATTGGCTGAAATTGTGGTTTTAAACTTTTTGGCGGAGGGTGAAGAGGTGTGACGTGACCGTTTTTAAACTCGCGACACCACTTGTACCCACTCGTACGATTCATAGCTTTATCACCATATGCAGTGTTCACCTCATTATAAACCTCAACCGGAGGTTTTCCCTTCCAAACGAGATAACGGATGACGCTGCGTATTTCGCACTTGGCGGGAGATTGGATTGACATTTTTCACGAAACGTGTTGTCGCGTCGACACTTCTCAACGTACTGACCTCGAACCGGTCTTGTTGCGGAGGGGAAGGGTCAGGCTACACGGAAGTGTAGCCAACAAGTCGAAAATAAAATTCATCTGGTCGTGAGAGCCTCAGTACACTTACTTTCTGGATACGCATAGTACTATAGTTCTATTCCTCGATTCGAAAGATATTATCGAGACATCCCATTCTACAGATGTGATGTCATCGTCGTTGCTGGGCCTTGTAGTCGAGGATCCTCTCGCCATTCCAGCCTCAATTCAGTTAGAAAGCGAAGCTGTGCCGTAGACTTTGTTTTTTTTAAGTAAGTGATCCGTTGCATACCAGCAAAGTCATCGGCCGCATAGTTGTACTGGATCCGATGGCACACCGAAATGAGACGATCGCAGTACACCGGCATGTTTTATTTCCTCTTTTCAAAAGAATAGATATGATTTATTTATTTATTTATTATTACACATGACAAGAAATATACACAATTTAAGAAAAACAACAGATAATTTGATTTGGACATACAATTTTAATGGATCTGGGTTTGTTGCCTTTCATTTGTCGTATCCCCAGTAAACTAGGCTTTTGCCTGTATCTCACTGAGGATATTTAGCATGAAAAAAAAATCGATACTTCTTTCCGATTTTTGATTACACAAAAACAAAACCCCGTTGCACGCTCTCATCAACCTGACAGTGACACTCAACTACAACTGGAAACATCTTGCGAAATTCAACTCCTCACACATCATCACTCCAGAAAGACCAAAAATATTCATCCCACACTATACCGCACACAATCACAAATCTCACACAAATTCCCTCCACTCGTCATTCATCCTGAAAGCACAAGTACTCAAAATCCTGTCGCAATAACAACCACGCTCCGATCGACTGTCGAAATGGTTTTCCTACCTTTACCTTTATTGAAGTCGGCACGCCATTGTATGTAATGGGAGCCAAATAAGCATATTGCCTTTGGGCAAAAGAGGTTTTAACTCTAGGGATGGTGAACATTTCATTAGTTGCCATGCGTGTCATGTGTCACTGCTGAGTCTGCATCTTCCCTTCCTCTCGATGGTAGTGCCAGAGAATGGATTTGAGATGCAAATTGGCTATGTTCAGGACCTGATACTTGAAATTGAACTGATTGAAATATTTGTTTATTTATTTAACACTTTTATTGCAAACACAATCTGGCGGGCGTATTGCCAGGCGGCAATCTCTTCCAATCAACTAGACAAAAGTAAATGAAGTAAGTTACGTGGTCGCATAAATCATTCAAATGACTATCCATTCCCACGAAATCCATAAACACATAACATATGTGAGCACATGCCCACGAACCCCACAAAGACGGGCAATCACCCGAACATTATTTTTCATATAAAGTGAGATATCATCAATCAAAAGGAAAGGAACGGATGGTGGAGAGGAAAGGAAAAGAAAAATCAGGAATGAAACACGTTATTTTACTGACTAGAAATTAAGAGTTTTTTCAGTCGCTTCTTAAAGCATGCCAAGGACGGAGCGAGTCTTATGTTGGTTTGTAACTGATTCCAGAGTCTCACTGCATGGACAGTAAAGTACGACGTAAAAAAAGAGGAGCGGTGAACTGGAAAGGTCAAAAGACAATCTCTGTTTGAGCGTAGCGCTAATTCATGATTGGAAAGACGCTGAAAAATTTCGGCGAGATAAGAGGGGGCGGCGGGACAGTTAAGGAGATTATACAATAGAGACAGTATGTGAATTTGGCGTCTATTTCTAACATTCAACCAGTTATGCCTTCTGGTATGAAGTTATATGATCGTACTTTCGTAGGTTGAAAATAAATCTTAGACGCACATTTTGAAGACGCTGTAATATGTCCAGCTGTTCCTCTGTAACATCCAAGTAACATACGTCCGCATAGTCCAGAATCAGAAAGAGCAGAGATTGTACGAGTAAAATTTTGGTTGTAGTTGGAAGGAATCTATGCAACACTTTAAGGGAATGAAGGCTGAAGAAGATCCTTCGGCTTACCTCATTTATTTGATTCTTATACTCCGAATACTAAATGAATAAAAAAAACCTGTGTCAATCGAGGGGAATAGCGCAATGCGGGATTCGAACCGACGACCCTCCGAACGGAAGTCTAATGATATGGGAATATAAGAGTATGATGCCATTTCACGTAGGGGTACACAATGCTAAATTAACTCCGGAACAGGTCATGCTAATACCTGATAACGTTTGTTTTGGCACAATAAGAAAAAACCGACCAGTATTGTAAAAGAAAACTCCGTTATTATTTGCTCAGTATTTTGAGCCGTGCTAGGGGATGCGGGCCGAGGGAGGGATCTGCTCCCTGTTTGCCGCCACTAATGTAACCAATCACGCCACACACATGCTCGTACCTGGCCAGGCTCTATTCCCTATCCTGCACCTAACAAGGATCATTTCATAAGGGATGTGCTTTTTGTTTTCTTTTGTGTATCACTGGTAAAACGTCGATATCACCGATTCCCAACATGTTTGTTGGAGAAAATATCGAAATTTATTCATGTATTCATTTGTATGGTCATTTTTATTTGTATGGTCATTTTCATCGTATTTTGTATAATTTTGTCAATAATTTAACTTGTTGCCATTATTTTCATGTTAAGTAAAATACACTATTGTATCGTGAAGTAAAATACACGATTGTATCGTGAAGTAAAATACACGATTGTATCGTGAAGAAAAATACACGATTGTATCATGAAGTAAAATACACGATTGTATCGTGAAGTAAAATACACTATTGTATCGTGAACTAAAATACACTATTGTATCATGAAGTAAAATACACTATTGTATCGTGAAGTAAAATACACTATTGAATCGTGGAGTAAAATACACTATTGTATCGTGAAGTAAAATACACTTTTTTATCGTGTAGTAAAATACACTATTGTATCGTGAAATAAAATACACTATTGTATCGTGAAGTAAAATACACTATTGTATCGTGAAGTAAAAAACACTATTGTATCGTGAAGTAAAATACATTATTGTATCGTGAATCAAATTAAATAAACAAATAAATGTTCAAATTGATGATTCGGAAATATTTAATAGCGTAGCCGGGAGACAAGATTGTTATCGGTCCCATTAATTGAGCTTTCGGTCTAAGGACTACTGGAGTAATACATAATAATAGTAAAATTACAATTAATATAACTCCATTTAGACAGAACTCTCCTCAAGGGCGCTCAAACCAAGTTTTTGGCTAATTGCTTAGGCTAAGGCCACACCAAAGTGCTTCGCTAGGTGCTACGTGAATAATAGACTAGGTGACTTCATGCTTGGCCACGTCGAAGTGCTTCGCACAAATTCATTTGACTTTTGGGAGCGGTTGAGTCAACAAACGATGCCACTCTCAAAACTAACCAATTTCATTACAACTTATCATCTTTATTTGATTCCTGTGCAACTTCATTCCAAAGTGATTTTATTACAGGTACATTTTTGCATAATTTGCTCGATGGGTTCCACAAAGGCTCCCTTTTATACACATCTGTTATTAAAACTCCCGCCATCTTGTAAAATCACTTGGTGATACAATAAAATTAACCAACACGTCTGTTCGCTAGGAGACTCACTAGGGGACTAATCGTCATGTAGCGTGGCGCGAAGCGTGCAGTGTAGTCATTGCGATAGTATGCGGTGCGTTGGTTCGCTAGAATATGTCGCCTAACTCGCAGTGTAGCTCTAAGCACCAAGCGTGGCTCCTACCTGTGTGGCCAAGGCCTTAGAGTTTATAAATTAGAAAAGTAATTAGATTTGAATGTGAACTTAAGGTTGACGTGTTGAGTAAGAAGAAGATTACGTTAAGATGGTTTGGACGTGTAGAACGAATGAATGGAGAAAGACTAACAAAACTAATTTATAGTGCAAATTGCGTGGAAGGTGTGTGAGAGGAAGACCAACAAATGTATGTTCGGATCAAGTGAATGATATTTAGAAAGATGGAATCGTAGGATATCAGAGAAATCGTAGATGTTGTGTGAGAAGGTGTATAGATGAAGAAGAGGTTAAGGTTGTGTGTCAAGATACGAAAGTCTGACGCTTTGTTCGCTGTGTTTTCGACGACAGGGAAACGGCATGATGCACTCATATATAAATTACTGATATAATTAAATCCAATTTTAGCTTTATTTTTGTGTGAAAGAAAAATAAAAAAGTCAAATAACCCTTAAATAATTAAAAGTAGATACGGAACTTGCGGTTTGTCATCGCACGTGTTTGGAATACAACCTTGCACATAAATACGCAATAATGATATCGCACGTCTATCGCGTGGAAGTGTTGTTATCAGATGAAAAAAAATGCCAGACTAGCATCTTTTTTATTTTTTGTACCATCGATCCCGAAACCCCGAGGTGGAAGTCAAGCGTTTTATCAACTAGGCTACAGAGGTCGTCGAATTAATGTCAAATGACCCTTTATATTATATATTTGGTAAAATATCGATAATCAGTGTATTATTTAAAGGCTACATTTACACCATAACGATTTATTCTCAATCCCAAACAATGTGATATATTGCATTTTATTTCGTCAGCTTTTGGAAATTTTAACGGAGTCCCGGACAACTTGAGTGTTCTGCGGAACCTTGATTGGGAATCACTGGTCTATAGGAACATAACCAGAGCTATATTTTCCCTGTTTTGAGATAATTGAGGAAATACGTGAGCTTGCATGGAACATAAATAAATATCTCGCCACTTTATATGAGCTTGAATGGAACATAAATACGTATCTCGCCACTTTATATGAGCTTGAATGGAACATAAATACGTATCTCCCCACTTTATATGAGCTTGCATGGAACATAAATACGTATCTCGCCACTTTATATGAGCTTGCATGGAACATAAATACGTATCTCGCCACTTTATATGAGTTTGCATGGAACATAAATACGTATCTCGCCACTTTATATGAGCTTGCATGGAACATAAATACGTATCTCGCCACTTTATATGAGTTTGCATGGAACATAAATACGTATCTCGCCACTTTATATGAGCTTGCATGGAACATAAATACGTATCTCGCCACTTTATATGAGCTTGCATGGAACATAAATACGTATCTCGCCACTTTATATGAGTTTGCATGGAACATAAATACGTATCTCGCCACTTTATATGAGCTTGCATGGAACATAAATACGTATCTCGCCACTTTATATGAGTTTGCATGGAACATAAATACGTATCTCGCCACTTTATATGAGCTTGCATGGAACATAAATACGTATCTCGCCACTTTATATGAGCTTGCATGGAACATAAATACGTATCTCGCCACTTTATATGAGTTTGCATGGAACATAAATACGTATCTCGTATCAGCTTGCATGGAACATAAATAAATACTTCAAGGCGTAATTTAACCATAAAATACACATTTAACGAATTTCATATTTTTGCACAAACAGGATTGATATATGCTTTTTCAATAATAATAATAATAAAATGTTAATTTATATAGCGCTGTTTAGGGAGCAAACTCTCTTCAAGGGCCTTCCAACTCAGGATTTGAATCTATTCATAAATTTTGGCAAAACCTTCTTAAAAGGATTATTTTTTAAGTGCTTCCTAAAGCTGCACACGCCACCCATATACGTGACAGTAGAAAGCAGACAATTCCATGCCATAGGATCAGCAACGGCAAAAGCTCTATCAGGCAAAAGCCCCACCCTATTGAATTGATTTGAAATAACCAATCTATTAAATGATGAAGAAATCAGTAATGGAAAAATCCTATTAATGGGCTTGAATACAAAGTGACAAAGTTTGAAATCAGTTCGCGACACTTAAGCCACTGTAGACTTTAAAGCGGACCAATTTGACAATATTTATGACTATACTCAAGAAAATGTAGCATGGTCCAAGTGACGTTTGAAATGTCATTTATCAAAGGGATAGGGTAAAATCGTTTTTTTTTTACAAATCGAATCGTTTTTTCATAAATCGAATAATTGTTTTTCTCTAAATTAACGATTTAATTCCTAATTTTCATTATACTGACTTTCTAATGTATTGTATGATTTGTATACATCTTTAAATAGGCCAAAATCCACTATGAATTAATACTAATTACGAACATTTAATTTTAGGTATCATATAAAAAATCGAAAATCCAATTATCGTATACCCCATCCCTAGCCAATGCAGACTAACCTAGTGACTTTTGACGAACGTCGCCAAATATTATTTGATTTTAACAAACTGACATATTTTTTCTAATTTGTAACAAGATGTATTAATTTGTCATAATTGTTAGTTTTATGTAATGTATTTAACTAAATAACTTGCTATTTATTAGAATCGAGGCTTATATTAAAGTTGATAAAATAATTAAAATTACTGTACCTCGTTACAAGGTTGTATTGGGGCAAATTTGTGAACTGTCACAGAGACATTTATACAATTGTATGTTTAAAATAAGTAAAAAAAAGGAAACTGTGGAAAGGATACAGAAAAAGAAATCTGTGAATTATCTAATTATAATTAAAATTACTGTACGTCGTTACAAGGTTGTATTGTGGCAAATTTGTGAAACGTCACAGGGACCATGCTACATTTTCTTTAGTATACCATACATGTGTATATCAGCCTAGCAGCTTGAAAACAGACTGGAGTTTAGAAATTTGTGTGAAATACTTCGGAAATAGCGATGTACTTTAAATAATATCAGATGCGGAGTGTGCCGCACTGCACATGATATGCACAAGTGGAACCTAGTGGAGTCTCCTTTCTGTGAGTGCGAGGGAATCCAGACCATATGGACCACATCGTATACAGCTGCCTGCCTGTATGCGTTCTCTGGAGGCGGAGGCCTAACACAGGACGCTCTGACCTGGTTGGAGAAGATACACTGCGCGTGAGGGCCAAACGCAGAATAAAAATAGTTTATCTTATTTTTATTTTTATTTTATTAACGACACAACAGTGTCTTTTATATGCAAATGAATATATGACAAGTTATACAAGTACTTAAAATTATTGACAAAAAATACAAAACTTTATCTTAAACTAACATGTACAGGAGATACAAAAGCAGTAGTAATAATAAATAACAGTCATTGTTTAAAATGATTTAATATTAACATATATATTTAAGTTCAATATATACCACAAAATATTACCAAATTTTACCAAGTAGACTTACGTTATTTTGTCGAAGACTTATTTTACAGTGGTAAAGAACTTAGATTTGTTTTTAGTGGAACAACGCTTACATAGAACAAAAATTGAATTTTTTGGGAATTTTATGGATAGATCTTGAGATATGGAAAACACATGGGCTCACTTGTAGAACGAGATGCAAGTTGCTTTGCAGAATCGAAACCTTCCACATGTTGATGCAGGGTTACTCAACTCCAGAGGCAAAGTATTGTCCTTAATGTTTCGTTTATACTAGGTTATTTATATTAATAAAGGAAAGCACAAATTTAGTACGAGTAGCTATTTCTAAATATTGTTGTGATATTTTGGCGAATACTATATGTTATGGTACACTTATAGAATCACAAAACAAAATATTTGATAAAGAATTTATATGAATATTCGGTTTACCAGTGTAATGCGTCAACAAATAACTTGATTAGTATAACTGCAAAGTGCTTTTCCTTATCCAAATATTATATAACTGATTCTACTGTACATTATATGAAGCACAGTTTATTTGAACGTTTAGTTCAAATAAACTGTCACGATTCAGTAGTGCAGAGTTTTCTGAGCAACAGTCAAGTTCCAATTTAATGGATTGAGAAGTCACCGAGACGAAAAATAAGAATTTTTAACAAAAAATACTAATTTAACACTTTTATTGCTAATACAATTTGGAGGCCTTATTGCCAGGCGGCAGTCTTTTCCAACCAACTAGACAAAAGTAAATGAAGCAAGTTACATGGTCGCATAAACCATTCAAATAACTATCCATCCCCACGAAATCCATAAACACGTACGTGAGCATATGCCCACAAACCCCACAAAGACGGACAATCACCCGAACATTATTTTTCATATAAAGTGAGATATCATCAATCAAAAGGAAAGGAAAGGATGAAACACGTTATTTTACAGACTAGAAATGAAGAGTTTTTTCAGTCGCTTCTTAAAGCATGCCAAGGACGTAGCGAGTCTTATATTGGTTTGTAACTGATTCCAGAGTCTCACTGCATGGACGGTTAAAGACGACGTAAAAAAAGAGGAGCGGTGAACTGGAAAGGTCAATGAACAATCTCTGTTTGAGCGTAGCGCTAATCCATGATTGGAAAGACGCTGAAAATTTTCGGCGAGATAAGAAGGGGTGGCGGGACAGTTAAGGATATTATACAATAGAGACAGTGTGTGAATTTGGCGTCTATTTCTAACATTCAACCAGTTCAATGCCTTCTGGTATGAAGTTATATGATCGTACTTTCGTAATTGAGGATTCAAGATTAAAAAAACTTGTCGAATAACGCTGAAATAAGTGTTACCTTTCGTTTCACTGAAGGTTCAATTATTTAACTATTTTCTCCCTATCTATCTAAAGGGTCCTCTATCTAAAGGTATTAGTTCAATTATTTAACTATTTTCTCCCTATCTATCTAAAGGGTCCTCAGCATACTTTCTACCTACAAGCCTCGGAACTGAAACTGATACAGTGTTCAAATTTGACAAAATATATTCAGAATTAATCTTAGTCGCAAAATTCAATAAATCACAAACTTAAAGACCAGTTTGCAAGAAATAACGAACTGAACTCGGAGTATTTTTTTCTTTCTTTAAGTGCCCTTTCAAGAAGGAAAGTAGAACTGAGTAGAATTGTGTAGATATACAATACTCACAACTCATGCAGGTTTGTCCGAACATCGTGACTAAATGCTATGGGTATGGGCAGCACCTGATTTATTTTACATCCTACAGAAAACACATGGAATTACTGATGGTGCGGCCATGGAAATTGATAAATAAATAGTCCTTTCAGATCTCCGATTATCATCACAGCAAAATTGTTAACTCAATTCTTTAGAAACTTATTTTGTTATACTAAAGAACAATATTGTTATACTAAAGAACAATATTGTTATACTAAAGACCAATATTGTTATACTAAAGAACAATATTGTTATACTAAAGAACAATATTGTTATAATAAAGAACAATATTGTTATACTAAAGAACGATATTGTTATACTAAAGAACAATATTGTTATACTAAAGAACAATATTGTTATACTAAAGAACAATAATTTTATACTAAAGACCAATATTGTTATACTAAAGAACAATATTGTTATACTAAACAACAATATTGTTATATTAAAGAACAATATTGTTATATTAAAGAACAATGTTGTTATACTAAATAACAATATTGTCTAGCTGGAAGAACAACCAAACACACACTTAAAATGTACAGAAACTATACTTGTAAATGTACAAAATTGTTCGAAAATTGTATCTATAAAGCAAGAAAATAAGACGAAATACTAATTCAAATTTCAATGTCTCATTGATTGAAATCTTACGATATTTCTTACGGGCAAAAAATAAAACACTAAGATACAAATGATAACAATGAATATTCAAAAAGGCATAAATTATTTATTTTATAATAAATAAATAAGGGGAGCAGAGAAAAAAATACAAAAAAAGAACAGCATTAAAAATAAGAAATCTATTATTAAAAGCTCAAAAACAAACTTTGACATTTTTTTTTGAAACAGATCAAGAATAATTCACTATTATTTTTCTTTGTATTTTATGTTCAAGGTTAGTTGATCAAATATCAAATATAAGCCTTTGTACGCATGCATTGAGCACTAAATAATTTATTTCAAAGTGTGTTTCTATTTCTTAAAATAACATTAATCGGATCATCAAATCGCGTGTCTGCTTGTTAAATCTTATAATTACTGAAAAATCTTGACATGATTTATTGTTCTCGTACATTTTTAATACCAGTGAAAAGCGTTCAACTCGAAGTTAACCGTACAAATGTTTGAATTTTAACTCGCTTAGTTAAAGACTTACAATGTATAGGTAATGTCATAAAAAAATGAAACAATTTTTGGTGTTTTTTATTATTTGTAATATGTACGTAACACAATCGATGTTTTTTGATAACAAAAATAATTTATTTTCATTGGATTTCAAACTAATCTTTGAAAATTTTGTTGATTGTCGAGATATGAGGATAATTTTTGATAGTAACAGTGAAAAAAGTAACGAAATCGCTAATAAACTTAATCATATCGTAACAAGAACTAGAAAAAATACTGTTACAAATTATTCCAAGTGTTTTAATGCTAATGTTGTAATGAATTTTTATTTTTGTAATATAGTTGTTATAATAGACGGACCTTTTGATCTGTTATTACTTTTTAAACAATCTTGTTTGCAACTCCACAAACATCCAAAGAGTGTGGTCGTTGTGTCAACAAATGCGAGTTGCGAGACGAAATGTGTTCAAGAAATCGCTGAAAATTGTTGGAAGTATACAATAATGAATGCTTTGATCGTGACTTTAAATGGATCAAATAGAAATCCAAAATTCTTCACATACTCGCCCTATACTAAAGGTGGTCGTGTTGTAATAACAAACGTCAATAGTGATGACATAAATTTTACAAATAATGTAAAAAATTTACCAAATTTTTTTAATTGTACCTTAAAAGTAGGAACATTTCATCAACCACCATACATGAGAATTATTGGAATAAATACAAATAATACTAAATTCGAAGGTATCGAGACTAAAATGCTGGAACATTTTATAAAAAAGTTCAATTTTTCAGTTAAATTTGAAATAATGAACTATAAAAAAGATCGATTGTCTAATTTAAGCTTGTTCGAAGAAGAAATATCATTTGCAACATCTCCTTTAATTTTAACCAATGAACGAATATTTCGTTGTCTATATACAACTTACGATGTCACCAATGTGATGATGGTTGTCCCGTCTCCGAAACTTATAAAGAGTATAAAGAAAATTTTCATGCCGTTTCAATTGAATCTATGGTTCACAGTAGCATGTACATATTGTACAATTAAAATATTGAATTTATGCAGAATTAAAAGAAAAAAATCAACAGAATATATAAGAAACATGGATATTGAAGCTGTGATGTTAGGAATTTCAACACCTTTCAAACCCAATAACAACATGATTCGTCTGTTTTTTATTGTATTTATCGCATTTGCTTTTCTTGTGCGCAATGCTTACGTGGCATCTCTTTTTAAGTTTATTGTCTCAGATTTCGAAGATTCACCTCCTGCTAGCATTAAAGAAATTGTCGATCAAAATATACCCATCGGTGTTGGCGCTTACTTGGTCAGTAGTAACCTTTCGAATATACCTTTATTAAAAGATTTGATCATAATTCCGAGGAATATCGTAGATCACAAGATTGTCAATATTTCCAAAGGAGAGAGTTTCGGGTTATTGCATTCAGAATCGATTCTTTATCATAAACTCCAGGACCTGAACAGGTCTTCGTCGGATGTGTATTTAATTCCAGAACCTGTGATGATGTACTACATTAGCTTGACATTTGTTAAGAATTTTCCATTTGTAGAAGACTTCTCGAAAGAACTGAGAAATCTGATTGATACTGGCTTCATGGTTAAGTGGATGGACGACGCTAAAAGGAAACTATCGAAGAATGTTGGATTTAGGAAAGACGCTATCGTTTTACAAGTGGATCATATTAAAGGAGCAATATATATTCTGATAGCTGGTTACATTCTAAGTATTGTTTTATTCATTATTGAAATTGTTTGGTTTAAGGTTAGAGTACAATTCAAATAAAAATAAGAAAATAATTATAAAAAATGGACAATTGTAGAAACGCGTGAAAAATTGTTAATAAATTGGACAATTGTAAGATGTTAAAAATTGTTTACATTGTTAAAAAAATGGATATTTATGGAAAATGGTTAAGATTATTAGCCTTTCCTTCCCTGTGTTGGGTATCTTCTACACGTTGCTTCTAATAACCATCAATATCTCTATAAATATAATAAATACAAGGTTAAGATTTTAGGTATTCCTCCATAATATATTTACGCATTGATTTAAAAAATAATATTAATAATAATCAGAATTTATCGACTACATCGTGGGTATTTTGTGAAGATATCGGAAACAAATTCGCATTTAAACGCTGTGAGTGCCTCGACCTTGTGTCTTGACGATAGGTGAATAGTATGCGGGAAGCGCGACACTATATTCGCATCTCACTCTTGCATACTCCACTGAATTGCGAGGAGCTGAATTGTCTCAACGTCGCAAGCATAAGCGTAAGCGCCGGGGTATGCGACGTTCCGTGCCACAGTAGCTTCTAGGCTTGCAAATAGGTTAGACCTACGCCCGTTCCGTAATCGTTGCCAGATGGTTTTTTAATGTTTTCAGCAAATAAATCTCAATTATTATAATTTTTAACTTCAATTATAATTAATTAAGGGGATTATCTATGAATGTTCTTATTTTTCCGATTTAAAATCGCTAATTTTTGATCGCGCACTCACTACCCAACACCGGAGCACGCGTTTCAATTTTAACACCGTAAGGGAAGGGTTAAACATGCATTATTGTAAGATGTGAAAAATTGTTTAAAATGTTAAAAAAATTGGATAATTTTTATGGTGTGCAAAATGTTTTTTTTTTAATGGACAGTTTTTGTAAGGTGTGAAAAATTGTTTACATTGTTAAAAGATTGGATAATTTGATATGGTGTGAAAAATTGTTTAGATTGTTAGTAATGTACAATTATAATTATTGTAAGCTTGAACAAATTGTTTAGATTGTTAGTAATGTACAATTATAATTATTGTAAGTTTGAACTAATTGTTTAGATTGTTAGTAATGTACAATTATAATTATTGTAAGTTTGAACAAATTGTTTAGATTGTTAGTAATGTACAATTATAATTATTGTAAGTTTGGACAAATTGTTTAGATTGTTAGTAATGTACAATTATAATTATTGTAAGTTTGAACTAATTGTTTAGATTGTTAGTAATGTACAATTATAATTATTGTAAGTTTGAACTAACTGTTTAGATTGTTAGTAATGTACAATTATAATTATTGTAAGTTTGGACAAATTGTTTAGATTGTTAGTAATGTACAATTATAATTATTGTAAGCTTGAACAAATTGTTTAGATTGTTAGTAATGTACAATTATAATTATTGTAAGCTTGAACAAATTGTTTAGATTGTTAGTAATGTACAATTATAATTATTTTAAGCTTGAACAAATTGTTTAGATTGTTAGTAATGTACAATTATACTTATTGTAAGCTTGAACAAATTGTTAGGAATGTTGACAAATGGAAAATTGTCGTAAGACGTGAAACATTCTTTACATTATTAAAATATGGATGATTTTTTAAAATGTAAAAAAAAAATATTAAGATTGTTAAAAAAATGGACACTGGTTGTAAGGTGTCAAAAATATTTCGATTTTTAAAAATTGGGAAATTGTTAGCTGTTAATTTTTTTGTTAAAAAATTGATTATTACTCGTATTGTAAGGTGTGAATTGATTATTACTCGTATTGTAAGGTGTGCATTTTCAAAGATTATTTTAAAACTAGTTGCAACCCGTGAAATATTCACGGAAGTAAAACCAATTCTACATTTATGAAAATATACATTCATAAATGTAAAATTTGTTTATATATTATATATCATTTATACATCGTCCCCTTTTACACCGGTTCAAAAATTGTTAGCTAGGTATTTAAAATTCGTTCAGTATTGTTTCCATCTTTTCATTTATCACGGACCCACCGAGATTCAAATTTCGAATTACTTTCGGAGAGAATCCAAGTATTCCTCTCTCGCTCTCTTGTATTCAAAATTCAATTCTCGTATTCTTTGTTTGGCGACAGCCGTCGTATGGGCTTTGGCCTATTTATACTATGATGTAATGCTTTTAGAAATGTTATTGTGTTTTAAATAAATAAATTTACACTAAAATCTATATTATATTTTGGAGAAAATATTACTCTACATTTGCAACGTAATCGGTCAGATCTCTGTCTTCCGACCAGGAGGTTGCGGGTTTGATTCCCGTCGATAACAATTTGGTTTACAATTTAGGTTACTTCAACACTTTTCTATAATAGTTGGTTGAAAATGATTGTCGCGTGGTAATAAGCCTGCCAGGCTGTACTGTATGCGATGAAAATGGTGTGAAACACAATATAGCGTACTTTCTAATGATTTACTAGAGTGAAACACGCCTGTCAGTTTACCGTGTAGAAGTTTTTCACGTCTGTATAATTTTGTATAGATTTTCATTTAAAAATAAAGATATTTTGAAACGAATGACCTTTTCTTACCTTCCGTTTTGTAAAATAACGAGCGAGACACTGTATTAATTTCAGAAAGTATTTTTGTCATTTAACATAAAATAACGAGCGAGACACTGTATTAATTTCAGAAAGTATTTTTGTCATGTATCATAAAATAACGAGCGAGACATTGTATTAATTTCAGAAAGTGTTTTTTTCATGTATTATAAAATAGCGAGCGAGACACTATTAATTTCAGAAAGTGTTTTTGTCATGTATCATAAAATAACGAGCAAGACATTGTATTAATTTCAGAAAGTGTTTTTGTCATGTATCATAAAATAACGAGCGAGACACTGTATTAATTTCAGAAAGTATTTTTGTCATGTATCATAAAATAACGAGCGAGACATTGTATTAATTTCAGAAAGTATTTTTGTCATGTATCATAAAATAACGTGCGAGACACTATTAATTTCAGAGAGTATTTTTGTCATATATCATAAAATAACGAGTGAGACACTGTATTAATTTCAGAAAGTATTTTTGTCATGTATCATAAAATAACGAGCGAGACACTGTATTAATTTCAGAAAGTATTTTTGTCATGTATCATAAAATAACGAGCGAGACACTGTATTAATTTCAGAAAGTGTTTTTGTCATGTATCATAAAATAACGAGCGAGACACTGTATTAATTTCAGAAAGTATTTTTGTCATGTATCATAAAATAACGTGCGAGACATTGTATTGATTTCAGATTGTGTTTTTGTCACGTAAAATAAAAAGATGTCTTCAGGATGTTGTAATTAATGTAAAATAAAAATATTTCTTCTGTTTTTTGTTGTTTCATAATTTTGTTCTCAATATTTTTTCATGCAATCAATTTTTTTTTTCAGTTTTGTTATGTAATTTAAAAAATGTTTTCAGTATTTTGTCATGTAGCTTAAACAATGCAGTCGTTGTTAGGCCACGTATTCGAAGATCCTCTCTACCATTCCAATGTCAATCTCGAGCTGCGCTTTCACGTCTACTCTGTTAGCTTCTGTGAGAGAATAGTCCGATTCTAGACAAGCACTCCTTTCTGCAGAAGTCAGACATGTGGATCCCGCTGAGCCGCTTGGTCTCGCCGACACATGATCGCAGCACTTTGTCTGTTTCTCATACATCTAGCTGCTGAAGCATCATCAGCTCTAGAACAGATAGCTCTCCACTTTTCGCCTGCTCTTGGTCTTCATAGCGCTTCCTCTGCCAACACACCTTTCGCTTGCTTCCTTGTATAGGATCCGTTTTGCGAGTCTGTGGTCGACTATGCGTATCACATATTCAGTCCATTTCAACATCATCTCTTTGTCCATATACTCAATAGGTTTACAGTTGAAACGTTGCAGGACTGAGACATTTGCGACATGTGACATGATCCTTCAGTGGACCCAAAGGACGGCGAACAAAATGCTGGTGGAATATTTTCAGGCTTCCATTATGCCTCCTATAGGGAACTCAAGTCTCAGATCGTGGGAAGGTCGATGACTCAGTTGACATACGAGTATATCTAAGTAGACTAGGAGATGCCTCTTCTTTTGAATAAACAACTATTTAGTGTAGCAAAAAGTTCTTTTTCATCATCAAAAGGTTATGGAAGAATTTACTTAATCCTTATTAATTAAATTGGGTTTTAACATAAGTTGTGTCCGTTTTTTTTAAACTTAAAAATGAGCACCAAAAGTAAAACAAAATGGTAAAGGTTATACGTCATTCGAAAGAAAATTTTCTGCTCTACAAGATATTGTGTTTGCTTTTACGTTACATTTAGTATATTATTTTATTTGATTACAAGCCTTCGAAATGGAATGTCAAGTAGACGAAAGGGAGCATTTTCAACACCTCCTTCTGTTCGCGTTCAATCGAAAGAACAAAGCTGCTCGTGATATTTTCGAAGTGTACGGTGAGATGCTACGAATGAAAGGACAGCTCGTCGATGGTTTTTGCGTTTCAAAGACGGTAATTTCGACCTGAAAGACATGGAGCGTTCCGGACGACCAGTGGACTTCGACGAGGACCGCTTAAACCATATTATTCATGAAGATCCCCTTCAAACATTTTTCATCACCATTTTCAAACCATTTTTCATCACCAGTAATGCTGCGGTAAAGGAACCATTGCTTGTTGCCATGCATAGCTCGATGACGCGCGAGCAAACCAGCTGAAATTGTCGAACGTTGATTTTTGTTGTTTTCACTCCAAACATGTGGAACCCAAGCGCCGAACTTTTGGACTTTTCCCATTGATTTAAGATGGCGGTATACAGTCATGTGACTACCATTCATCTGCTCAGTCAATTCTACGGTGGTTTGAAGGGGATCTTCATGAATAATATGGTTTAGGCGGGCCTCATCGAAGTCCACTGGAGGTGTCGAAAATGCTCCCTTTCGTCTACTTGACATTCCATTTTGAAGGCTTGTAATCAAATAAAATAATATATGTAACGTAAAAGCAAACACAATATCTTGTAGAACAGAAAATTTTCTTTCGAATGACGTATAACCTCTACCATTTTGTTTTACTTTTGGTGCTCATTTTTAAATTTGGAAAAAAACGAACACAACTTATGTTAACACCTTATTAAGTAAATTCTTCTATAGCCTTTTGATGATGAAAAAGAACTTTTTGCTAAACTAAATAGTTGTTTATTCAAAAGTTGGTGCATCTCCTAGTCTACTTAGATATATGTCAACAGTCTTCTGGCACAAGAATATTAAAAAGTGATAGAATGAAACACATTTTTTACTTTTCAATAAAGTCACCTGTAGTTTGTAATATTTAATACATTTTATAATTTAATTTTATACATTTTAAGAACGTTGAATTTTTTTAATACCAATGAAAAATATTCTGTAGTTTTGTTTTCAAAATAGTGTCACGTTGTGGAGATCAATTCTTCGTCATTTTGACTTTTTTCCTATGAAAATCGGAATACGGAAGTAGGTAATTTAGTTCCTGACGGAGAAGAAGACAGCATTTATACGTCGTTTAATTTCTTTTGAAAGAAAATAGATAACCGCGCAATATTCCATTTTTAATATTCCACAATATAACGAAACAACACGTCTTTACTGGCTATAGTTGACGTTCTAATGAGGGTAGAGTTGTTAAGTTTTAATTGCAATATCATCTGGTTTTTCAAGAACGATAAAATATTTTTAATAACTTATTTTAGTTTCTCAACAATACATAAATATTTCGTCACCTTTTCTCATGAGCGACTTTTTTTAAGAATTTTAAAAATAATGATTTCATATCTTCATATGCTATATGTGTTGAGACAATTTCATCCCTTATTATATGTTAGGTGCGGTTTAGCTCCGTCCCACCGACCCCATTTCAGTATTGTACGATCACGTGGTGTGTGGGAAGGGGAAGGAGAGGGGGAGGTAATATTTGTACAATCAAATTCCGCGAGGGACGGCGTGGGAACCCGCCAGGTGGGGTGCTTCTTGTGTTGCCAGCAAAAAACACAGACGCATAAATGGCTGCCGATGTTGAAATCGTGTATTATATCGTGTGTGCCTGTACGAGTATATTGATGGTCACGCCATGTCCTCGCAATACTTGATCAAAAAGACGAATTAGATATATTTGACCTTTTGGTATAGAATATACGGAATAGAGACCAGAGCAGACACATCTAGAACAAAATCTCTCCTGAGAACCTCGGAAATGAAAACACTGAGATGTATAACTGGAAACACACTAAGAGATAGAATCAGAAACACCGAAATAAGGAGAAAGTGTAGTACGGAAGACATCGTCAGGTGGGGAAGACAACGAAGTCGATACTGGAACGAACATATAAACAGAATACAAGACGACAGACTTCCACGTGTCACCCTTCGAGGGAACCCAGCCGGGAAGACCTCCGAAGAGATGGCGTGACAGCTGGCAATTCACGTCACAAGAAGGGGAACAAGCGGAACAAACAGATAGGATCTATAGGAAGAGGAAGAAGAAAAAGACCTTTTGGTGCATTGATAAACATATTTTGATCTTAGAACGAGATAAGAATAACCACATTATGAAGTCTATATCCTGTATGGAAAGTGATAAAAAATGCTAGATTGCGCTTGCTTGGGCACTTAAACCACATGCAGGATACTGACTCTGCAAGGAGGGTTTCTTTGAGCTATCGGATGGGGCTCAGGAAAGTAGGGAAACCAAAACTGAGATGGTTGGAAAAAGGTTTGTGTGAGCTCTTGAGTGAGGTGTTTTTTTATTGTTTTATATTTATATTTTTGTTTTTTTTTATGATTATGTGCGGTACATTGTGTATGTTGTGCGGTATTTATGATTATGTGTGGTAAATATTTTTTTTTTTTTTTTTTTTTTTTTTTACCTGGCGAGTTTATTGCCATGTGGCAATCTCTTCCAACCAACCAGAAAGATGTTTTTTATAGACCCTCAGTGTTAACTAGACTGGAATCCTATTTAAAAAAAATCTGGGTTCCAGCGGGGATCGAACCCGCAACCTCCGGATCGGCAGACAAGTGTCTTAACACCAGGCCACGGAGGTCGTCTGTATATTTTTGGTCTGTCTGGAGTAATAAAGTATGAGGAGTTTGATTTCGCGTGATGTATGATATACATGTGTAATTGCGTGTCACTGTTTGTCAGGTTGGTGAGAATGTACAAAGGGGCTTTATACAATATAATAAAAAACCGGAAAGAAGTATCGATTTAATTTTTCATGCTATACGAGTATGTCATCAGTGAGATACAGGCAGTTTACTGCGTACACGACAAATGAAAGGCAACAAACCCAGATCCATTAAAATTGTGTGTCCAAATTAATTACCTGTTGTTTTTTCACATATTATGTATATTTCTTGTCATGTGTAAAATAAATAAATAAAAAATAAAAATGGATGGTCAAGTGACACAGAACTATCACACACTGGGTAGAACCAATCGGAAATATACCTAATGCTGCTGAGAGAGATAAAGGGCAGATTATCTTGAAGACCATCCTGGGCTGTAGGACTAATGAAGATGACAAAGAACCATATTAACATGCAAATAAATTGCACAAAGGCACACAATAATCATACGTACATAAAACTGGTTTGGTAAAATCTGCCATGGCTAAACTTCTAAAGATATGGAAAAATTGGTCGATTTTTCTCCCACTAAAATGTACCTGGTAAAAGCACTGGAGTAAAGACATGTACGCTAATGGAAAATATGTATGCTGGATATTTTTTAGATGTGATGTTAGCATCGAATGCTTTGCAACTCATGGACTGAAAGATGCTCCAATGCATTTAGAACCAACAAGTGAAAGAAAGGCTGTCAACGATATGCAGGAGACAATACTGTCACACTTCGGACATGTCACCAGAAGAGGTGAAGATAATTTGTAGAAACTGGTAGTGGCTGTGTGTTGTGAGGTGGCAAGCAAGAGGACCTTGTTGGAAAGACGATTTGAGTATAAAGAAAGAAAGGTAATGGCTGCAGCCATTAAATTAGGTACTTTCCCGTGTCTGCATACGTTAAGAAAAATATATTTGTTAAGTAAACTGCAGAAAACTTAGTAAGGAAAGATAAACTACAAAGAATCTTTTATAGATCTTCCGATATGTGATAATTACACATTCGGCTTTAGGTGGAGTGTAGTGTATTGTGTGTAGTGTTCATATACAATCATGAATTTTGATAAAACCTCCCAAAACAGGTTGTTTTTTAGTTCTCCCTCTCTGCACATGCCACCCACATCTCTAACACGTGTCTAAAAGCCAACAAGGAGGGCACAAAAGGCCCTCCTTGTTGGCTTTTAGACACAAAAGTGACAAAACGGCATTTCAGTGTCAAATGCTACTTAGGCCTCGGCCACACAGGTAGGAGCCTCGCTTGGTGCTTAGAGCTACGCTGCGAGTTATGCGACTTATCCTAGCGAACCAACGCACCGCATACTATCGCAATGGCCACACTGCACGCTTCGCATCACGCTACATGACGATTAGTCCCCGAGTGAATCTCCCAACGAACAGACGTGTTTGTTAATTTTATTGTCACCGTGATTTTACAAGATGGCGGAAGTTTTTATAACATCTGTGTATACAAGGGAACCTTTGTCGAACCCATCGAGCAAATTATACAAAAATGTACCTGTAATAAAATTACTTTGGAATGAAGTTGTACAGGAGTAAATAAAGATCAGGTAAGTAGTAATGAAATTGGTTAGTTTTGAGAGTGGCATCGTTTGTTGACTCAACCGCTCCCAAAAGTCAAATGAATTTGTGCGAAGCACTTTGGTGTGACCAAGCATGAAGTCACCTAGTATATTAGTCACGTAACACATATCTTATCACCTAACGAATCACTTTGGTGTGGCCTCGGCCTTAGAGGCAGAGCATTTCACGCCACAGAACTAGCAACGGCAATATTTCTTTCATAATTTGGAATAATAAATTTATTAAATAATGAAGAAAACGACCTCAAAATTTTGATTCTCTCCAAAGGAAGATATATATCAGATATGGAACATATTCGAAAGTTACAACTAATTGATTTATTGAAATACATGACTGTTCCTCATTTGAGTGCTATACTCGTTCTAACTCAGGATCTGGAGGAGCGAAAGTGAATATCTCTGCTCATCTTCAGATCATCTGGGAACCATGACGTTAGTCATGAGCAACTCGGCTTAAAAGAAGAAGAAGAAAATTACCAATTCGGAAACGGGCTGTTTATACTTCAAAGGTGAAGTATCAACGGTTAATTGGTTTTGTTATCTAACAGTATCGTAGAGGACAGTACATACCAAGAAGACACGCGAAAATCCGCTGTATTAGTTAAATCTTCATCGTCCTCCATCTTCCTTGATGACCTATGTAGCCTAGTTGTCAGCATGACCAGGCGGCTCAGCAGGGTCTACATGTCTGTGGCATTTGCGGGAGGGAGTACGCATCCAGGATCGGGCTGTTTTCTCACAGAACATCACAAGATCGACGTGAAAGAACGGTTCAAGATTGACGTTGGAGTGGCGAGAGAATCCTCGACTACGATGCCCGGCAACGACGACGAGTGGTGACATTCTTGACTTGTACCCGGAGGTTTTGGGTTCAATTTTCGACGGTAACCAAAAAAATGTTTACGAGTCCGGTAAAAATAATTTGTTTTGTAACAATATTTCTATGTATCGAGCGGTTGTGTTGCTAACACGTTGTTAAATGATGAACCACGAGTTCCGTGCCTACTCCAGATGTTTTATACCCTTGATTACTGGGGGCGAAAACAATACATTTTCTTTAGACCACGTTCTTCAACATGTCCTAAACACTAATTCAGATAAATTGAAGGGTACTACCATACGGAAAAAACGAAATCTTGTAGTTGCAAAGCGCAAGCTGTCAAAGAACGGTGAGAAATAAAAGAGAAATAGGCGACCTTCACCTTGATGATGAAAGCAGTGTTTGAAGTTGATGAAATGAATGTTATAAAAAGTTTTGAAAGCAAAAATAAATATTTGGTTTCTTTAAGGCCTAAAACGTTTTCTCTGATGTAACAAAATAACAATTTAACCCTCGTAGTATTCCAACCACGGAAACGTTCACAAGGAAAACAGGTAAAAATGACATTTGGAAATAAGTGAATTGTTCAGTTGACTTTTCCATATTGACAGAGCAAACAGCCGCCCCCTTCAAGATGCCAGAACTGATGCTGTTTGTAATGCGGTCTGCACCATTCTTCGCACGTCGTCCTTCTTCCTTAACTGTCGCCTCAATTGAATATTGGGAATTTTAAAAAGTAAACAACTATGCGGGAAGTATTTATTGTGTTTGAATATTTGATTTTCCTCATGTTTAAGAGTTTTCTACTGGAGAGTCTGTTTGTTCCTGTTTTGTTCATCTTTCACACGTTTTTGATTTCTAGTCTATTTATTTATCTTCTTATGTTTCGTTGTCACATTAACAAGGTCTATTCAAAAAAGCTCTCTTGAGGTGTATGATTATGTAACGTGGTTACTAAGCGCCAATATAACAAAAACGCTTAACATTATGGTGTATGATTATGTAACGTGGTTACTAAGCGCCAATATAACAAAAACGCTTAACATTATGGTGTATGATTATGTAACGTGGTTACTAAGCGCCAATATAACAAAATCGCTTAACATTATGGTGTATGATTATGTAACGTGGTTACTAAGCGCCAATATAACAAAAACGCTTAACATTATGGTGTATGATTATGTAACGTGGTTACTAAGCGCCGATATAACAAAAACGCTTAACATTAAAGAAACAGTTAAAGAGGAAATAAGTAAATAAATCTAGGTTTATTGATTGCAATATATAAGTTGTTAACATAAGTTGTGTCCGTTTTTTTTCCAATTTATAAAACGTATTAAATATTACAAACTACAGAGTGACTTTATTAAAAAGTAAAAAATGTGTTTCATTCTATCACTTTTTAATATTCTTGTGCGAGAAGCTTTTGTATTAGGTGTTAACATAAGTTGCGTCCGTTTTTTTTCCAAATTAAAATGAGCACCAAAAGTAAAACAAAATGGTAAAGATTATACGTCATTCGAAAGAAAATTTTCTGCTCTATAAGATATTGTGTTTGCTTTTACGTTACATATATTATTTTATTTGATAACAAGCCTTCAAAATGGAATGTCAAGTAGACGAAAGTAGGAGGTGTGAAAGTAGGAGGCGAACAGAAGGAGGTGTTGAAAATGCTCACTTTCGTCTGCTTGACATTCCATTTTGAAAGCTTGTAATCAAATAAAATAATATATGTAACGTAAAAGCAAACACAATATCTTGTAGAGCGGAAAGTTTTCTTTCGAATGATGTATAACATTTACCATTTTGTTTTACTTTTGGTGCTCATTTTAAATTTAGAAAAAACGGACACAACTTATGTTAACACTCAATAGTATGCACATACATATGATACACGTACATATGTGTATATCCTGAAATATATAAATATTTTAAGGTAATGGAGAATAAAATACATTTAAGAGAGAGCTATCAAAAGGTTTAGGCTAATCTTATAACATCCCCCTGTCGAGATACACCCCCACCAATAGAGGGCGAGCCGGCCGCGAGTACATCAAATGTTTTTCAGGCCACATTCATGTACAATATATAATCTGGCAACTATTCAAGGTACAGTAAATATTGATCTATTCAGACTGGCAATAAGTATAACTAATTAGCCAAAGTGTTCTTCCTTTGTGTTACGGGCTGACCCTTTTGAAGAAAACTTCGGATATTGATATATTATATTCAACATTTCAGAAAATGTCTTTAAAGAAAGTATTTTGAACTTTTTTTGTGATGGGAGTGGATTGTGGCAGCTTTATAATTATTTATATTTTTTTATTTCTTGTTACTGTATATTATCCCATTTAAGCTTTTATGTACTTGGGTGTCTTCGTAGCTGTCGTCTTACGCCTCGTAGTCGAGGATTCCCTCACCATGGACTGGAAAAAATAAAATCTCTCACAAGGACAATGAGAATACGAAATTATAAGGCTTAATGCAGGTAGGCCAATAGCATATGCTAAATGTAGGTAGGCTAATAGCATACGTTAAATGTTGGTAGGCTAATAGCCAGCGGCGGCTGGTCCGGAGGTGAGTTGGTGCGCTGTACCGGAGAAATAATTCGCAATAATTAAATTATATTGTATATTAGCAAACATGACTTCCAAAAATGTTAAATATTTGTATAGATTAAATATGTATAAGAATACTGACAAATAGTACGAGTATTTTTATTTAAGTGAAAATTAAAAAAAAAATTTAATAAAATTTAAAAAAATATTCCTTTCGAATTGACCGGCCAAGTTTGTCAATACTACCGGAGCGATCTCCAATACGCACCGGACGGAAACGGAAATTCATATAGGATCGACAGAGATGTACTGTAAACCGTGAGACAGCGATATTTCATATTCGCACAGCGTCTCGAGGTGCACTGGTGCTCAGCGCACCTCGAGACCAGCTACCGCTTTTCCAGAACCAACTATATGCAATCAAGATTCATAAATCGGGCCTGCATTGCGAACGAAGGGTTAACAACCGTCAAGCTGGACCTGCTGGCACCGAGCCTCGGTAACATACCAACGTAACATACCTTACAATATACTCGTATATTAATAAATTTAAAAAATAAAATAGCTAAAATATTACAACGCCTAGACATACTTGTAACTCCTCCCCTTTCCCTGAATCCTTCCTTTCCCTTTCCCTGAAGCCTTACCTTTCCTTTCCCAGAATACTTCCCTGCCCTTTCCAATACTTTTAGTATTTTTCAAACCACTGTAAAAAAATAATGTAATAGGCTTTTATTTTATTACTTTAAAAAGCTGTATTATTTCTCAAATAAATAAATAACAAAAATCCTTGTCAAAGTTAACAACAAGTTTGTAAATATACAAAATAATTGAACATAAAAAATATTGAATAATAAAGCGAAAAGAATTTGTTGATATGGAATAATTTAATCAAGTAATGGTATTGCAAAAAAATCCATTAGTACTGGAATATGAGTTCTCGCCTGCAGGCGTCTGGGCGACTAATATGTAAGTTGATTCTTTTTTTCCTTCTTTCTGAATATTTGCTCAGCGTGAGAGCCTTAAAAGCTTCTCAAGTCTCCTTTATTTTCCCAATCATTCAGCGGTTGTGGACAGAGCCATCGAGGAATTACTCGTACGAGTCCGCCACTCTGTTTGTCTGGCAAACACCGCGCCTTCGACGTTGTTCTCGAGGGGGACGGGGTAAAAAGTCAAAGAAAGGATTTATTGAAAGGTTAAACGATTTGACTTAAGCGGAGTATCTCAAACTGTACTGATATCACGAGTTATCATATTTTATAGGAAAATAATAAATATTTATTTATTTTAGAATATTTAAAAATGAATTAATATACATTGTAAACCGATACCTCATGCGGAATGACCTCGATTTGTTTCGAGATCAGAGCTTAGATCAGATTGATGTCATGTTACAGTGGATGTTTGTGTAAGTGTGGTCAATTTATTGACCCAAAGAAAAATGTTTCATAGGTGTGAAACATTGTTCATTCTTTGGTTGTTTATTCCTCTTTTGTTTTATGTATTGGGTATTAACATAAGTTGTGTCCGTTTTTTCCCAATTAAAAACTGAGCACCAAAAGTAAAACAAAATGGTAGAGGTTATACGTCATTCAAAAGAAAATGTTCTGCTCTATAAGATGTTGTGGTTGCTTTTACGTTACATTTATTATTTTATTTGATTACAAGCCTTCAAAATGGCATGTCAAGTAGACGAAAGTGGGCATTTTCGACACCTCCTTCTGTTCGCGTTCAATCGAGGGAATAAAGCTGCCAAAGCTGCTCGCGATATTTACGAAGTGTACGGTAAAGATCCTATGAATTAAAGGATAGCTCATCGATAGTTTTTGCGTTTCAAAGACGGTAATTTCAACCTGAAAGACATAGGGCGTTCCGGACGATCAGTGGACTTTGATGAGGACCGCTTAAACCATATTATTCATGAAGATCCCCTTCAAACCACCGTCGAATGGGCTTAGCAGATGAATTGTAGTCACATGACTGTATACCGCCATCTTAAATTAATTGGAAAAGTCCAGAAGTTCGGCGCTTGGGTTCCACATGTTTTGAGTGAAAACAACAAAAATCAACGTTCGAAAATTTATGTCATCGAGCTACGCATGACTCAAGCAAAGGTTCATTTACCGCATCATTACTGGCGATGAAAAATAGTTTGAAAATGGTGATGAAAAAAAAATGGTTATAAAAAATGTTTGAAGGGGATCTTCATGAATAATATGGTTTAAGCGGTCCTCATCAAAGTCCACTGGTCGTCCGGAACGCTCCATGTCTTTCAGGTTGAAATTACCGTCTTTAAAACGCAAAAACCATCGACGAGCTTTCCTTTCATTCGTAGCATCTTCACCGTACACTTCGCAAATATCGCGAGCAGCTTTGGCAGCTTTATTTCCTCGATTGAACGCGAACAGAAGGAGGTGTCGAAAATGCTCACTTTCGTCTACTTGATATTCTATTTTGAAGGCTTGTAATCAAATAAAATAATATATGTAACGTAAAAGCAAACACATTATCTTGTAGAGCAGAAAATTTCCTTTCGAATGACGTATAACATTTACCATTTTGTTTTACTTTTGGTGCTCATTTTTAAATTGAAAACGGACACAACTTATAAATTACAATATGTTAACACCTAATATATCGATTGATTCTAAATTCATTGATTATATAACTTTTGCGACACAGGAAAAATATCAACTTCTTTATGATAAAGTATGTTAAATGCATTTAAAACTGTCAGGTTTATAGTTAATTACTTTGCATTTTAATAACATATAGTAATTCAAAATATTAAGATCACCAACGGTGTGAGAATCGTATAAGGAATTATGTAATTTTATTAAAAAAACGCACAGATCAATACAATATATTTTGTAATTTGTTTTATTAAACACTGTTTATTCTACTTTTTGTAACGGTATAACGGAGTCTTGTTTGTGCTCCCCTGAAGATGAGGTGTGCACCTTGAAACCGGTAGGGTTATACCGTTACACAAAGTGGAATGAAAAGGGTTTGCTAAAACAAATTATAATGTCTTTAAACCTCCACAACGTTAATGCCTTAACTATAAACGAAATATAACAATATATTATACTTTTGATGCAAAATTATAACAATATATTATACTTAACCTGTTCACCGCGTTAAAAATCAAATTCCACGAATCCTGTGCGCGGCACAATTTCAGCGTTTTTTAATTTCTAAGTTTAAACATATATTTTGTTTAGGACCACTGATATTTGATTACAACACCAAGTAAACATGACACTTAAGTAATTTTCTGATAATAAATAATAGTCATTACTCTTAAGGAGACTCATTAAATAAAGGAGATAAACTTAACATTACGTAAAATAAACAAAGGAATGCTACGATCAAATCAATGCTTCATGACACTCACCCAATCAAATGCATATAGCACTAGTAATGTTTATTTACGTAAGAGAGACTTAGTAATGTTTATTTACGTAAGAGAGACTCATCGCAGGACTCGATCCGCGCGACAGGTCGTTAATGCTGGAAATATTGAGAAACCAAAAAAAATCGGCGCTCTGTTTATTCAACAATATCTCATAAACTAATATATTCTTTGACAAAGTTTTCAGAGATGTCGCTAGAATAAAGATTATTTTAAATTTTAGTTCAATTTTTATTCCGGTTTTGTGTCATTTTTTTTAAGTATTTGTGATTTGAAACTTGGATTGTCGTCAGATCACAGGCGTTTGTGCTCCCCGCGGGGAAAGAGTTAAGATGCAAAAATATAACAATATATTATACTTTAGATGCAAAAATATTGTATAACAATATATTATACTTTAGATGTTAAAATATAACAGTATATTATACTTTAGATGCAAAAATATAACAATATATTATACTTTAGATGCAAAAATATTGTATAACAATATATTATACTTTAGATGTTAAAATATAACAGTATATTATACTTTAGATGCAAAAATATAACAATATATTATACTTTAGATGCAAAAATATAACAATATATTATACTTTAGTTGCAAAAATATTGTATAACAATATATTATACTTAAGATGTTAAAATATAGCAATATATTATACTTTAGATGCAAAAATATAACAATATATTATACTTTTGATGCAAAAATATAACAATATATTATACTTTAGATGCAAAAATATAACAATATATTATACTTTAGATGCTAAAATATATCAATATATTATACTTTAGATGCAAAAATATAACAATATATTATACTTTAGATGCAAAAATATAACAATATATTATACTTTAGATGCTAAAATATATCAATATATTATACTTTAGATGCAAAAATATAACAATATATTATACTTTAGATGCAAAAATATAATAATATATTATACTTTAGATGCTAAAATATATCAATATATTATACTTTAGATGCAAAAATATAACAATATATTATACTTTAGATGCAAAAATATAACAATATATTATACTTTATAAGCAAAATATGAGTATTTTATGGTTAAATTACTTCTCAAGATCTTTTAATTATCTCAGAATGGGTAAAATGTATGTTGACTCTTTTTGCAATTATATTTATTTTTAGAATTGAATATAAACATGAAATGGACGTTAATATCCATAAATGAACTAATCCACATTTTACGTGTTTTTAGATAAAACATGGGTCCTTTTTGCATAATTATGTCCATGTAATAGTGTTAAACCATTGTTTCTCAGTGTGTTTTTTTTAGAAATAAATGCTGTTAATGTTCCAACAAAATGTTAATAAGGTTGTTGTTGCTTTGACAAAATGTTAATTATGTTGTTAATGTTCCAACAAAATGTTAAAAAGGTTGTTGTTGCTTTGACAAAATGTTAATTAGGTTGTTAATGTTCCAACGAAATGTTAATAAGGTTGTTGTTGCTTTGACAAAATGTTAATTAGGTTGTTAATGTTTCAATAAAATGTTAATAAGGTTGTTGTTGCTTTGACAAAATGTTAATTAGGTTGTTAATGTTTCAACAAAATGTTAATAAGGTTGTTGTTGCTTTGACAAAATGTTAATTAGGTTGTTAATGTTCCAACAAAATGTTAATAAGGTGTTACAAAATGTTGTTGCTTTCACAAAATGTTAATTAGGTTGTTAATGTTCTATCAAATGTTATTAAAGCTGTTAATATTCTACCAAATGTTATTAAGGCGGTTAATGTTCTATCAAATGTTATTAAGGCTGTTAATGTTCTAACAACATGCTAATAAGATTGTTGATGTTCTAAAAAAACTCTAATAAACTAGTGAATGGTCTTACAAAATGCTAATAAGGCCGTTGATATTCTAACAAAACAGTAATAAGGTTATTGATGTTTTAACAAAATGCTAAAAAGGTAGTGAATGTTCTTAAAAAATGCTAATAAGGCCGTTGATGTTTTCACAAAATGATAATAATATTGTTGATGTTCTAACAAAATGCTAATAAGGTAGTGAATGTTCTTACAAAATGATAATAAGGTTGTTGATATTCTAACAAAATATTAATAAGTTTGTTAATGCTTTAACAAAATGCTTATAAGGTTGTATATGTTCTAAAAAAATCCAATAAGGACGTAAGTGTTCTAATTTTTTTTATTATGAGATTGTATGTGTTCTAAAATAATCTAATAAGGCTGTTAATGTTCTAATAAAATGCTTATAAGATTACATATGTACTTAAACAAATCTAATGAATTTGTTTGCGTTCTAACAAAATGCTAACAAGGTTGTTAATGTTCTAATAATATGCTTATAAGATTTCATATGTACTTAAAAAAATCTAATGAATTTGTTTGCGTTCTAACAAAATGCTAACAAAGTTGTTAATGTTCTAATAAAATGCTTATAAGATTACATATGTACTTAAAAAAATCTTATGAATTTGTTTGCGTTCTAACAAAATGCTAACAATGTTGTTAATGTTCTAATAAAATGCTTATAAGATTACATATGTACTCAAACAAATCTAATGAATTTGTTTGCGCTCTAACAAATTGCTAATAAGGCTGTTAATGTTCTAATAAAATGCTTATAAGATTACATACGTACTTAAACAAATCTAATGAATTTGTTTGCGTTCTAACAAAATGCTAATAAGGTTGTTAGTGTTCTAGTAAAATGCTTATAAGATTACATATGTCTTTAAAAAAATCTAATGAATTTGTTTGCGCTCTAACAAAATGCTAATAAGGCTGTTAATCTATCTTCTATCTATCTATCTATATAAATAAAAATGTAAATGTTCGTTAATTATTGCTAGCTAATCTCCGGAAGTTCTCTACCGATCGCTTTGAAATTTTGAGTAAAGTTAATATTCGTCAACGGAAATGTTTTTTTATTTTTATTTATATATATATATATATATCAGTGTATATAATTTTTTTTTTAAATCAAAAACAAATATCTATGCGAACCTGTCGGGGACAATGACTAACTAGATTTGTGACACATGTCAAATTTCATTTTCGACGTTTCGGAGTTTATATCAAATATTTAATTATTAGTCTATATAAATAAAATATTTAATAATTTAATGTTTAAAAATAAATAATAAATTTTATATATAATAAATGTTTTATTTTTGAGTCGAGACACGAACTAATAATAAATTGATTACAGGCGAAAAATAGGTTAGAATCCAAGATACGTCAAACTAACATTTGTGTTAATAAGGATAAGTTCCATTGTGTCATAGCAGCTTGAGAAAATCTTAATATGGCTGAATCAGGACTTTATAGCGCAAGCGCAGGAAATATATTTGACAGAACTAATACTAAATTTGTAAAAAATATCCAACTAATATTTTATCTGTTTTCAAATCTTTCGAGTATCGTTAAAATAAATATAATCGCTAAAACAAATATAGCTTATATTTATAAAAAGATCTAAAATAAAGATAACTTATATGTATAAAAAGATCGAGGATCGCTAAAATAAATATAACTTATATAGTATGTATAAAAAAACAGATGCGTGATACTCTCACGTGGTAGAAGTGAAACTTCTTAGCTCTTAGGAAAAGTTGATTTTACGCATTGCTTTTTTTCCATTTGTTAACGATTTTTTTAGGATTAGGAAATGATTCTGTGGAATTTAATTCAAGAAAGTCTCTTTTAATTTAATAAAAAAATTTTTTTTTTATTTTTAATAATAAATAATAATAAATAATAATATAATACACTTAATAAAATGAAATTTAATATTAAATATATTAATATTTTTATATTTATATTAAATTTATTATTTTTAAATAATTATTTAATTATTTATAGCTTAACTATTTTAATTATATAAAATATTATTTTATTATATATTTTTTTTTGTATAGCGCCATCTGCGTTAATTTATCCGCCATTTTCATTTCGTAATGTGCGTTGTTGACATATCTACCTCTAAGAATATCTTTTTCACTTAGTATTTTTAACTTATTTTTTTATTTTTCTGTTCAATTAGCGGTAAAATTTAATTTTATTGATTGATTTTCGTTTGAATTCAAATCATATCGTGAATTGATCTCTTGGAGTGACGCGATCATTTGCTTCACAGAGACAACATGATGCTGGTATGTACATTTTTGACAAACGTCATATTTATTTTAAACGAACTGACAAATTTTTGCTAATTTGTAAAAAGATGTATTAATGTGTCATTATTGTTTGTTTTTTGTAATGTATTTACCTAAATACCTTGCTATTTATTAGAATCGATATTTATTGTTCATTAATGACGCGATCAAACATGTCACATCCAAATTAAATTCGTGCGTAGTTTGCAATGTTTGCAATGTCTTTCCTTAACATTTAATTAATTCCAATAACCTCTTTTTTTGCTTAACATTTAATTCGTTCCAATTATCTCCGGATTTACTTAACAATACTCCTATTGGACAAATATTTGACAAATGCGTGTCCAGCTGCAAAACGATTGATCAGCTGAGATATTCTCACATCAATTGCTGGAAATTGGGAACGGAAATTTCATTGTCTCATAACTTAATGTTTCACTCATATTTTTAAAGGTTTACTATTTTATATGTTTTTGCTATAACTTTCTTTCTTCTTTTTCTGCAATCTATCTGCTTTAGTTCATCAAAATGTCGAGGAAGCAGCAGAACAACGTGTAGCCAGACTTGAGGATGCACGGTTGCGAGCACGGCGATCGCGTTCTGCAGTTTCAGAACTGGTTCGTTCTCAACAGAATGTACGCGACAGGCTGATAGTGACTGAAATAGGTCATTAGGAATATCAAATGTATCTTTTTTTATATAGAGTTTAATTTTATCTCTATGTTTATATTTCAAATCTATCAAATCGTATGTAGAAATGGAGATTTTTTAAATTAGTTTGATATTCATCCGTTTTAATCAAACCAAGCTTCGCTCTGAAGAATACGTTCATTTGCGAGATGCAGTTGTAAATGACGGTAATACAACTAACGTTGGAAGACTAACGATTTGGCCATCTTCATATACAGGCAGTCTACGTCATATGCACGAGTACGCTCAATATGCAATTGCGTATGTTCATTACTACGGGTGTCCAGACCTATTCACTACATTCACATGCAATCCAGCTTGGGACGATATACAACAGCTCATGGTAAAACATGAAGTGTTTGGGTCTGTGCGCTGCTGGATGTACTCAGTGGAATGGCAAAAGAGAGGATGGCCTCATGCGAATATATAGTACCAATCTGGATCTATAACAAAATCACTTCAAACGAAATCGACAATGTAATGTGCGCTGAAATACCCGATGCCGACGTCGATAAGGATTTGCATGAAGTTGTGACGAAAAATATGATACATGGACCTTGCGGTACACTGAATCCAAATTCACCATGCATGATAGACGGAAAATGATCTAAACGATATCCTCAAGCATTAGTATCCAACACAGTTACAGGAAACGATGGATATCCTTTATACAGAAGAAGATCAACAGAAGATGGTGGGAAATTAGCAACCATACAAATGTGAAACGGTGACATCGAAGTAGACAACCATTGGGTTGTTCCATATTCGCCTTTGCTATTCAAAAACATACAAAGCGCACATAAACGTGGAATACTGTAACCCCGTTGAATCGATCAAATACATTTGTAAGTACGTGAATAAAGGCAGCTACATGGCAGTTTTTGGCGTGCAACCAGAATGTGGGATGGGAATGCGGTTATACATATCGATGAAATCGCACAGTATCAGGCTGGAAGATACATAAGCAGCAATGAAGCTGTATAGCGAATTCTTTCATTTCCCATACATGAACGCCAGCTGTTGTTCATTTAGCAGTACATCTAGAAAATGGACAACGCGTTTATTTCACAGCTGCAAATGTGCAACAAATAGCCCTGAATCCACCGGCTACAACGTTAAATGCTTTCTTCACGTTATGTAAAAATGACGCGTTGGCGAAAACACTACTGTATCACTGATTGTGACGTCAAAAGAAGAATTGGTGAAAAAGTATTTCCCTACATTTAAATCAATTATAAGAATCACGATTGGCATAGTGAACGAGCTATTGCTGCCGCCAAGAACAAAGACGTCTACGAAGTTAACAATATTATCCAGTTCCCTTTTTTAATGTTTCTCGATTTTATATTTTTTTGTTATAACTTTCTTCTTTTTCAGTGCAATCGATCTTTCATTTGAATTCAAATCATATCGTGAATTGACCTCTTGGAGGGATACGATCATTTGCGAGCACGGCGATAAACGCGACAAACTAAGAGTGGCTGAAAGACATCAAAAATATTGTATACCCACAAGCATTATGAAATTAAAGATATTAAAAACGTATGCTTTTTCTTTTCTTTATTTTCCATTTAACCAGACTGAGCCACAGCAACGCGTGGCCGGGTACAGCTAGTGTTCTAATAAAATGCTTATAAGATTACGTATGTCCTTAAAAAAATCTAATGAATTTGTTTGCGTTCTAACAAAATGCTAACAAGGTTGTTAATGTTCTAATAAAATGCTTATAAGATTACGTATGTCCTTAAAAAAATCTAATGAATTTGTTTGCGTTCTAACAAAATGCTAACAAGGTTGTTAATGTTCTAATAAAATGCTTATAAGATTACGTATGTCCTTAAAAAAATCTAATGAATTTGTTTGCGTTCTAACAAAATGCTAACAAGGTTGTTAATGTTCTAATAAAATGCTTATAAGATTACGTATGTCCTTAAAAAAATCTAATGAATTTGTTTGCGTTCTAACAAAATGCTAATAAGGTTGTTAATGTTCGTACGTATATTTTTATAGACAGTGTTTTCTCTAAATTAACAAAAAATCTTTAAAATGCTGGGTAGGTACGAATACATATTAATATTAATACATATATACTTTCTATTTTTTATCAAGATGATCCTACGAGTTAATCTGTATCGAACAGTTAGATATTTTTCTATCCAAAATGGAGCAGTTAGCATATATGTAAAAGATAACCACTCGAGTTAACTGAGGGAACGAAATCGCATAGACGAGTATGTTTAATAGTGCTTTAAACGTCCGATAAATGGATCGAGGCCGGGCTGGGGCTGGGGCTGGGGCTGGGGCTGGGGCTGGGGCTGGGGCTGGGGCTGGGGCTGGGGCTGGGGCTGGGGCTGGGGCTGGGGCTGGGGCTGGGGCTGGGGCTGGGGCTGGGGCTGGGGCTGGGGCTGGGGCGGGGGCGGTCGCAGGGAGCTCTGGTGCTAATTCTCTCGAGAATAATGGCTTTAAAATGTGTGGAATTCGCGCGATTCAGTTTGTCTATTTTACTAAACTGTTAATGTATCAATTAGAACAGAATTTCTCAAACTTTTGAGGCCGCTTACTGAAATCGTTTTTGCATATTTTACATATTTGTATAATAAAAATCGATTAAAGACTTACGATTTTATCGTGCACATCAATCCCTTAGGCTAAGGCCACACCAAAGTGTTTCGCTAGGTGCTAAGCTAGGTGCTATGTGACTAATAGACTAGGTAACTTCATGCTTGGCCACACCAAAGTGCTTCGCACTAATTCATTTGACATTTGGGAGGGGTTGAGTCAACAAACGATGCCACTCTCAAAACTAATCAATTCCATTACAACTTACCATATTTATTTACTTCCTGTGCAACTTCATTCCAAAGTGATTTTATTACAGGTACATTTTTGTATAATTTGCTCGATGGGTTCCACAAAGGCTCCCTTTTATACACAGCTGTTATTAAAACTTCCTCCATCTTGCAAAATCACTTGGTGACACAATAAAATTAACTAACACGTCTGTTCGCTAGGAGACTCACTATGTGACTAATCGTCACGTAGTGTGTGGTGCGTTGGTTTGCTAGGATATGTTACCTAGCTCGCAGCGTAGCTCTAAGCACCAAGCGAGGCTCCTACCTGTGTGGCCGAGGCCTTAATTTACGCGGGTAATTTGTCCCAGGAAAACGGTGCGAAATTAAAAACCATCTGAATTGAGCCGCTAAATGTGCAAAAAAGAGGTGACCTTTTTTTCTATTTCCGTATATTCTATTCTAATTTATTTGGTTCAACACATACTCGTATTGGAAGATTTATCAAGTTTTCTATGAAGTTCATCCTCCCTTGGCTAGTTTTCTGCAGGTTCCTTACCAAAAATGTTTTTCAAAACATATGCAGATGCGGATAAGTACCTAATCTAATGCCCGCAGCCACCACGTTCTTATCTTTGCACTCAACTATTCTTAAAAAAAAACGATTTGTAATATTTTGAATAATATTTTTCAATAATAGTGGGTTCGAATACCGAGGTAGAACGCCCTAGAGAAGAGTCTACTCCAAACGGCGCAATATAAATTGTCGTTTTATTATTCTTATTATGAAGAAGCTTTAGCTATTTTTAATAGTCTATATAGTGGTTACTGATTACAAATAACGCAACATGTAGTCAGTCTATAGTAACGATTCAGGCAATCTACAGTAAACATGTAGTCAGCCTATAGTAACGATTCAGGCAATCTACAGTAAACATGTAGTCAGTCTATAGTAACAATTCAGGCAATCTACAGTAAACATGTAGTCAGTCTATAGTATCGATTCAGGCAATCTACAGTAAACATGTAGTCAGTCTATAGTATCGATTCAGGCAATCTACAGTAAAGTTTCAGTCATGTACAACAGTTTTATTCATATCTATCTATTCATATTATTTATGGTTGGAAAGAATTTTTCATCCTCGATTTCATGGTTAAAATTTAAAAGAAATATATTTAAAAAAAAATCTCAAATAACACAGTTAAAAATACTCTTAGACCGATATCACTTTAAGGATAACTAAATTTTCATATTTTATTTTGAATCACCTTACGATGAAATTCGCTAAGGCTTTTAGCAAAATTTAAGTCAACATCTTCGGGTAAAATAGATTTTGGAGAAATCCCCGTTTAGCTCGTGTGGCACATAACATATTCCTTTCGAAAGTGGTCCAGAGTGCGACTTAACTGTAAGCGTATTATCCAAATATGTGAAGCGCGTTAAAAAAAAGTAGATGGATTTCCAAATGGGTTTTAAGTGTCTATCTATTATATATAGATACTCCGCTAGATAGAATCTTTGAGGAGTGGAGCAAAATTATCTTGAAGAAGCTTCTCAAATTCCTACTAGTATATAGCTCGATATGATCACTGAAGGTGAGGAATATAAAAGCTTCTGTTTATATTAAGCCATGAGCTTTTCGGCAACGTTGACTCACAGGGGTATTTCCATACCATAAAGGGTCTTCCATTTTTATTTATTTATTAATTTAATTTAATTAACAACACAACAGTGTCTTTTATACAAATGAATATATGACAAGTTATACAAGTACTTGAAATTATTGATAAAAAGTACAAAATTTTATCTTAAACTAACATGAAGATACAAAAAGCACTAGTAATAATAAATTACAGTCATTATTTAAAATTATAATATTTGATACCTATGTATATTTCAGTTCAATACATGTATGTATACCACAAAATATTACCAAATTTTACCAAGTAGACTTACGTTATTGTCGAAGACTTATTTTATAGTGGTAAAGAACTTATATTTGTTTCTAGTGGAACAACGCTTACATAGAACAAGAATAGGATTTTTCGAGAATTGTATGGATAGATCTAGAGATATAGAAAACACATGGGCTCACTTGTAGAACGAGATGCAAATTGATTTGCAGAATCGAAACCTTCCACATGTTGATGCAGGGTTACTCAACTCCAGAGGCAAAGTATTGTCCTTAATGTTTCGTTTATACTAGGTTATTTATATTAATAAGCAACATAATATGCTTTTTTTAAGTTGACATGCTTTTCAAGCGCGTTTGTTATTATTTTTTTTAAAAGAACTAATATGACCGAAGTCATAGGTATCCCTCGAATACTAGGCGGAAGAAATGCCTTTGTCGTTCGAGGGGAGAAGCACAGCGCGGGATTCGAATCGGTGACCTTCCGCACGGAAGTCCAGTGCGTTACCGCGCCGCCATGCACCTCAATTGTATTATATTTTTGTTGTATGAGTATACAGTACATCCACGATGGTTTTAATTCTGCCGTACGTGAAAACCAGATTAGACCCCTTTTTAAAAAAAATGATACCAACGGGAATCGAACCCGCAAATTTTGGGTTGGATGACAGGTGTTAATACCAATTAGGCAACGGAGTTAGCTTATACCTGATTTTTGCAAAAATAAACAGTAATCTAAAATATTATTTATAAGAAAATCACGATGCAATGAGTCAAATGATTTTTAATTTCCTGTAAAGTGGTAGGCTGTTATTTTATTTTCAACATTCATGTCCCTAGGTGGGCGGCATTCTGTTATGACTCATTGTCATAAAGATGAAAATGCGTCTAGATCTTTTCTTGTCTCGGTACATTGCTCATGGCCAAGAATATAGTTTGGAGAGGTTCGTGGTCATTGGAAGCGTGGAAGAATGACACGCAAGAGGAATATCCCCAATACGTTGGACTGACCAAGTGAGATACCCAATAGGAATCCCCCTAACTGTCTTCGAACTGCGGAGTGCAGGGATGGATGGAGAGGTAAAGCACGGGAGTCACAATGCTCATGTGTGTTACTAAACCAACAGTAATAATTTATCCTTTCATTCCTTTTTCCATCATACATTGTGTAGCGACCGTGCGTGCGGTCACTGAACCCACCAAGGCGACCCTTGTCCGCGCGGTCATTGAACTCGCCTGTGGCGAGTGCGAGACGGCGCCGGTCGCCCGCGCGGTCATTGAACTCACTAGTAGCGAAGAGCGAGACACCGATATATCTCTTGCCTCTCCTGCATAACGTAGTATGAAATGTATATAGAACGTACAACAATAACATGTGTCCAGCGGAAGCGAGACAGCGACATGTTCTGCGCCGTTCTATACATTATAAATACAGACGCTTACAATAAACTTTATCTTTACTTATTCCGATCTCGACGACTTTTATTTAAACAACCAACATCCTTCTATGCGAAACACAAGTCCCTAAAATTGTAATGCCAGATGTTCCACGCAAATCACGTATTTTCATCGATTTGATTCAGTTCTTATCGCTCTTTTTCAATGTCCAGACTTCGCTTCCATAAATCAAGATGATCACTAGCACACCACTGCACATAATATTATTTTATGAGATTTTGCGATCACTTTATTGACTTAAACAGTACATAACGATGATCTAACTGTTGGGTGTGTATTGTACCCGTCAATATATGAAGTGTTCAAGACAAGACAGTTGATTTTTGATTCGCTAAATATTGCACCGCAAAGGGTTAGTTTAATCAATCAATTGCCAGGGAAAGTGGCATTAGATATTAATAGGGGTAACTATTGACCTTTTATTCTACATTACCTGCCCAAATACTGAATTCTACACTATATTTTCATGATATCCTTTCAGCCATATTTTCTAATAAAATAATAAATATCAATATTATTGAATGGGCGATGTTTGTTCGTATAACTCGTAGGAAATGAGAAATTAATGCCATTTCGAGATGTGTATAACATATGTTATATTTTATTCGAATAAACGGCTGTGAGAATTTCATTTCAACAATGGAAGAAAAAAAACAAATACTTTTATCGTCGTTGTAGTGTCGAGTAGTATACCCTCGCCATTTCAACGTCAATCTCGATCTGTTCCTCTACTTCGATTCTGTGATCTTCTGTGAGAGAAAGCTCCGAGCCTTAACGTGCACTCCTTCCCGCAAACGTCATATACTTGTTGATGCTGCTGAGCCACCTGGTGACGCATTTTCGAAGCACGCTGACTGTTTCTCACGCGTATAGCTTTGTAAATGCCATTAATTCGAGAGCAAAAAGCTCTCCACCTTCCAGTCACCTGATCAAGCGCCCAGCACAAAGTCTGCGACTCTCACAGACTTTCTTTATAGTGCTTCCTTTGTCCATTAACCCTTGTTTGTTTATTATTTCCCCGTATAAGACGCGTTTTGGATCAGTCGGGTCGTTCAATTTTTAAATCGACATATCATATGCTACGTACGGGGAAATACTAGAGCGAAGAAAAATAGTTTTCGAGACCAATTTCTATTATATAATTTCAAGGGAATTTTAAATGGTCCATACGAATTTTCCATCCTATGCAGCCTTTAAGTACGTTCATAGCCCAGTTTGTGAATACAGCACCGAACAATCTTAAACCATGATAGCTACATATATAGTATGTGCAGATTTAAACGCTTAAGGATTAATTAGGAGAAATTACTTTAGAGGGCCGATTTAACGCTTAATGAGTAATTAGGATAAATTACTTAAGAGGATAGATTTAACGATTAAGGAGTAATTAGGAGAAATTACTTAAGAGGGCAGATTTAACGCTTAAGGAGTAATTAGGAGAAATTACTGAAGAGGGCAGATTTAATGCTTAAGGAGTAATTAGGAGAAATTACTTAAGAGGGCAGATTTAACGCTTTAGGAGTAATTAGGATAAATTACTTAAGAGGGCAGATTTAACGCTTTAGGAATAATTAGGAGAAATTACTTAAGACGGCAGATTTAACGCTTAAGGAGTAAATACCAAGCATAAAAATTAAAAAAAATATCAATTGTTGCGGGAAAAATATTTTATTTAGGATGGGTTCATTTGTATTTCCCGCAAAAATTTCACATACTCCACGCACAACTTAAAAAAGTGCATTTAGAAAATATTTTATGGTTAAGATCAACACTCAAATAGATAATTGATGTTTAAAGATAATGCATCGACTTATTTCGACGAGAGTGTTACTTGTCGGAAAATGGCTGAGTGTCCCTCCCGGAAACCAAGACTAACAATCTATTGTAAAGCGTCACTCAAACTTACCCCTGTATTCGCATGCTTAATGAGGGCATCGCTTTACCGAAGGGAAGAGAAAGCGGCCGGATGCAAACTCTTTATATATTTAGATAAATATTATTATTTTTTTTTAAACATAAAGACGATACTGAAGTCTGTTTTCTAAATCGTAACAATATTTATTATACAAAAGATAAAATATCCACATTTTCAATCAGTTTGAAATACAATTGAGGTTAACTCTTCTTTCCCTGTGATGTGTAACTAGTACACATTGCTTCTAAAAACTTTATATCTCTAAAAATATAATAAATACTGGTTTCAGATTTTAGATATTCCTCCGTAATACATTTACGCATTGAATGAAAAAATAATATTAATAATAATAATTAGCACTTATCGGCCACATCAGAGATATTTTGTGAATATCGGGAATAAATTCACCGATACAATCAAACGTGTGCCAGTGTGTGACGTAGGTATATTCATTCTAAAAAAACCGCTATGGGGGAGGAAGCAACGCTATTCACGTCTCACTCTCACTCTACTTCGGTATATGGGAACGCAAGAAATAGAATCTCAATTCACTCACTTCTCTCGCTTCAGTAGCTTTCAGGCATCTATTTGAGGTGGTCGCTTGACCCGTTTTATGAACGTCGGCCGATGTTTTTTTCATGTTTTCTGCAATAAAATTTCAATTATTATCACGTTTGACTTCAAATTTAATTAATTTAAGCGATTGGCTATGAATATTCTTATTTTTCCGATTTTAAATCGCTCATTTTTACATGTGTATTGCATACATCGCACCGGAACGCGTGGATTTTTTTTAGCACAGGGGAAGGGAAAGGTTAATAAAACGCGCTGGACTTTCGTGCGGAAGGTTGTCGGTTCGAGCCCCGCGTTGTGCTATTCTCCTCAAACGATAGAGACACTTTTCCACCTAGTGTTCGAGGGTATAAGGATACCTACGACTTCGGTCATATCTGTTATTTTTAAAAGAAAAAACAATATTCAGAACATACATCAATGACATATAGTGCAACAACTGAACAATATTTAACTAAAAATATACAATGAACGAAAACACACCACGCCGTCTTACTGGCAGAGAGGATAGAAAACCATACTTTCATTATCATCAAATATATGTATGATAGATTGAGGACATTAGGAAACTGAGGATTGAAAGAAGATGCAGTGCTTAAGATGAAGAAAGCTGCATTGTTATAGTTCGGCTATGTGGAAATAATGAACAGTGAAAAATGCATACGTATTATCTCTATGAGTAGTATAGAAGGTACGAAAAATTAGGGAAAACCGAGAAAACGTGGCAAAACCAAAATAATTAAAATCTTGAAGAGAGATGTGTGAAAAACCTTTATAATAGCATGCATGACAAAGTTTATGGGTGCGACTGAAATGAAAAATGTATGCCAGTTTAGGAGCTAGTCCTTAAGGGAAGAGATGATGATGATTTGTTGTTAAATAAAACTCGTTAGATCGCAATGCGGAAAGAGAGTTTTTATTAGTAAACGTAGGTATTTATACTATTTCCGCGTGTGTGCGGGAATGCGAGCAAGATATCCTTCGTCTCGTTTCTGTATTAGCAAAACGATTAATGTCGTATGTAGGTGACAATTTATTTACGGAACTGGCGAGACAGCGTGGTGCGTTCTCGCTCTAGTATGGAATGCGGTCCGCTCCGGGCTATGGGTTGAATGGCCGGCGTGTGAACTTCGGACTTGTTTATTTAGATTTGTCGAGGAATGCAAAGGTCACTTCATCGGTCATTGACCGTATGTATGAACGCCCACAGTGTTCCGAGTGGGCGACCGCCACACCAGGATAGAGCGACGAAGAGATATGTTCGTTCTTTCTGATAATGATGATAACAACAATTATGGTTTTCCATTAACCTGACAAATTTGAATACGACGTCTTCTTTAGTGGTTTCGAGAAATGATAGACGATCCCGATGAATTCAGTACATTACATTTTGTTATAATTGGTAGACGATCCCCGATGAATTCAGTACATTACATTTTGTTATAATTGGTAGACGATCCCGATGAATTCAGTACATTACATTTTGTTATAATTGGTAGACGATCCCGATGAATTCAGTACATTACATTTTGTTATAATTGTTTTCTCAAATGCAAATATAAAATATATGTCGTATTAATCGTATCCGTTGATTAAATTACCCGATAGTTGACTTTGAGTTTTTGAGATAAAATGAGTTTGAATACTTGACGAAATTTTTCTAGGATAAAAAGAATGATAAATTTGAGAAGATCTAGAAAAACATGACAGGATCAAATTAATCATATTCTGAAATACGGAAGAGTGAAAAGTCTTTACAATATGCGAATATGTATAACAAGGTATATGGACATAACAGAAGCGATTGATGTGCCAGGATAGAAAGAATTGGAGATAAATTATGGGTTTATTGATAGCAACATAGTACGTAAATATATTGATAGCAACATAGTATGTAAGTATATCGATAGCAACATAGTACGTAAATATATTGATAGCAACGTAGTATGTAAATATATTGATAGCAACATAGTATGTAAATATATTGATAGCAACGTAGTATGTAAATATATTGATAGCAAAATAGTATGTAAATTTGATGATTGATAGCAACGTAGTATGTAAATATATTGATAGCAACGTAGTATATAAATATATTGATAGCAACGTAGTATGTAAAAAAATTGATAGCAACATAGTATAATATTTAAATATATTGATAGCAACATATTATGTATATTGATAGCAACATAGTATGTAAATATATTGATAGCAACATAGTATGTAAATATATTGATAGCAACATAGTATGTAAATATATCGTCAAATTAAATATACGTGTATGTGTTAAGACTATGGAAAAGAAAATAATTTTTAGAGAGAAACCATCAAACGGTCTGGGCTCATCTCATAGCATTCTCTCATTCGAGATACACCCTCACCAATAGGAGGACGATCCCAGTCGCGAGGACGTCATATATGCTATCTTTATCTGTTGTATAATGCTCCACAGTGTTACCAATTCCCAGAAGTTCAAAATTAAAACTTAGCATCCCTGTATCGATCATGTTTGTTAAGACAGATTGGCGCGAAAATCACTATTCGCTATGGCAAGGGCCGTTGACCTGCCCGCCATGTCGATACAGATTGATAAATCAAGTACCCGCAGAATCAGGTCTTGTGTGTTACCAATAAATCATTGATTATAACTAATATATATCAAAACATATCTATATCAATAAGAACACGGAGTGATGATGATGATGACCAATAGTTTGATTTAGACACAATGATTTAACACTAAAATGTGAAATAAAATTTTCACCATTAAAGTGAAAAGCCTGGTTATTTAATGTAAGTTTATTTTGTAGATTTTTTTACATTAAAGTGATAATCACTGTGTTTAAAAATGGAGTTCTACATAATGGTATAAATATAAAATCAATTTGACGTCTTTCATTTTGACTATATTTCAATTTGACATATTTCATACTAACATTTCAATTTGACATCTTTCATTTTCACTTTATTTCAATTTGACATATTTCATACTAATATTTCAATTTGACTATATTTCAATGTGAGATATTTCATACTAATATTTCAATTTGACATATTGCATACTAATATTTCAATTTGACTATATTTCAATGTGAGATATTTCATACTAATATTTCAATTTGACATATTTCATACTAATATTTCAATTTGACTATATTTCAATGGGAGATATTTCATACTAATATTTTAATTTGACATATTTCATACTAATATTTCAATTTGACTATATTTCAATGTGAGATATTTCATACTAATATTTCAATTTGACATATTTCATACTAATATTTCAATTTGACATATTTCATACTAATATTTCAATTTGACTGTATTTCAATGTGAGATATTTCATACTTATATTTCAATTTGACATATTTCATACTAATATTTCAATTTAACTATAATATATTTCAATGTGAGATATTTCATACTAATATTTCAATTTGACATATTTCATACTAATATTTCAATTTGACTATATTTGAATGTGAGATATTTCATACTAATATTTCAATTTGACATATTTCATACTAATATTTCAATTTGACATATTTCATACTAATATTTCAATTTGACTGTATTTCAATGTGAGATATTTCATACTTATATTTCAATTTGACATATTTCATACTAATATTTCAATTTAACTATATTTCAGTGTGAGATATTTCATACTAATATTTCAATTTGACATATTTCTCTTCATTCTACAATATACCGGTAACAGCCTGCCCTAGTATATTCTTTTTGTCTAACCTTCAAAAATATTAAGCACAAAAATTCGCAAAAAATTGACGCTTGTTTCGCGCGCTTTCTCTTAAAATGGTCTTTAAGGGCGAAGCTTGATACTTAACCGCACGTTGTAGCTGTCGCGCCCCCTCATTTGTGTTAATTGTTTAATAATGAAAGCTGCTCTCCGTACCGGGACTCCGGCCTGGGGCACGGGGCACGGGGCCCGATCCTACGCTATCTAATGGCCCCTGAATTATTGAGTGCCCTCTAATAAGATATGCCCATATCCCACCTGACTTCGTGTACCATAGAAGATTATTTCCCTAATACCGATTCCCGAAACTGACACCTTTGCTATTTGACTCCCGTCACGTGTTATTATTACTATTCTTGGTTATTGTTCTTAAGGTGTGCTCATTTTATTTTGATTTTGAACACTAAGTATTCCGATCCCGTGTTTTAACGGGTTTAACTATATTTACGTGGATATTCCGATCCCGTGTCTTAGCGTGATAAACTAGATTAGCGTTGATGTCCCGATCCCGTGTTTTAACGAGTTTAACTAGATTTACGTTGATATCCCGATCCCGTGTCTTAACGTGATAAACTAGATTTGCGTTGATGTCCCGATCCCGTGTTTTAACGAGTTTAACTAGATTTACGTTGATATCCCGATCCCGTGTCTTAACGTGATAAACTAGATTTGCGTTGATGTCCCGATCCCGTGTTTTAACGAGTTTAACTAGATTTACGTTGATATCCCGATCCCGTGTCTTAACGTGATAAACTAGATTTGCGTTGATGTCCCGATCCCGTGTTTTAACGAGTTTAACTAGATTTACGTTGATATCCCGATCCCGTGTCTTAACGTGATAAACTAGATTTGCGTTGATGTCCCGATCCCGTGTTTTAACGAGTTTAACTAGATTTACGTTGATATCCCGATCCCGTGTCTTAACGTGATAAACTAGATTTGCGTTGATGTCCCGATCCCGTGTTTTAACGAGTTTAACTAGATTTACGTTGATATCCCGATCCCGTGTCTTAACGTGATAAACTAGATTTGCGTTGATGTCCCGATCCCGTGTTTTAACGAGTTTAACTAGATTTTCGTTGATATCCCGATCCCGTGTCTTAACGTGATAAACTAGATTTGCGTTGATATCCCGTGTCAAACTAGATTTGCGTTGATGTCCCGATCCCGTATTTTAACGTGTTAAACTAGATTTACGTTGATATCTCGATCGCGTGTCTTAACGTGATAAACAAGATTTAACGTGTTAAACTATATTTACGTTGATATCCCGTGTCTTAACGTGTTAAACTAGATTTGCGTTAATATCCCGATTCCGTATTTTAACGTGTTAAACTATATGTACGTTGATATCCCGTGTTTTAACGTGTTAAACTAGATTTACGTTGATATCCGTGTCTTAACGTAATAAACTAGATTTGCGTTGATGTCTCAATCCCGTGTTTTAACGTGACGATACCACTTCCAAAAAAGACATATTATTGGCCCCTGGTAAATATTATTGTAAAAAATTCAACCTCTAAACCCTCAAATACCAAAAAACAAGTGTTTTGTGAGTAAAATATTTTATGCGCATTTTCGTCTATTAAGACTTAGAATCTTCCAGGTTTAATCATTTTTTTTTGTCTGATTTCATATTTTTTCTTACTTATTATTGATAAGCGATATTAAAAACCCTCAAATACCAAAAAACAAGTGTTTTGTGAGTTAAATATTTATGCGCATTTTCGTCTATTAAAACTTAAAACCTTCCAAGTTGAATCAAATTTTTTTTGTCTGATTTCACATTTTTTCTTACTTATTTTTGATACGCGATATAAATAACCCTCAAATACCAAAAAACACGTGTTTTGTGAGTTAAATATGTTTGAGCAGTTTCGTCTTTTAAGACTAAGAACATTTCAAGTTTAGTAAATTTTTTTTTCTCTGATTTCATATTGTTACTTACTTATTATTGATAAGCGATATTAATAACCCTCAAATACCAAAAAACAAGTGTTTTGTCAGTTGAATATTTTTAGTGCAGTTTCGTCTTTTGGGACTAAGAACCTTTCAAGTTTAATCAATTTTTTTTTGTCTGATTTCATATTTTTTCTTACTTATTATTGATAAGCGATATAAATAACCCTCGAATACCAAAAAACAAGTGTTTTGTGAGTTAAATATTTTTTGAGCAGTTTCGTCTTTTGGGACTAAGAACCTTTCAAGTTAAATCAAAATTTTTTTTTTCTGAATTCACATGTTTTCTTACTTATTATTGATAAGCGATATTAATAACCCTCGAATACCAAAAAACAAGTGTTTTGTGAGTTAAATATTTTTTGAGCAGTTTCGTCTTTTGGGACTAAGAACCTTTCAAGTTTAATCAATTTTTTTTTGTCTGATTTCACATTTTTTCTTACTTATTATTGAAAAGCGATATTAATAACCCTCAAATACCAAAAAACAAGTGTTTTGTGAGTTAAATATTTTTTGAGCAGTTTCGTCTTTTAAGACTAAGAACCTTTCACGTTTAGTCAATTTTTTTTTGTCTGATTTCATATTATTTCTTACTTATTATTGATAAGCGATATTAATAACCCTCAAATACCAAAAAACAAGTGTTTTGTGAGTTAAATATTTTTTGAGCAGTTTCGTCTATTAAAACTTAGAACCTTCCAAGTTTAATCAAATTTTTTTTCTCTGATTTCATATTTTTTCTTACTTCTTATTGATAAGCGATAATAATAACCCTCAAATACCACAAAACAAGTGTTTTTTGATATAAATATTTTTTGAGCAGTTTCGCCTTTTGGGACTAAGAACCTTCAAGTTTAAAAAAAACAAGTGTTTTGTGAGTTAAATATTTTTTGAGCAGTTTCGTCTTTTAAGACTAAGAACGTTTCAAGTTTAATCAAATTTTTTTTGTCTGATTTCATATTTTTTCTTACTTATTATTGATAAGCGATATTAATAACCCTCAAATACCAAAAAGCAAGTGTTTTGTGAGTTAAATATTTTTTGCGCATTTTCGTCTATTAAGACTTAGAACCTTTCAAGTTTAATCAATTTTTTTTTGTCTGATTTCATATTTTTTCTTTCTTATTATTGATAAGCGATATAATTAACCCTCAAATACCAAAAAACAAGTGTTTTGTGAGTTAAATATTTTTTGAGCAGTTTCGTCTTTTGGGACTAAGAACCTTTCAAGTTTAATCAATTTTTTTTTGTCTGATTTCACATTTTTTCTTACTTATTATTGAAAAGCGATATTAATAACCCTCAAATACCAAAAAACAAGTGTTTTGTGAGTTAAATATTTTTTGAGCAGTTTCGTCTTTTGGGACTAAGAACCTTTCAAGTTTAATCAAATTTTTTTTGTCTGATTTCATATTTTTTCTTACTTATTATTAATAAGCGATATTAATAACCCTCAAATACCAAAAAACAAGTGTTTTGTGAGTAAAATATTTTTTGAGCAGTTTCGTCTTTTGGGACTAAGAACCTTTCAAGTTTAATCAATTTTTTTTTGTCTGATTTCACATTTTTTCTTACTTATTATTGATAAGCGATATTAATAACCCTCAAATACCAAAAAACAAGTGTTTTGTGAGTTAAATATTTTTTGAGCAGTTTCGTTTTTTGAGACTAAGAACCTTTCAAGTTAAATCAAATTTTTTTTGTCTGATTTCATATTTTTTCTTACTTTTTATTGATAAGCGATATTAATAACCCTCAAATACCAAAAAACAAGTGTTTTGTGAGTTAAATATTTTTTGAGCAGTTTCGTCTTTTGGGACTAAGAACCTTTCAAGTTTAGTAAATTTTTTTTCTCTGATTTCATATTGTTACTTACTTATTATTGATAGGCGATATTACTAACCCTCAAATACCAAAAAACAAGTGTTTTGTAAGTTAAATATTTATGCGCATTTTCGTCTATTAAAACATAGAACCTTCCAAGTTGAATCAAATTTTTTTTGTCTGATTTCACATTTTTTCTTACTTATTTTTGATACGCGATATAAATAACCCTCAAATACCAAAAAACACGTGTTTTGTGAGTTAAATATTTTTTGAGCAGTTTCGTCTTTTAAGACTAAGAACATTTCAAGTTTAGTAAATTTTTTTTTCTATGATTTCATATTGTAACTTACTTATTATTGATAAGCGATATTAATAACCCTCAAATACCAAAAACAAAGTGTTTTGTCAGTTGAATATTTCTAGTGCAGTTTCGTCTTTTGGGACTAAGAACCTTTCAAGTTTAATAAAATTTTTTTTGTCTGATTTCATATTTTTTCTTACTTATTATTGATAAGCGATATAAATAACCCTCAAATACCAAAAAACAAGTGTTTTGTGAGTTAAATATTTTTTGAGCAGTTTCGTCTTTTGGGACTAAGAACCTTTCAAGTTTAGTAAATTTTTTTTCTCTGATTTCATATTGTTACTTACTTATTATTGATAGGCGATATTAATAACCCTCAAATACCAAAAAACAAGTGTTTTGTGAGTAAAATATTTTATGCGCATTTTCGTCTATAAAGACTTAGAACCTTACAGGTTTAATCAATTTTTTTTGTCTGATTTCATATTTGTTCTTACTTATTATTGATAAGCGATATTAATAACCCTCAAATACCAAAAAACAAGTGTTTTGTGAGTTAAATATTTATGCGCATTTTCGTCTATTGAAACTAAGAAACTTTCAAGTTTAGTCATTTTTTTTTGTCTGATTTCATATTTATTCTTACTTATTATTGATAAGCGATATTAATAACCCTCAAATACCAAAAAACAAGTGTTTTGTGAGTTAAATATTTTTTGAGTAGTTTCGTCTATTAAAACTTAGAACCTTTCAAGTTTAATCAATTTTTTTTTGTCTGATTTCACATTTTTTCTTACTTATTATTGAAAAGTGATATAAATAACCCTCAAATACCAAAAAACAAGTGTTTTGTGAGTTAAATATTTTTTGAGCAGGTTCGTCTTTTAAGACTTAGAACATTTCAAGTTAAGTAAATTTTTTTTTCTGTGATTTCATATTGTTACTTACTTATTATTGATAAGCGATATTAATAACCCTCAAATACCAAAAAACAAGTGTTTTGTAAGTTAAATATTTTTTGCGCATTTTCGTCTATTAAGACTTAGAACCTTTCAAGTTTAATAAATTTTTTTTTGTCTGATTTCATATTTTTTCTTACTAATTATTGATAAGCGATATTAATAACCCTCAAATACAAAAAAACAAGTGTTTTGTGAGTTAAATATTTTTTGAGCAGTTTCGTCTTTTGGGACTAAGAACCTTTCAAGTTTAATCAATATTTTTTTGTCTGATTTCACATTTTTTCTTACTTATTATTGAAAAGCGATATTAATAACCCTCAAATACCAAAAAACAAGTGTTTTGTGAGTTAAATATTTTTTGAGCTGTTTCGTCTTTTGGGACTAAGAACCTTTCAAGTTTAATCAAATTTTTTTTGTCTGATTTCATATTTTTTCTTACTTATTATTGATAAGCGATATCAATAACCCTCAAATACCAAAAAACAAGTGTTTTGTGAGTTAAATATTTTTTGAGCAGTTTCGTCTTTTAAGACTAAGAACCTTTCACGTTTAGTCAATTTTTTTTGTCTGATTTCATATTATTTCTTACTTTTTATTGACAAGCGATATTAATAACCCTCAATTACCAAAAAACAAGTGTTTTGTGAGTTAAACATTTTTTGCGCATTTTCGTCTATTGAGACTAAGAACCTTTCAAGTTCAGTATATTTTTTTTCTCTGATTTCATATTGTTACTTACTTATTATTGATAGGCGATATTAATAACCCTCAAATACCAAAAAACAAGTGTTTTGTGAGTTAAATATTTTTTTAACAGTTTCGTTTTTTGAGACTAAGAACCTTCCAAGTTGAATCAAATTTTTTTTGTCTGATTTCACATTTTTTCTTACTTATTATTGATAAGCGATATAAATAACCCTCAAATACCAAAAAACAAGTGTTTTGTGAGTTAAATATTTTTTGAGCATTTTCGTCTTTTAAGACTAAGAACCTTTCAAGTTTAATCAAATTTTTTTTGTCTGATTTCACATTTTTTCTTACTTATTATTGAAAAGCGATATTAATAACCCTCAAATACCAAAAAACAAGTGTTTTGTGAGTTAAATATTTTTTGAGCAGTTTCGTCTTTTGGGACTAAGAACCTTTCAACTTTAATCAATTTTTTTTTGTCTGATTTCATATTTTTTCTTACTTATTTGTGATAAGCGATATTAATAACCCTCAAATACCAAAAAACAAGTGTTTTGTGAGTTAAATATTTTTTGAGCAGTTTCGTCTATTAAAACTTAGAACCTTCCAAGTTTAATCAATTTTTTTTTGTCTGATTTCATATTTTTTCTTACTTAATATTGATAAGCGATAATAATAACCCTCAAATACCACAAAACAAGTGTTTTGTGATATAAATATTTTTTGAGCAGCTTCGCCTTTTGGGACTAAGAACCTTCAAGTTTAATCAATATTTTTTTGTCTGATTTCACATTCTTTCTTACTTATTATTGATAAGCGATATTAATAACCCTCAAATACCAAAAAACAAGTGTTTTGTGAGTTAAATATTTTTTGAGCAGTTTCGTCTATTGAGACTAAGAACCTTTCAAGTTTAGTAAATTTTTTTTCTCTGATTTCATATTGTTACTTACTTATTATTGAAAGGCGATATTAATAACCCTCAAATACCAAAAAACACGTGTTTTGTGAGTTAAATATTTTTTGAGCAGTTTCGTCTTTTAAGACTAAGAACATTTCAAGTTTAGTAAATTTTTTTTTCTGTGATTTCATATTGTTACTTACTTATTATTGATAAGCGATATTAATAACCCTCAAATACCAAAAAACAAGTGTTTTGTGAGTTAAATATTTTTTGAGCAGTTTCGTCTTTTGGGACTAAGAACCTTTCAAGTTAAATCAAAATTTTTTTTTGTCTGATTTCACATGTTTTCTAACTTATTATTGAAAAGCGATATTAATACCCCCAAATACCAAAAAGCAAGTGTTTTGTGAGTTAAATATTTTTTGCGCATTTTCGTCTATTAAGACTTAGAACCTTTCAAGTTTAATCAATTTTTTTTTGTCTGATTTCATATTTTTTCTTACTCATTATTGATAAGCGATATTAATAACCCTCAAATACCAAAAAACAAGTGTTTTGTGAGTTAAATATTTTTTGAGCAGTTTCGTCTTTTGGGACTAAGAACCTTTCAAGTTTAATCAATTTTTTTTGTCTGATTTCACATTTTTTCTTACTTATTATTGAAAAGCGATATTAATAACCCTCAAATACCGAAAAACAAGTGTTTTGTGAGTTAAATATTTTTTGAGCTGTTTCGTCTTTTGGGACTAAGAACCTTTCAAGTTTAATCAAATTTTTTTTGTCTGATTTCATATTTTTTCTTACTTATTATTGATAAGCGATATTAATAACCCTCAAATACCAAAAAACAAGTGTTTTGTGAGTTAAATATTTTTTGAGCAGTTTCGTCTTTTAAGACTAAGAACCTTTCACGTTTAGTCAATTTTTTTTGTCTGATTTCATATTATTTCTTACTTATTATTGATAAGCGATATTAATAACCCTCAAATACCAAAAAACAAGTGTTTTGTGAGTTAAATATTTTTTGAGCAGTTTCGTCTTTTAAGACTAAGAACCTTTCACGTTTAGTCAATTTTTTTTTGTCTGATTTCATATTATTTCTTACTTATTATTGATAAGCGATATTAATAACCCTCAAATACCAAAAAACAAGTGTTTTGTGAGTTAAATATTTTTTGAGCAGTTTCGTCTATTAAAACTTAGAACCTTCCAAGTTTAATCAAATTTTTTTTGTCTGATTTCATATTTTTTCTTACTTATTATTGATAAGCGATATTAATAACCCTCAAATACCAAAAAACAAGTGTTTTGTGAGTTAAATATTTATGCGCATTTTCGTCTATTAAAACTTAGAACCTTCCAAGTTGAATCAAATTTTTTTTGTCTGATTTCACATTTTTTCTTACTTATTTTTGATACGCGATATAAATAACCCTCAAATACCAAAAAACACGTGTTTTGTGAGTTCAATATTTTTTGAGCAGTTTCGTCTTTTAAGACTAAGAACATTTCAAGTTTAATCAATTTTTTTGTCTGATTTCACATTTTTTCTTACTTATTATTGAAAAGCGATATTAATAACCCTCAAATACCAAAAAACAAGTGTTTTGTGAGTTAAATATTTTTTGAGCAGTTTCGTCTTTTGGGACTAAGAACCTTTCAAGTTTAATCAATTTTTTTTTGTCTGATTTCATATTTTTTCTTACTTATTATTGATAAGCGATATTAATAACCCTCAAATACCAAAAAACAAGTGTTTTGTGAGTTAAATATTTTTTGAGCAGTTTCGTCTTTTGGGACTAAGAACCTTTCAAGTTTAATCAATTTTTTTTTGTCTGATTTCATATTTTTTTCTTACTTATTATTGATAACCAATATAAATAACCCTCAAATACCAAAAAACAAGTGTTTTGTGAGTTAAATATTTTTTGCGCATTTTCGTCTTTTAAGACTAAGAACCTTTCACGTTTAGTCAATTTTTTTTGTCTGATTTCATATTATTTCTTACTTATTATTGATAAGCGATATTAATAACCCTCAAATACCAAAAAACAAGTGTTTTGTGAGTTAAATATTTTTTGAGCAGTTTCGTCTTTTGGGACTAAGAACCTTTCAAGTTAAATCAAAATTTTTTTTGTCTGATTTCACATGTTTTCTAACTTATTATTGAAAAGCGATATTAATACCCCCAAATACCAAAAAGCAAGTGTTTTGTGAGTTAAATATTTTTTGCGCATTTTCGTCTATTAAGACTAAGAACCTTTCAAGTTTAATCAAATTTTTTTTGTCTGATTTCATATTTTTTCTTACTCATTATTGATAAGCGATATTAATAACCCTCAAATACCAAAAAACAAGTGTTTTGTGAGTTAAATATTTTTTGAGCAGTTTCGTATTTTGGGACTAAGAACCTTTCAAGTTTAATCAATTTTTTTTGTCTGATTTCACATTTTTTCTTACTTATTATTGAAAAGCGATATTAATAACCCTCAAATACCGAAAAACAAGTGTTTTGTGAGTTAAATATTTTTTGAGCTGTTTCGTCTTTTGGGACTAAGAACCTTTCAAGTTTAATCAAATTTTTTTTGTCTGATTTCATATTTTTTCTTACTTATTATTGATAAGCGATATTAATAACCCTCAAATACCAAAAAACAAGTGTTTTGTGAGTTAAATATTTTTTGAGCAGTTTCGTCTTTTAAGACTAAGAACCTTTCACGTTTAGTCAATTTTTTTTGTCTGATTTCATATTATTTCTTACTTATTATTGATAAGCGATATTAATAACCCTCAAATACCAAAAAACAAGTGTTTTGTGAGTTAAATATTTTTTGAGCAGTTTCGTATTTTGGGACTAAGAACCTTTCAAGTTTAATCAATTTTTTTTGTCTGATTTCACATTTTTTCTTACTTATTATTGAAAAGCGATATTAATAACCCTCAAATACCGAAAAACAAGTGTTTTGTGAGTTAAATATTTTTTGAGCTGTTTCGTCTTTTGGGACTAAGAACCTTTCAAGTTTAATCAAATTTTTTTTGTCTGATTTCATATTTTTTCTTACTTATTATTGATAAGCGATATTAATAACCCTCAAATACCAAAAAACAAGTGTTTTGTGAGTTAAATATTTTTTGAGCAGTTTCGTCTTTTAAGACTAAGAACCTTTCACGTTTAGTCAATTTTTTTTGTCTGATTTCATATTATTTCTTACTTATTATTGATAAGCGATATTAATAACCCTCAAATACCAAAAAACAAGTGTTTTGTGAGTTAAATATTTTTTGAGCAGTTTCGTCTTTTAAGACTAAGAACCTTTCACGTTTAGTCAATTTTTTTTTGTCTGATTTCATATTATTTCTTACTTATTATTGATAAGCGATATTAATAACCCATAAATACCAAAAAACAAGTGTTTTGTGAGTTAAATATTTTTTGAGCAGTTTCGTCTATTAAAACTTAGAACTTTCCAAGTTTAATCAAATTTTTTTTGTCTGATTTCATATTTTTTCTTACTTATTATTGATAAGCGATATTAATAACCCTCAAATACCAAAAAACAAGTGTTTTGTGAGTTAAATATTTATGCGCATTTTCGTCTATTAAAACTTAGAACCTTCCAAGTTGAATCAAATTTTTTTTGTCTGATTTCACATTTTTTCTTACTTATTTTTGATACGCGATATAAATAACCCTCAAATACCAAAAAACACGTGTTTTGTGAGTTCAATATTTTTTGAGCAGTTTCGTCTTTTAAGACTAAGAACATTTCAAGTTTAATCAATTTTTTTGTCTGATTTCACATTTTTTCTAACTTATTATTGAAAAGCGATATTAATACCCCCAAATACCAAAAAAAAAGTGTTTTGTGAGTTAAATATTTTTTGCGCATTTTCGTCTATAAAGACTTAGAACCTTTCAAGTTTAATCAATTTTTTTTTGTCTGATTTCATATTTTTTCTTACTCATTATTGATAAGCGATATTAATAACCCTCAAATACCAAAAAACAAGTGTTTTGTGAGTTAAATATTTTTTGAGCAGTTTCGTCTTTTGGGACTAAGAACCTTTCAAGTTTAATCAATTTTTTTTGTCTGATTTCACATTTTTTCTTACTTATTATTGAAAAGCGATATTAATAACCCTCAAATACCGAAAAACAAGTGTTTTGTGAGTTAAATATTTTTTGAGCTGTTTCGTCTTTTGGGACTAAGAACCTTTCAAGTTAAATCAATTTTTTTTTGTCTGATTTCATATTTTTTCTTACTTATTATTGATAAGCGATATTAATAACCCTCAAATACCAAAAAACAAGTGTTTTGTGAGTTAAATATTTTTTGAGCAGTTTCGTCTTTTAAGACTAAGAACCTTTCACGTTTAGTCAATTTTTTTTGTCTGATTTCATATTATTTCTTACTTATTATTGATAAGCGATATTAATAACCCTCAAATACCAAAAAACAAGTGTTTTGTGAGTTAAATATTTTTTGAGCAGTTTCGTCTTTTAAGACTAAGAACCTTTCACGTTAAGTCAATTTTTTTTTGTCTGATTTCATATTATTTCTTACTTATTATTGATAAGCGATATTAATAACCCTCAAATACCAAAAAACAAGTGTTTTGTGAGTTAAATATTTTTTGAGCAGTTTCGTCTATTAAAACTTAGAACCTTCCAAGTTTAATCAAATTTTTTTTGTCTGATTTCATATTTTTTCTTACTTATTATTGATAAGCGATATTAATAACCCTCAAATACCAAAAAACAAGTGTTTTGTGAGTTAAATATTTATGCGCATTTTCGTCTATTAAAACTTAGAACCTTCCAAGTTCAATCAAATTTTTTTTGTCTGATTTCACATTTTTTCTTACTCATTTTTGATACGCGATATAAATAACCCTCAAATACCAAAAAACACGTGTTTTGTGAGTTCAATATTTTTTGAGCAGTTTCGTCTTTTAAGACTAAGAACATTTCAAGTTTAGTAAATTTTTTTTTCTCTGATTTCATATTGTTACTTACTTATTATTGATAAGTGATATTAATAACCCTCAAATACCAAAAAACAAGTGTTTTGTGAGTTAAATATTTTTTGAGCAGTTTCGTCTTTTGGGACTAAGAACCTTTCAAGTTAAATCAAAATTTTTTTGTCTGATTTCACATGTTTCTTACTTATTATTGATAAGCGATATTAATAACCCTCAAATACCAAAAAGCAAGTGTTTTGTGAGTTAAATATTTTTTGAGCAGTTTCGTCTTTTGGGACTAAGAACCTTTTAAGTTTAATCAAATTTTTTTTTCTCTGATTTCACATATTTTCTTACTTATTATTGATAAGCGATATTAATAACCCTCAAATACCAAAAAACAAGTGTTTTGTGAGTTAAATATTTTTTGAGCAGTTTCGTCTTTTAAGACTAAGAACGTTTCAAGTTTAATCAATTTTTTTTGTCTGATTTCATATTTTTTCTTACTTATTATTGATAAGCGATATAAATAACCCACAAATACCAAAAAACAAGTGTTTTGTGAGTTAAATATTTTTTGCGCATTTTCGTCTATTGAGACTAAGAAACTTTCAAGTTTAGTCATTTTTTTTTGTCTGATTTCATATTTATTCTTACTTATTATTGATAAGCGATATTAATAACCCTCAAATACCACAAATCAAGTGTTTTGTGAGTTAAATATTTTTTGAGCAGTTTCGTCTTTTGGGACTAAGAACCTTTTAAGTTTAATCAAATTTTTTTTTCTCTGATTTCACATATTTTCTTACTTATTATTGATAAGCGATATTAATAACCCTCAAATACCAAAAAACAAGTGTTTTGTGAGTTAAATATTTTTTGAGCAATTTCGTCTTTTAAGACTAAGAACCTTTCAAGTTTAGTCAATTTTTTTTTGTCTGATTTCATATTATTTCTTACTTATTATTGATAAGCGATATTAATAACCCTCAAATACAAAAAAAACAAGTGTTTTGTGAGTTAAATAATTTTTGCGCATTTTCGTCTATTGAGACTAAGAACGTTTCAAGTTAAGTCAATTTTTTTTGCCTGATTTCATATTATTACTTACTTATTATTGATAAGCGATATAAATAACCCTCAAATACCAAAAAACAAGTGTTTTGTGAGTTAAATATTTTTTGAGCAGTTTCGGTTTTTGGGACTAAGAACCTTTCAAGTTTAGTAAATTTTTTTTTCTCTGATTTCATATTTTTTCTTACTTATTATTGATAAGCGATATAAATAACCCTCAAATACCAAAAAACAAGTGTTTTGTGAGTTAAATATTTTTTGAGCAGTTTCGTCTTTTAAGACTAAGAACGTTTCAAGTTTAATCAAATTTTTTTTGTCTGATTTCATATTTTTTCTTACTTATTATTGATAAGCGATATAAATAACCCTCAAATACCAAAAAACAAGTGTTTTGTGAGTTAAATATTTTTTGAGCAGTTTCGTCTTTTGAGACTAAGAAACCTTTCAAGTTAAATCAAATTTTTTTTGTCTGATTTCACATGTTTTCTTACTTATTATTGATAAGCGATATTAATAACCCTCAAATACCAAAAAGCAAGTGTTTTGTGAGTTAAATATTTTTTGCGCATTTTCGTCTATTAAGACTTAGAACCTTTCAAGTTTAATCAAATTTTTTTTTTCTGATTTCATATTTTTTCTTACTTATTATTGATAAGCGATATTAATAACCCTCAAATACCAAAAAACAAGTGTTTTGTGAGTTAAATATTTTTTGAGCAGTTTCGTCTTTTGGGACTAAGAACCTTTCAAGTTTAATCAAATTTTTTTTGTCTGATTTCACATTTTTTCTTACTTATTATTGAAAAGCGATATTAACAACCCTCAAATACCAAAAAACAAGTGTTTTGTGAGTTCAATATTTTTTGAGCAGTTTCGTCTTTTGGGACTAAGAACCTTTCAAGTTTATTCAATTTTTTTTTGTCTGATTTCATATTTTTTCTTACTTATTATTGATAAGCGATATTAATAACCCTCAAATACCAAAAAACAAGTGTTTTGTGAGTTAAATATTTTTTGAGCAGTTTCGTCTTTTAAGACTAAGAACCTTTCACGTTTAGTCAATTTTTTTTTGTCTGATTTCATATTATTTCTTACTTATTATTGATAAGCGATATGAATAACCCTCAAATACCAAAAAACAAGTGTTTTGTGGGTTAAATATTTTTTGAGCAGTTTCGTCTATTAAAACTTAGAACCTTCCAAGTTTAATCAAATTTTTTTTGTCTGATTTCATATTTTTTCATACTTATTATTGATAAGCGATAATAATAACCCTCAAATACCAAAAAACAAGTGTTTTGTGATATAAATATTTTTTGAGCAGTTTCGCCTTTTGGGACTAAGAACCTTCAAGTTTAATCAATATTTTTTTGTCTGATTTCACATTTATTCTTACTTATTATTGATAAGCGATATTAATAACCCTCAAATACCAAAAAACAAGTGTTTTGTGAGTTAAATATTTTTTGAGCAGTTTCGTCTTTTAAGACTAAGAACGTTTCAAGTTTAATCAATTTTTTTTTGTCTGATTTCATATTTTTTCTTACTTATTATTGATAAGCGAAATAAATAACCCACAAATACCAAAAAACAAGTGTTTTGTGAGTTAAATATTTTTTGCGCATTTTCGTCTATTGAGACTAAGAAACTTTCAAGTTTAGTCATTTTTTTTTTGTCTAATTTCATATTTATTCTTACTTATTATTGATAAGCGATATTAATAACCCTCAAATACCACAAATCAAGTGTTTTGTGAGTTAAATATTTTTTGAGCAGTTTCGTCTTTTGGGACTAAGAACCTTTTAAGTTTAATCAAATTTTTTTTTCTCTGATTTCACATATTTTCTTACTTATTATTGATAAGCGATATTAATAACCCTCAAATACCAAAAAAACAAGTGTTTTGTGAGTTAAATATTTTTTGAGCAATTTCGTCTTTTAAGACTAAGAACCTTTCAAGTTTAGTCAATTTTTTTTTGTCTGATTTCATATTATTTCTTACTTATTATTGATAAGCGATATTAATAACCCTCAAATACCAAAAAAACAAGTGTTTTGTGAGTTAAATAATTTTTGCGCATTTTCGTCTATTGAGACTAAGAACGTTTCAAGTTAAGTCAATTTTTTTTGCCTGATTTCATATTATTACTTACTTATTATTGATAAGCGATATAAATAACCCTCAAATACCAAAAAACAAGTGTTTTGTGAGTTAAATATTTTTTGCGCATTTTCGTCTATTGAGACTAAGAAACTTTCAAGTTTAGTCATTTTTTTTTGTCTGATTTCATATTTATTCTTACTTATTATTGATAAGCGATATTAATAACCCTCAAATACCACAAATCAAGTGTTTTGTGAGTTAAATATTTTTTGAGCAGTTTCGTCTTTTGGGACTAAGAACCTTTTAAGTTTAATCAAATTTTTTTTTCTCTGATTTCACATATTTTCTTACTTATTATTGATAAGCGATATTAATAACCCTCAAATACCAAAAAACAAGTGTTTTGTGAGTTAAATATTTTTTGAGCAATTTCGTCTTTTAAGACTAAGAACCTTTCAAGTTTAGTCAATTTTTTTTTGTCTGATTTCATATTATTTCTTACTTATTATTGATAAGCGATATTAATAACCCTCAAATACAAAAAAAACAAGTGTTTTGTGAGTTAAATAATTTTTGCGCATTTTCGTCTATTGAGACTAAGAACGTTTCAAGTTAAGTCAATTTTTTTTGCCTGATTTCATATTATTACTTACTTATTATTGATAAGCGATATAAATAACCCTCAAATACCAAAAAACAAGTGTTTTGTGAGTTAAATATTTTTTGAGCAGTTTCGGTTTTTGGGACTAAGAACCTTTCAAGTTTAGTAAATTTTTTTTTCTCTGATTTCATATTTTTTCTTACTTATTATTGATAAGCGATATAAATAACCCTCAAATACCAAAAAACAAGTGTTTTGTGAGTTAAATATTTTTTGAGCAGTTTCGTCTTTTAAGACTAAGAACGTTTCAAGTTTAATCAAATTTTTTTTGTCTGATTTCATATTTTTTCTTACTTATTATTGATAAGCGATATAAATAACCCTCAAATACCAAAAAACAAGTGTTTTGTGAGTTAAATATTTTTTGAGCAGTTTCGTCTTTTGAGACTAAGAAACCTTTCAAGTTAAATCAAATTTTTTTTGTCTGATTTCACATGTTTTCTTACTTATTATTGATAAGCGATATTAATAACCCTCAAATACCAAAAAGCAAGTGTTTTGTGAGTTAAATATTTTTTGCGCATTTTCGTCTATTAAGACTTAGAACCTTTCAAGTTTAATCAAATTTTTTTTTTCTGATTTCATATTTTTTCTTACTTATTATTGATAAGCGATATTAATAACCCTCAAATACCAAAAAACAAGTGTTTTGTGAGTTAAATATTTTTTGAGCAGTTTCGTCTTTTGGGACTAAGAACCTTTCAAGTTTAATCAAATTTTTTTTGTCTGATTTCACATTTTTTCTTACTTATTATTGAAAAGCGATATTAACAACCCTCAAATACCAAAAAACAAGTGTTTTGTGAGTTCAATATTTTTTGAGCAGTTTCGTCTTTTGGGACTAAGAACCTTTCAAGTTTATTCAATTTTTTTTTGTCTGATTTCATATTTTTTCCTACTTATTATTGATAAGCGATATTAATAACCCTCAAATACCAAAAAACAAGTGTTTTGTGAGTTAAATATTTTTTGAGCAGTTTCGTCTTTTAAGACTAAGAACCTTTCACGTTTAGTCAATTTTTTTTTGTCTGATTTCATATTATTTCTTACTTATTATTGATAAGCGATATTAATAACCCTCAAATACCAAAAAACAAGTGTTTTGTGGGTTAAATATTTTTTGAGCAGTTTCGTCTATTAAAACTTAGAACCTTCCAAGTTTAATCAAATTTTTTTTGTCTGATTTCATATTTTTTCATACTTATTATTGATAAGCGATAATAATAACCCTCAAATACCAAAAAACAAGTGTTTTGTGATATAAATATTTTTTGAGCAGTTTCGCCTTTTGGGACTAAGAACCTTCAAGTTTAATCAATATTTTTTTGTCTGATTTCACATTTATTCTTACTTATTATTGATAAGCGATATTAATAACCCTCAAATACCAAAAAACAAGTGTTTTGTGAGTTAAATATTTTTTGAGCAGTTTCGTCTTTTAAGACTAAGAACGTTTCAAGTTTAATCAATTTTTTTTTGTCTGATTTCATATTTTTTCTTACTTATTATTGATAAGCGAAATAAATAACCCACAAATACCAAAAAACAAGTGTTTTGTGAGTTAAATATTTTTTGCGCATTTTCGTCTATTGAGACTAAGAAACTTTCAAGTTTAGTCATTTTTTTTTTGTCTAATTTCATATTTATTCTTACTTATTATTGATAAGCGATATTAATAACCCTCAAATACCACAAATCAAGTGTTTTGTGAGTTAAATATTTTTTGAGCAGTTTCGTCTTTTGGGACTAAGAACCTTTTAAGTTTAATCAAATTTTTTTTTCTCTGATTTCACATATTTTCTTACTTATTATTGATAAGCGATATTAATAACCCTCAAATACCAAAAAAACAAGTGTTTTGTGAGTTAAATATTTTTTGAGCAATTTCGTCTTTTAAGACTAAGAACCTTTCAAGTTTAGTCAATTTTTTTTTGTCTGATTTCATATTATTTCTTACTTATTATTGATAAGCGATATTAATAACCCTCAAATACCAAAAAAACAAGTGTTTTGTGAGTTAAATAATTTTTGCGCATTTTCGTCTATTGAGACTAAGAACGTTTCAAGTTAAGTCAATTTTTTTTGCCTGATTTCATATTATTACTTACTTATTATTGATAAGCGATATAAATAACCCTCAAATACCAAAAAACAAGTGTTTTGTGAGTTAAATATTTTTTGAGCAGTTTCGTCTTTTGGGACTAAGAACCTTTCAAGTTTAGTAAATTTTTTTTTCTCTGATTTCATATTTTTTCTTACTTATTATTGATAAGCGATATAAATAACCCTCAAATACCAAAAAACAAGTGTTTTGTGAGTTAAATATTTTTTGAGCAGTTTCGTCTTTTAAGACTAAGAACGTTTCAAGTTTAATCAAATTTTTTTTGTCTGATTTCATATTTTTTCTTACTTATTATTGATAAGCGATATAAATAACCCTCAAATACCAAAAAACAAGTGTTTTGTGAGTTAAATATTTTTTGAGCAGTTTCGTCTTTTGGGACTAAGAAACCTTTCAAGTTAAATCAAATTTTTTTTTGTCTGATTTCACATGTTTTCTTACTTATTATTGATAAGCGATATTAATAACCCTCAAATACCAAAAAGCAAGTGTTTTGTGAGTTAAATATTTTTTGCGCATTTTCGTCTATTAAGACTTAGAACCTTTCAAGTTTAATCAAATTTTTTTTGTCTGATTTCATATTTTTTCTTACTTATTATTGATAAGCGATATTAATAACCCTCAAATACCAAAAAACAAGTGTTTTGTGAGGTAAATATTTTTTGAGCAGTTTCGTCTTTTGGGACTAAGAACCTTTCAAGTTTAATCAAATTTTTTTTGTCTGATTTCACATTTTTTCTTACTTATTATTGAAAAGCGATATTAATAACCCTCAAATACCAAAAAACAAGTGTTTTGTGAGTTAAATATTTTTTGAGCAGTTTCGTCTTTTGGGACTAAGAACCTTTCAAGTTTAATCAATTTTTTTTTGTCTGATTTCATATTTTTTCTTACTTATTATTGATAAGCGATATTAATAACCCTCAAATACCAAAAAACAAGTGTTTTGTGAGTTAAATATTTTTTGAGCAGTTTCGTCTTTTAAGACTAAGAACCTTTCACGTTTAGTCAATTTTTTTTTGTCTGATTTCATATTATTTCTTACTTATTATTGATAAGCGATATTAATAACCCTCAAATAGCAAAAAACAAGTGTTTTGTGAGTTAAATATTTTTTGAGCAGTTTCGTCTTTTAAGACTAAGAACGTTTCAAGTTAAATCAATTTTTTTTTGTCTGAGTTCATATTTTTTCTTACTTATTATTGATAAGCGATATAAATAACCCTCAAATACCAAAAAACAAGTGTTTTGTGAGTTAAATATTTTTTGCGCATTTTCGTCTATTAAGACTTAGAACCTTTCAAGTTTAATCAATTTTTTTTTGTCTGATTTCATATTTTTTCTTACTTATTATTGATAAGCGATATAAATAACCCTCAAATACCAAAAAACAAGTGTTTTGTGAGTTAAATATTTTTTGAGCAGTTTCGTCTTTAGGGACTAAGAACCTTTCAAGTTTAATCAATTTTTTTTTGTCTGATTTCACATTTTTTCTTACTTATTATTGAAAAGCGATATAAATAACCCTCAAATACCAAAAAACAAGTGTTTTGTGAGTTAAATATTTTTTGAGCAGTTTCGTCTCTTGGGACTAAGAACCTTTCAAGTTTAATCAATTTTTTTTTGTCTGCTTTCACATTTTTTCTTACTTATTATTGATAAGCGATATTAATAACCCTCAAATACCAAAAAACAAGTGTTTTGTGAGTTAAATATTTTTTGCGCATTTTCGTCTATTGAGACTAAGAACCTTTCAAGTTTAGTAAATTTTTTTTTCTCTGATTTCACATTTTTTCTTACTTATTATTGAAAAGCGATATTAATAACCCTCAAATACCAAAAAAACAAGTGTTGTGTGAGTTAAATATTTTTTGAGCAGTTTCGTCTTTTGGGACTAAGAACCTTTCAAGTTTAATCAATTTTTTTTTGTCTGATTTCATATTTTTTCTTACTTATTATTAATAAGCGATATTAATTACCCTCAAATACCAAAAAACAAGTGTTTTGTGAGTTAAATATTTATGCGCATTTTCGTCTATTAAAACTTAGAACCTTCCAAGTTGAATCAAATTTTTTTTGTCTGATTTCATATTTTTTCTTTCTTATTATTGAAAAGCGATATTAATAACCCTCAAATACCAAAAAACAAGTGTTTTGTGAGTTAAATATTTTTTGAGCAGTTTCGTCTTTTGGGACTAAGAACCTTTCAAGTTTAATCAATTTTTTTTTGTCTGATTTCATATTTTTTTCTTACTTATTATTGATAACCGATATAAATAACCCTCAAATACCAAAAAACAAGTGTTTTGTGAGTTAAATATTTTTTGCGCATTTTCGTCTATTGAGACTAAGAAACTTTCAAGTTTAGTCATTTTTTTTTGTCTGATTTCATATTTATTCTTACTTATTATTGATAAGCGATATTAATAACCCTCAAATACCAAAAAACAAGTGTTTTGTGAGTTAAATATTTTTTGAGTAGTTTCGTCTATTAAAACTTAGAACCTTTCAAGTTTAATCAATTTTTTTTTATCTGATTTCACATTTTTTCTTACTTATTATTGATAAGCGATATTAATAACTTTCAAATACCAAAAAGCAAGTGTTTTGTGAGTTAAATATTTTTTGCGCATTTTCGTCTATTAAGACTTAGAACCTTTCAAGTTTAATCAATTTTTTTTTGTCTGATTTCATATTTTTTCTTACTTATTATTGATAAGCGATATTAATAACCCTCAAATACCAAAAAACAAGTGTTTTGTGAGTTAAATATTTTTTGAGCAGTTTCGTCTTTTGGGACTAAGAACCTTTCAAGTTTAATCAAATTTTTTTTGTCTGATTTCACATTTTTTCTTACTTATTATTGAAAAGCGATATTAATAACTGTACCAGACAGGTACAAAGACTGTAGCAATAGGTTGTTGGTTGCCGCGTCGCGCTCCGAGAATCGAGGTAACGAATTCCGTTTCGAAGATCCAGCAGAAGAAGAAGAAGAGCAGGGAGAGATTCCTCTCAGACAGTCGATGTAGGGAAGCGGGTCTCAAGTAAAAACACGGTAAAGTCGGTATTACTGAGAATATATTTCAACGGAGTGGTAGCGAGAAGTGCTTTACAAAATTGCAGCCCCTTCTATATTAATGGTCAGTCGGCCGTCAGCAGCGCCCATTGTCCGCGAAATACGACAACTTTCGGGGTCCGGGCCATGCTTACGCCGACTGAACCTGGACCTACCCCCGATCGCACCGCTTTGCAAGTTACACATTTCCAACGCGGTCGCGAGTACGATCGGAGTCAAACAGACATATATTTTACATAGGAAATTCTACACATTACTACAACGAATATAGAATTACATGACAGTTATACATATACAGGTATGGAAACAGACAAATACAAGTTCACATCCACCCTATACATATACAGAAACGTTAGAATGAATTATAACACGTACATATTTGCATACATGATATAACATTTACATAGACAAACACAGGAACATTAGATTATACAAGAGCAAAGAATAGCATACAAGTTCAATAATACAGATCTACACACAGTGTCTTTTCGTATCACATACACACACACACGGGTGATGGCACACGTCCGATACACTCCCCCCGATGTTACCTCCGTATAGTATCATCTTCGGAGTAACATCTCATGGTCAGCAAGGACGTGTGTTGTCGCATCGCAGAGGCCAATCTCCTCCCGGCGTGGTCTCCCGGTCTCGCCCTCGAAATCACGCGTCTCTCGGTAAGGGCGCCAGCCGCGATCGTCGTCTTGTCTTCGCCGTGCATGTGGTACGCCAATTTCCTGGCAGGTGTGCAGATCAGTCTGTTTGTCCGTTAGTTGCGCAAATCATTTGCCGATTCGCGCGATGTACTGTGGTTGCGCAAATCGGTCCTCGACTTGCGCAACATCCTGTGGGTGCGCAAATCATTCCTCGACTTGCGCAATGTACTGTGGTTGCGCAAATCAGTCCTCGACTTGCGCAACATCCTGTGGCTGCGCAAATCATTTCTCGACTTGCGCAATGTACTGTGGTTGCGCAAATCGGTCCTCGACTTGCGCAACGTCCTGTGGCTGCGCAAATCGTTCCTCGACTTGCGCAACGTCCTGTGGTTGCGCAAATCATTCGCCGATTTGCGCAACGTACTGTGGCCGCGCAAATCAATCCTCGACTTGCGCAGCATCTTGTTGTTGCGCAAATCGGTCCTCGACTTGCGCAACGTCCTGTGGGGAGAGGTCGGTTCCGTATCCCTGGCCCTGCAGGTGAGTCGCCTCGCCCTCTTCGCGCTCGGATGTCCCGCCCCCTCATGATTATGCTGTAGCAACAGCCTCGTACACGTGTGATCGCCACCCAATATCGCTGGGGCAATCACACTCGTGTAGGAGCCCTCCGGGGTCATCGGGCGGGCACCTGTCCGCAGCACGCCATCCGCGTCCAGCCACGGCGTCACTCCCCCCAGTCTGGTTCCAGGTGGGAGACTTTCGCTGCACCGCAGAGCTCTAAGGTCAGCGCGTAAGGTTTCTTCCTGCACAATCCCATTTAACCTAAGCTCCGCGGTTCGAAGCTCCTTCGTGGTCTGCGCCCCGTTGGTCCTCTGGTATCTAGGGCGGCGGCAGTTTGACACGCACCGCTTCATCCATCTGGTGGCGCGTGTCAATATCGCGTTAGTGGCGCAAGTGACACCAACGTGTGACACCTGCGCTTTCACTGTCGAGGGGGCGTGGTCCGGTTTCTGCCGCGACCTCTTTTCTCGCCGTCCTGGCTGGCGCGGTTTCACCACGACACCGCGCGGCGGGCATCGTTGCGCCGCCATTTCTCCCCCAGACGTCGCGCCTTCCCTCCGTATGGCGACGACGCCGTCCGTCTTGGCGTGATGTGTCGATGAAGGTCGCGCGTTCTCTGCGCGTTCCGCTGCATCCCGGCACATCCGCCGATTCTCGGCGCGCCGCTCTGCTCGCGGGCGCGCGCTGTCTCCATTCTGGGAAGACTTTCGCATTGCGCAATGCAAATTTGCGCAATGTTTGTTGGATTGCGCAATCTTCGAAAGCTTTGCGCAAATCTTTCCTCGATTTGCGCCAACCTTTCCGGACGCCTCGCTCTCCTTTGGCTTGGCGACGGCGTTCATTTTGGCGTGATGTGTCAGCTCGGGTCGCGTACCCTCGTCACGCGACGCTGCATCCTGGCACATCCCGGCGCGTCGCTCATCTGGCGGCGCCGCGTTGCCTTCCTGCATTGCGTAATGCCGACTTGCGCAAATCATTCCAAGATTCGCGCAATATCGGGTTGTACAATGTCTATTTGCGCAATTCTCGGCTTTATTTGCGCAATCTCGGGTTGCGCAAATCTTTCCTTGATTTGCGCTAACCTCGGACGCCTCGCTCTCCTCTGGCTCGGCGACGGCGTCCTCTCTCTCGGCGTGATGTGTCAGTCCGGGTCGCGCATTGACCTCGCGCTTCGCCGCATCCTGGCACATCTCGGCGCGCCGCTCCATTCGCGGCGACGCGTCGTTGTCTTCCAGCATTGCGCAATGCCGACTTGCGCAAATCATTCCAAGATTTGCGCAATCTCGGGTTGCGCAAATCTTTCCTTGATTTGCGCTAACCTCGGACGCCTCGCTCTCCTCTGGCTCGGCGACGGCGTCCTCTCTCTCGGCGTGATGTGTCAGTCCGGGTCGCGCATTGACCTCGCGCTTCGCCGCATCCTGGCACATCTCGGCGCGCCGCTCCATTCGCGGCGACGCGTCGTTCTCCTCCAGCATTGCGTAATGCCGACTTGCGCAATGTTGGTTTGCGCAATCTCGGGTTGCGCAATGTCCGTTTGCGCAAATCCTTCCAAGATTTGCGCCAACTTTCTCGGACGTCTCGCTCTCCTGTGGATCGGCGACGGCGTCCTTTCTCTCGGCTTGATGTGTCAGTTCGGGTCGCGCATTGACCTCGCGCTTCGCCGCATCCTGGCACATCTCGGCGCGCCGCTCCATTCGCGGCGACGCGTCGTTATCTTCCAGCATTGCGCCATGCCGACTTGCGCAATGTTGGCTTGCGCAAATCTTTCCAGAACTTGCGCAATCTTGGGTTGCGCAAATCCTTCCAAGATTTGCGCTAACCTTCGTAGGCAGAGGACGCGTTGCTGCAACCTTGACCCTCTGCCTGTTCTTGGCGTGCCGCTTGTCCCGCGGCCAAGCCTTGTCTCGCTCTGCGTCACGCTGAGTTGCGCAAATCTTTCGTCGATCTGCGCAATGTTTCGTAGGCAGAGGCCGCGTCTTGGGCTTCTGCGCCCGGCATCCTGTGCCCGTTCGTTTTATTGAGAACGTCAGTGCCCCGACAGCGCAGTCCTTCACGGTCCTCTGTCCTTCCGTGGGCGGGTACCTCCCTGCATGGGCGACCCGCCCCTGTTTCACAGCAGCAGAGCTGGGCGGGCATTTTCGCGCCGCCATATTCTCGGACGTCTCGCTCTTGTTTGGATCGGCGACGACGTCCTTCATCATGGCGTGGTGTGTGGGCGCGGATCGCGCATTTTCATTGCGCTCCGCTGTATCCTGGCACATCCGCTGCTTCTCGGCGTGCCGCTCATCTCGCGGACACGCCCTGTGTTGGTTCGCGCCAATCCGCCCTAAATTCGCGTAATGTCGGTCGCGAATCGCGGTGATCAGCGCGATCATCCGTTCAACCACTTCACAGGCTGGTGCTGTTAGGGTTCCCCTTTCCTGTGAAGATCGGATGAGCTCCGCAAACATCGCTGCCATCTGCACGTATGGATCCTGTGGCTGGCTCACCCAATCATCGGTGAGCCGCAGGGGATCAGCTGCCAGAGCATCAGGAACGCGTTCCTCCGATGGTCCACGGATGGCGTCATCCGTCGCAGCTTGCAGTTTCAGCTTTCTCTGAAGAGCGGCCGTTTTCCGCTTTGTGTTGCGGAGCACCCTCTGAAGCCTCCTGATCTCGTCCTCTGAGTCAGCGTGTGACTGTGAAGAGGTCACCGAGTCGGCCTCTGAGGTATGGTCGCTCTCTGCTCTCGCTTCCTTAGCGGGAGCTTTCCCGAAACGCAGAGAAGGCATGATTGCGTCAGTGGCTGAAGATGACGCCGCTCAACAGCTGGTGACGATGATCCACTCACTGGTGACACTGCTGGTCAACAACAGATAGTGCTGATCACCCACACTCAACTGGTGACAATGCAAGCCAACGACAGCTGGTGATGATGATCCACTCACTGGTGACACTGCTGGTCAACAACAGATAGTGATGATCACCCACACTCAACTGGCGACAATGCTTAGTCAACCACAGTTGGTGATGATGATCCACACTCACTGGTGACACTGCTGGTCAACAACAGATAGTGATGATCACCCACACTCAACTGGCGACAATGCTTAGTCAACCACAGCTGGTGATGATGATCCACTCACTGGTGACACTGCTGGTCAACGACAGATAGTGATGATCACCCACACTCAACTGGTGACAATGCAAGCCAACGACAGCTGGTGATGATGATCCACTCACTGGTGACACTGCTGGTCAACAACAGATAGTGATGATCACCCACACTCAACTGGTGACAATGCTCAGTCAACCACAGCTGGTGACGATGATCCACACTCACTGGTGACACTGCTGGTCAACAACAGATAGTGATGATCACCCACACTCAAACTGGTGACAATGCTTAGTCAACAGCAGCTGTGATGATGATGCTCCTCGCAACCGATGACGATGCTCCACGTTGGTCACTTCTCACGATGATGATGATGCTGACGTATACTTCAGAAGGTGATGGTCCACAGCGGCTGATGATGACGATAGTCCACAGCGGCTGATGATGACTATAGTCCACCGCGGCTGATGATGACGATAGTCCACAGCGGCTGATGATGACGATAGTCCACAGCGGCTGATGATGACGATAGTCCACAGCGGCTGATGCCTCACTTCTGAAGATGACGACGATATCTCAATGATTGTATATCTTCAAACTTCAGAAGGTGGCGATTACGACGCTTCGCTTCTGAAGATGACGATGATATCTAAACGATTGTATATCTCAAACTTCAGAAGGTGGCGATTACGACGCTTCGCTTCTGAAGATGACGATGATATCTAAACGATTGTATATCTCAAACTTCAGAAGGTGGCGATTACGACGCTTTGCTTCTGAAGATTATTCTTGAGGCGACGCAGCAGATCCGGCTTCGAAGGACCACTTTGTACCAGACAGGTACAAAGACTGTAGCAATAGGTTGTTGGTTGCCGCGTCGCGCTCCGAGAATCGAGGTAACGAATTCCGTTTCGAAGATCCAGCAGAAGAAGAAGAAGAGCAGGGAGAGATTCCTCTCAGACAGTCGATGTAGGGAAGCGGGTCTCAAGTAAAAACACGGTAAAGTCGGTATTACTGAGAATATATTTCAACGGAGTGGTAGCGAGAAGTGCTTTACAAAATTGCAGCCCCTTCTATATTAATGGTCAGTCGGCCGTCAGCAGCGCCCATTGTCCGCGAAATACGACAACTTTCGGGGTCCGGGCCATGCTTACGCCGACTGAACCTGGACCTACCCCCGATCGCACCGCTTTGCAAGTTACACATTTCCAACGCGGTCGCGAGTACGATCGGAGTCAAACAGACATATATTTTACATAGGAAATTCTACACATTACTACAACGAATATAGAATTACATGACAGTTATACATATACAGGTATGGAAACAGACAAATACAAGTTCACATCCACCCTATACATATACAGAAACGTTAGAATGAATTATAACACGTACATATTTGCATACATGATATAACATTTACATAGACAAACACAGGAACATTAGATTATACAAGAGCAAAGAATAGCATACAAGTTCAATAATACAGATCTACACACAGTGTCTTTTCGTATCACATACACACACACACGGGTGATGGCACACGTCCGATACAATAACCCTCAAATACCAAAAAACAAGTGTTTTGTGAGTTAAATATTTTTTGAGCAGTTTCGTCTTTTGGGACTAAGAACCTTTCAAGTTTATTCAAATTTTTTTTGTCTGATTTCATATTTTTTCTTACTTATTATTGATAAGCGATATTAATAACCCTCAAATACCAAAAAACAAGTGTTTTGTGAGTTAAATATTTTTTGAGCAGTTTCGTCTTTTAAGACTAAGAACCTTTCACGTTTAGTCAATTTTTTTTTGTCTGATTTCATATTATTTCTTACTTATTATTGATAAGCGATATTAATAACCCTCAAATACCAAAAAACAAGTGTTTTGTGGGTTAAATATTTTTTGAGCAGTTTCGTCTATTAAAACTTAGAACCTTCCAAGTTTAATCAAATTTTTTTTGTCCGATTTCATATTTTTTCATACTTATTATTGATAAGCGATAATAATAACCCTCAAATACCACAAAACAAGTGTTTTGTGATATAAATATTTTTTGAGCAGTTTCGCCTTTTGGGACTAAGAACCTTCAAGTTTAATCAATATTTTTTTGTCTGATTTCACATTTTTTCTTACTTATTATTGATAAGCGATATTAATAACCCTCAAATACCAAAAAACAAGTGTTTTGTGAGTTAAATATTTTTTGAGCAGTTTCGTCTTTTAAGACTAAGAACGTTTCAAGTTTAATCAATTTTTTTTGTCTGATTTCATATTTTTTCTTACTTATTATTGATAAGCGATATTAATAACCCTCAAATACCACAAATCAAGTGTTTTGTGAGTTAAATATTTTTTGAGCAATTTCGTCTTTTAAGACTAAGAACCTTTCAAGTTTAGTCAATTTTTTTTTGTCTGATTTCATATTATTTCTTACTTATTATTGATAAGCGATATAAATAACCCTCAAATACCAAAAAAACAAGTGTTTTGTGAGTTAAATAATTTTTGCGCATTTTCGTCTATTGAGACTAAGAACGTTTCAAGTTAAGTCAATTTTTTTGCCTGATTTCATATTATTACTTACTTATTATTGATAAGCGATATAAATAACCCTCAAATACCAAAAAACAAGTGTTTTGTGAGTTAAATATTTTTTGAGCAGTTTCGTCTTTTGGGACTAAGAACCTTTCAAGTTTAGTAAATTTTTTTTTCTCTGATTTCATATTTTTTCTTACTTATTATTGATAAGCGATATAAATAACCCTCAAATACCAAAAAACAAGTGTTTTGTGAGTTAAATATTAGGTGTACAAATAAGTTTCCGCCGTTTTTTATAAAAAAATGGGCATTTATTGTGAAAGAACGGAACCTCATGTTTTATTCGAAGTAGTACCCATCGCTTGCCACTACTTTTCCCCATCTTTCTGTCAGCATACGAGTACCGCGTCAGTCATCATCATCATCTTTTGAGGCTATCCACGAATCGACTCAATTTTTGGTATCTTCATATGATGTGAAGTGCTGCTCAGACAGGCCATGCGTCATCGATCAAAACAAGTGGTAATCAGAAGGAGCAATGTCTGGTGAATACAGCGGGTGGGGTAAAACTTCTCAATTGAGTGTTTCCAAATAGGTTTTGACCGGTGCCGCAACATGTGGATTAGCATTATCATGCAGGAGAATAATTTTGTCGTGTCTGGCGTAGTAGTGGGCGCGCTTTTCCTCGAGTGCTCGACTCAATCTCATCAATTATGTTCGTAGACAGCCCCAGCAATGGTTTCATTCGGTTTGAGCAACTCATAATACACGACACCAAGCTGATCCCACCAAATACACAACAAGAGTTTTTTTCCATGAATATTTGGCTTAGCCGTAGATGTTGAAGCATGACCAGGGGATCTCCATGATTTCTTCCTTTTTGGATTATCATAATGGATGCATTTTTCATCACCAGTGACTATATGGTGCAGAAAACCCTTTCGTTTATGCCTGGCAAGCAGCATTTCACATGTGGAAAATTGGCATTCAAAGTTTCTCCGTGTCAGTTCATATGAATCCCAATTTCTTTGTTTTTGAATCATTCCCAATGATTTCAACCCATGTGAAATTGCTTGTTGAGTCACTCCTAATGTAAGTGCAAGTTCTTCTTGCGTTTGGCACGAATCTTGATCCAATAATACTTCCAATTCCGCGTCTTCGTACACTTTCGGCCTTCCGCTACTTTCTTTGTCTTCGATGTCAAATTCACCGTTCTTAAACTTTTGAAACCACTCACGACAACTTCTCTCACTTAAGGCAGCCTCACCATATGCTTCTACAAGCAATCGATGCGCCTCAGCTGCAGATTTGTTCAAATTGAAGAAGTAAATCAAAAGTTCCCGCAAATGACGCTTATTCGGCTCAAAACTTGACATTTTCGAACACAAAAAAATATGTTATACTGATAAAAATTCACTAATATTTCAAGGTCATGTTGTTGACAGATGTCCAACCTTACGATAATGACATTTTACATCTGACAATTTTAACCATAACTTACTGGTGACGCCAACTTTTGTCAAACGGCGGTGACTTATTTGTACACCCAATATTTTTTGCGCATTTTCGTCTATTAAGACTTAGAACCTTTCAAGTTTAATCAATTTTTTTTTGTCTGATTTCATATTTTTTCTTACTTATTATTGATAAGCGATATAAATAACCCTCAAATACCAAAAAACAAGTGTTTTGTGAGTTAAATATTTTTTGAGCAGTTTCGTCTTTAGGGACTAAGAACCTTTCAAGTTTAATCAATTTTTTTTTGTCTGATTTCACATTTTTTCTTACTTATTATTGAAAAGCAATATAAATAACCCTCAAATACCAAAAAACAAGTGTTTTGTGAGTTAAATATTTTTTGAGCAGTTTCGTCTCTTGGGACTAAGAACCTTTCAAGTTTAATCAATTTTTTTTTGTCTGATTTCATATTTTTTCTTACTTATTATTGATAAGCGATATAAATAACCCTCAAATACCAAAAAACAAGTGTTTTGTGAGTTAAATATTTTTTGAGCAGTTTCGTCTTTAGGGACTAAGAACCTTTCAAGTTTAATCAATTTTTGTTTGTCTGATTTCACATTTTTTCTTACTTATTATTGAAAAGCGATATAAATAACCCTCAAATACCAAAAAACAAGTGTTTTGTGAGTTAAATATTTTTTGAGCAGTTTCGTCTTTTAAGACTAAGAACGTTTCAAGTTTAATCAATTTTTTTTTGTCTGATTTCATATTTTTTCTTACTTATTATTGATAAGCGATATAAATAACCCTCAAATACCAAAAAACAAGTGTTTTGTGAGTTAAATATTTTTTGCGCATTTTCGTCTATTAAGACTTAGAACCTTTCAAGTTTAATCAATTTTTTTTTGTCTGATTTCATATTTTTTCTTACTTATTATTGATAAGCGATATAAATAACCCTCAAATACCAAAAAACAAGTGTTTTGTGAGTTAAATATTTTTTGAGCAGTTTCGTCTTTAGGGACTAAGAACCTTTCAAGTTTAATCAATTTTTTTTTGTCTGATTTCACATTTTTTCTTACTTATTATTGAAAAGCGATATAAATAACCCTCAAATACCAAAAAACAAGTGTTTTGTGAGTTAAATATTTTTTGAGCAGTTTCGTCTCTTGGGACTAAGAACCTTTCAAGTTTAATCAATTTTTTTTTTGTCTGATTTTCATTTTTTCTTACTTATTATTGATAAGCGATATTAATAACCCTCAAATACCAAAAAACAAGTGTTTTGTGAGTTAAATATTTTTTGCGCATTTTCGTCTATTGAGACTAAGAACCTTTCAAGTTTAGTAAATTTTTTTTTCTCTGATTTCACATTTTTTCTTACTTATTATTGAAAAGCGATATTAATAACCCTCAAATACCAAAAAAACAGGTGTTGTGTGAGTTAAATATTTTTTGAGCAGTTTCGTCTTTTGGGACTAAGAACCTTTCAAGTTTAATCAATTTTTTTTTGTCTGATTTCATATTTTTTCTTACTTTTTAATAATAAGCGATATTAATTACCCTCAAATACCAAAAAGCAAGTGTTTTGTGAGTTAAATATTTTTTGCGCATTTTCGTCTTTTGGGACTAAGAACCTTTCAAGTTTATTCAAATTTTTTTTGTCTGATTTCATATTTTTTCTTACCTATTATTGATAAGCGATATTAATAACCCTCAAATACCAAAAAACAAGTGTTTTGTGAGTTAAATATTTTTTGAGCAGTTTCGTCTTTTAAGACTAAGAACCTTTCACGTTTAGTCAATTTTTTTTTGTCTGATTTCATATTATTTCTTACTTATTATTGATAAGCGATATTAATAACCCTCAAATACCAAAAAACAAGTGTTTTGTGGGTTAAATATTTTTTGAGCAGTTTCGTCTATTAAAACTTAGAACCTTCCAAGTTTAATCAAATTTTTTTTGTCTGATTTCATATTTTTTCATACTTATTATTGATAAGCGATAATAATAACCCTCAAATACCACAAAACAAGTGTTTTGTGATATAAATATTTTTTGAGCAGTTTCGCCTTTTGGGACTAAGAACCTTCAAGTTTAATCAATATTTTTTTGTCTGATTTCACATTTTTTCTTACTTATTATTGATAAGCGATATTAATAACCCTCAAATACCAAAAAACAAGTGTTTTGTGAGTTAAATATTTTTTGAGCAGTTTCGTCTTTTAAGACTAAGAACGTTTCAAGTTTAATCAATTTTTTTTGTCTGATTTCATATTTTTTCTTACTTATTATTGATAAGCGATATTAATAACCCTCAAATACCACAAATCAAGTGTTTTGTGAGTTAAATATTTTTTGAGCAGTTTCGTCTTTTGGGACTAAGAACCTTTTAAGTTTAATCAAATTATTTTTTGTCTGATTTCACATTTTTTCTTACTTATTATTGATAAGCGATATTAATAACCCTCAAATACCAAAAAACAAGTGTTTTGTGAGTTAAATATTTTTTGAGCAATTTCGTCTTTTAAGACTAAGAACCTTTCAAGTTAAGTCAATTTTTTTTTGTCTGATTTCATATTATTTCTTACTTATTATTGATAAGCGATATTAATAACCCTCAAATACCAAAAAAACAAGTGTTTTGTGAGTTAAATAATTTTTGCGCATTTTCGTCTATTGAGACTAAGAACGTTTCAAGTTAAGTCAATTTTTTTGCCTGATTTCATATTATTACTTACTTATTATTGATAAGCGATATAAATAACCCTCAAATACCAAAAAACAAGTGTTTTGTGAGTTAAATATTTTTTGAGCAGTTTCGTCTTTTGGGACTAAGAACCTTTCAAGTTTAGTAAATTTTTTTTTCTCTGATTTCATATTTTTTCTTACTTATTATTGATAAGCGATATAAATAACCCTCAAATACCAAAAAACAAGTGTTTTGTGAGTTAAATATTTTTTGAGCAGTTTCGTCTTTTAAGACTAAGAACGTTTCAAGTTTAGTCAATTTTTTTTTGTCTGATTTCATATTTTTTCTTACTTATTATTGATAAGCGATATAAATAACCCTCAAATACCAAAAAACAAGTGTTTTGTGAGTTAAATATTTTTTGAGCAGTTTCGTCTTTTGGGACTAAGAAACCTTTCAAGTTAAATCAATTTTTTTTTTTGTCTGATTTCACATGTTTTCTTACTTATTATTGATAAGCGATATTAATAACCCTCAAATACCAAAAAGCAAGTGTTTTGTGAGTTAATTATTTTTTGCGCATTTTCGTCTATTAAGACTTAGAACCTTTCAAGTTAAATCAAATTTTTTTTGTCTGATTTCATATTTTTTCTTACTTATTATTGATAAGCGATATAAATAACCCTCAAATACCAAAAAACAAGTGTTTTGTGAGTTAAATATTTTTTGAGCAGTTTCGTCTTTTGGGACTAAGAACCTTTCAAGTTTAATCAAATTTTTTTGTCTGATTTCACATTTTTTCTTACTTATTATTGAAAAGCGATATTAATAACCCTCAAATACCAAAAAACAAGTGTTTTGTGAGTTAAATATTTTTTGAGCAGTTTCGTCTTTTGGGACTAAGAACCTTTCAAGTTTAATCAAATTTTTTTTGTCTGATTTCATATTTTTTTTTTACTTATTATTGATAAGCGATATTAATTACCCTCAAATACCAAAAAACAAGTGTTTTGTGAGTTAAATATTTTTTGAGCAGTTTCGTCTTTTAAGACTAAGAACCTTTCACGTTTAGTCAATTTTTTTTTGTCTGATTTCATATTATTTCTTACTTATTATTGATAAGCGATATTAATAACCCTCAAATAGCAAAAAACAAGTGTTTTGTGAGTTAAATATTTTTTGAGCAGTTTCGTCTATTAAAACTTAGAACCTTCCAAGTTTAATCAAATTTTTTTTGTCTGATTTCATATTTTTTCATACTTATTATTGATAAGCGATAATAATAACCCTCAAATACCACAAAACAAGTGTTTTGTGATATAAATATTTTTTGAGCAGTTTCGCCTTTTGGGACTAAGAACCTTCAAGTTTAATCAATATTTTTTTGTCTGATTTCACATTTTTTCTTACTAATTATTGATAAGCGATATTAATAACCCTCAAATACCAAAAAACAAGTGTTTTGTGAGTTAAATATTTTTGAGCAGTTTCGTCTTTTAAGACTAAGAACGTTTCAAGTTTAATCAATTTTTTTTTGTCTGATTTCATATTTTTTCTTACTTATTATTGATAAGCGATATAAATAACCCTCAAATACCAAAAAACAAGTGTTTTGTGAGTTAAATATTTTTTGCGCATTTTCGTCTATTAAGACTTAGAACCTTTCAAGTTTAATCAATTTTTTTTTGTCTGATTTCATATTTTTTCTTTCTTTTTATTGATAAGCGATATAAATAACCCTCAAATACCAAAAAACAAGTGTTTTGTGAGTTAAATATTTTTTGAGCAGTTTCGTCTTTAGGGACTAAGAACCTCTCAAGTTTAATCAATTTTTTTTTGTCTGATTTCACATTTTTTCTTACTTATTATTGAAAAGCGATATAAATAACCCTCAAATACCAAAAAACAAGTGTTTTGTGAGTTAAATATTTTCTGAGCAGTTTCGTCTTTTGGGACTACGAACCTTTCAAGTTTAATCAAATTTTTTTTTGTCTGATTTCACATTTTTTCTTACTTATTATTGATAAGCGATATTAATAACCCTCAAATACCAAAAAACAAGTGTTTTGTGAGTTAAATATTTTTTGCGCATTTTCGTCTATTGAGACTAAGAACCTTTCAAGTTTAGTAAATTTTTTTTTCTCTGATTTCACATTTTTTCTTACTGATTATTGAAAAGCGATATTAATAACCCTCAAATACCAAAAAAACAAGTGTTGTGTGAGTTAAATATTTTTTGAGCAGTTTCGTCTTTTGGGACTAAGAACCTTTCAAGTTAAATCAAATTTTTTTTGTCTGATTTCATATTTTTTCTTTCTTATTATTGAAAAGCGATATGAATAACCCTCAAATACCAAAAAACAAGTGTTTTGTGAGTTAAATATTTTTTGAGCAGTTTCGTCTTTTAAGACTAAGAACCTTTCAAGTTTAATCAATTTTTTTTTGTCTGATTTCATATTTTTTCTTACTTATTATTGATAAGCGATATAAATAACCCTCAAATACCAAAAAACAAGTGTTTTGTGAGTTAAATATTTTTTGCGCATTTTCGTCTATTAAGACTTAGAACCTTTCAAGTTTAATCAATTTTTTTTTGTCTGATTTCATATTTTTTTCTTACTTATTATTGATAACCGATATAAATAACCCTCAAATACCAAAAAACAAGTGTTTTGTGAGTTAAATATTTTTTGCGCATTTTCGTCTATTGAGACTAAGAAACTTTCAAGTTTAGTCATTTTTTTTTGTCTGATTTCATATTTATTCTTACTTATTATTGATAAGCGATATTAATAACCCTCAAATACCAAAAAACAAGTGTTTTGTGAGTTAAATATTTTTTGAGTAGTTTCGTCTATTAAAACTTAGAACCTTTCAAGTTTAATCAATTTTTTTTTGTCTGATTTCACATTTTTTCTTACTTATTATTGAAAAGCGATATTAATAACCCTCAAATACCAAAAAACAAGTGTTTTGTGAGTTAAATATTTTTTGAGCAGTTTCGTCTTTTGGGACTAAGAACCTTTCAAGTTTAATCAATTTTTTTTTGTCTGATTTCATATTTTTTTCTTACTTATTATTGATAACCGATATAAATAACCCTCAAATACCAAAAAACAAGTGTTTTGTGAGTTAAATATTTTTTGCGCATTTTCGTCTATTGAGACTAAGAAACTTTCAAGTTTAGTCATTTTTTTTTGTCTGATTTCATATTTATTCTTACTTATTATTGATAAGCGATATTAATAACCCTCAAATACCAAAAAACAAGTGTTTTGTGAGTTAAATATTTTTGAGCAGTTTCGTCTATTGAGACTAAGAACCTTTCAAGTTTAGTAAATTTTTTTTTCTCTGATTTCACATTTTTTCTTACTGATTATTGAAAAGCGATATTAATAACCCTCAAATACCAAAAAAACAAGTGTTGTGTGAGTTAAATATTTTTTGAGCAGTTTCGTCTTTTGGGACTAAGAACCTTTCAAGTTAAATCAAATTTTTTTTGTCTGATTTCATATTTTTTCTTTCTTATTATTGAAAAGCGATATGAATAACCCTCAAATACCAAAAAACAAGTGTTTTGTGAGTTAAATATTTTTTGAGCAGTTTCGTCTTTTAAGACTAAGAACCTTTCAAGTTTAATCAATTTTTTTTTGTCTGATTTCATATTTTTTCTTACTTATTATTGATAAGCGATATAAATAACCCTCAAATACCAAAAAACAAGTGTTTTGTGAGTTAAATATTTTTTGCGCATTTTCGTCTATTAAGACTTAAAACCTTTCAAGTTTAATCAATTTTTTTTTGTCTGATTTCATATTTTTTTCTTACTTATTATTGATAACCGATATAAATAACCCTCAAATACCAAAAAACAAGTGTTTTGTGAGTTAAATATTTTTTGCGCATTTTCGTCTATTGAGACTAAGAAACTTTCAAGTTTAGTCATTTTTTTTTGTCTGATTTCATATTTATTCTTACTTATTATTGATAAGCGATATTAATAACCCTCAAATACCAAAAAACAAGTGTTTTGTGAGTTAAATATTTTTTGAGTAGTTTCGTCTATTAAAACTTAGAACCTTTCAAGTTTAATCAATTTTTTTTTGTCTGATTTCACATTTTTTCTTACTTATTATTGAAAAGCGATATTAATAACCCTCAAATACCAAAAAACAAGTGTTTTGTGAGTTAAATATTTTTTGAGCAGTTTCGTCTTTTGGGACTAAGAACCTTTCAAGTTTAATCAATTTTTTTTTGTCTGATTTCATATTTTTTTCTTACTTATTATTGATAACCGATATAAATAACCCTCAAATACCAAAAAACAAGTGTTTTGTGAGTTAAATATTTTTTGCGCATTTTCGTCTATTGAGACTAAGAAACTTTCAAGTTTAGTCATTTTTTTTTGTCTGATTTCATATTTATTCTTACTTATTATTGATAAGCGATATTAATAACCCTCAAATACCAAAAAACAAGTGTTTTGTGAGTTAAATATTTTTGAGCAGTTTCGTCTTTTAAGACTAAGAACGTTTCAAGTTTAATCAATTTTTTTTTGTCTGATTTCATATTTTTTCTTACTTATTATTGATAAGCGATATAAATAACCCTCAAATACCAAAAAACAAGTGTTTTGTGAGTTGAATATTTTTTGCGCATTTTCGTCTATGAAGACTTAGAACCTTTCAAGTTTAATCAATTTTTTTTTGTCTGATTTCATATTTTTTCTTTCTTTTTATTGATAAGCTATATAAATAACCCTCAAATACCAAAAAACAAGTGTTTTGTGAGTTAAATATTTTTTGAGCAGTTTCGTCTTTAGGGACTAAGAACCTCTCAAGTTTAATCAATTTTTTTTTGTCTGATTTCACATTTTTTCTTACTTATTATTGAAAAGCGATATAAATAACCCTCAAATACCAAAAAACAAGTGTTTTCTGAGTTAAATATTTTCTGAGCAGTTTCGTCTTTTGGGACTACGAACCTTTCAAGTTTAATCAAATTTTTTTTGTCTGATTTCATATTTTTTCTTACTAATTATTGATAAGCGATAAAAATAACCCTCAAATACCAAAAAACAAGTGTTTTGTGAGTTAAATATTTTTTAAACAGTTTCGTCTTTTGGGACTAAGAACCTTTCAAGTTTAATCAATTTTTTTTTTGTCTGATTTCACATATTTTCTTACTTATTATTGAAAAGCGATATAAATAACCCGCAAATACCAAAAAAACAAGTGTTATGTGAGTTAAATATTTTTTGAGCAGTTTCGTCTCTTGGGACTAAGAACCTTTTAAGTTTAATCAAATTTTTTTTTGTCTGATTTCACATTTTTTCTTACTTATTATTGATAAGCGATATTAATAACCCTCAAATACCAAAAAACAAGTGTTTTGTGAGTTAAATATTTTTTGCGCATTTTCGTCTATTGAGACTAAGAACCTTTCAAGTTTAGTAAATTTTTTTTTCTCTGATTTCACATTTTTTCTTACTTATTATTGAAAAGCGATATTAATAACCCTCAAATACCAAAAAAACAAGTGTTGTGTGAGTTAAATATTTTTTGAGCAGTTTCGTCTTTTGGGACTAAGAACCTTTCAAGTTTAATCAAATTTTTTTTGTCTGATTTCATATTTTTTCTTTCTTATTATTGAAAAGCGATATGAATAACCCTCAAATACCAAAAAACAAGTGTTTTGTGAGTTAAATATTTTTTGAGCAGTTTCGTCTTTTAAGACTAAGAACCTTTCAAGTTTAATCAATTTTTTTTTGTCTGATTTCATATTTTTTCTTACTTATTATTGATAAGCGATATAAATAACCCTAAAATACCAAAAAACAAGTGTTTTGTGAGTTAAATATTTTTTGCGCATTTTCGTCTATTAAGACTTAGAACCTTTCAAGTTTAATCAATTTTTTTTTGTCTGATTTCATATTTTTTTCTTACTTATTATTGATAACCGATATAAATAACCCTCAAATACCAAAAAACAAGTGTTTTGTGAGTTAAATATTTTTTGCGCATTTTCGTCTATTGAGACTAAGAAACTTTCAAGTTTAGTCATTTTTTTTTGTCTGATTTCATATTTATTCTTACTTATTATTGATAAGCGATATTAATAACCCTCAAATACCAAAAAACAAGTGTTTTGTGAGTTAAATATTTTTTGAGTAGTTTCGTCTATTAAAACTTAGAACCTTTCAAGTTTAATCAATTTTTTTTTGTCTGATTTCACATTTTTTCTTACTTATTATTGAAAAGCGATATTAATAACCCTCAAATACCAAAAAACAAGTGTTTTGTGAGTTAAATATTTTTTGAGCAGTTTCGTCTTTTGGGACTAAGAACCTTTCAAGTTTAATCAATTTTTTTTTGTCTGATTTCATATTTTTTTCTTACTTATTATTGATAACCGATATAAATAACCCTCAAATACCAAAAAACAAGTGTTTTGTGAGTTAAATATTTTTTGCGCATTTTCGTCTATTGAGACTAAGAAACTTTCAAGTTTAGTCATTTTTTTTTGTCTGATTTCATATTTATTCTTACTTATTATTGATAAGCGATATTAATAACCCTCAAATAGCAAAAAACAAGTGTTTTGTGAGTTAAATATTTTTTGAGCAGTTTCGTCTATTAAAACTTAGAACCTTCCAAGTTTAATCAAATTTTTTTTGTCTGATTTCATATTTTTTCTTACTTATTATTGATAAGCGATAATTATAACCCTCAAATACCACAAAACAAGTGTTTTGTGAGTTAAATATTTTTTGAGCAGTTTCGCCTTTTGGGACTAAGAACCTTCAAGTTTAATCAATATTTTTTTGTCTGATTTCACATTTTTTCTTACTTATTATTGAAAAGCGATATTAATAACCCTCAAATACCAAAAAACAAGTGTTTTGTGAGTTAAATATTTTTTGAGCAGTTTCGTCTTTTGGGACTAAGAACCTTTCAACTTTAATCAATTTTTTTTTGTCTGATTTCATATTTTTTCTTTCTTATTATTGAAAAGCGATATGAATAACCCTCAAATACCAAAAAACAAGTGTTTTGTGAGTTAAATATTTTTTGAGCAGTTTCGTCTTTTAAGACTAAGAACCTTTCAAGTTTAATCAATTTTTTTTTGTCTGATTTCATATTTTTTCTTACTTATTATTGATAAGCGATATAAATAACCCTCAAATACCAAAAAACAAGTGTTTTGTGAGTTAAATATTTTTTGCGCATTTTCGTCTATTAAGACTTAGAACCTTTCAAGTTTAATCAATTTTTTTTTGTCTGATTTCATATTTTTTTCTTACTTATTATTGATAACCGATATAAATAACCCTCAAATACCAAAAAACAAGTGTTTTGTGAGTTAAATATTTTTTGCGCATTTTCGTCTATTGAGACTAAGAAACTTTCAAGTGTAGTCATTTTTTTTTGTCTGATTTCATATTTATTCTTACTTATTATTGATAAGCGATATTAATAACCCTCAAATACCAAAAAACAAGTGTTTTGTGAGTTAAATATTTTTTGAGTAGTTTCGTCTATTAAAACTTAGAACCTTTCAAGTTTAATCAATATTTTTTTGTCTGATTTCACATTTTTTCTTACTTATTATTGATAAGCGATATAAATAACCCTCAAATACCAAAAAAAAAGTGTTTTGTGAGTTAAATATTTTTTGAGCAGTTTCGTCTTTTAAGACTAAGAACGTTTCAAGTTTAATCAATTTTTTTTTGTCTGATTTCATATTTTTTCTTACTAATTATTGATAAGCGATATAAATAACCCTCAAATACCAAAAAACAAGTGTTTTGTGAGTTAAATATTTTTGAGCAGTTTCGTCTTTTGGGACTAAGCACCTTTCAAGTTTAATCAATTTTTTTTTCTCTGATTTCACATTTTTTCTTACTTATTATTGAAAAGCGATATAAATAACCCTCAAATACCAAAAAAACAAGTGTTGTGTGAGTTAAATATTTTTTGAGCAGTTATGTCTTTTGGGACTAAGAACCTTTCAAGTTTAATCAATTTTTTTTTGTCTGATTTCATATTTTTTCTTACTTATTATTAATAAGCGATATTAATTACCCTCAAATACCAAAAAACAAGTGTTTTGTGAGTTAAATATTTATGCGCATTTTCGTCTATTAAAACTTAGAACCTTCCAAGTTGAATCAAATTTTTTTTGTCTGATTTCATTATTTTTTCTTACTTATTATTGATAAGCGATAATTATAACCCTCAAATACCACAAAACAAGTGTTTTGTGAGTTAAATATTTTTTGAGCAGTTTCGCCTTTTGGGACTAAGAACCTTCAAGTTTAATCAATATTTTTTTGTCTGATTTCACATTTTTTCTTACTTATTATTGATAAGCGATATAAATAACCCTCAAATACCAAAAAACAAGTGTTTTGTGAGTTAAATATTTTTTGAGCAGTTTTGTCTTTTAAGACTGAGAACGTTTCAAGTTTAATCAATTTTTTTTTGTCTGATTTCATATTTTTTCTTTCTTATTATTGATAAGCGATATAAATAACCCTCAAATACCAAAAAACAAGTGTTTTGTGAGTTAAATATTTTTTGTGCATTTTCGTCTATTTGAGACTAAGATCGTTTCAAGTTAAGTCAATTTTTTTTGTCTGATTTCATTTTGTTTTTTACTTATTATTGATAAGCGATATAAATAACCCTCAAATACCAAAAAGCAAGTGTTTTGTGAGTTTAATATTTTTTGCGCATTTTCGTCTATAAAGACTTAGAACCTTTCAAGTTTAATCAAATTTTTTTTGTCTGATTTCATATTTTTTCTTTCTTATTATTGATAAGCGATATAAATAACCCTCAGATACCAAAAAACAAGTGTTTTGTGAGTTAAATATTTTTTGAGCAGTTTCGTCTTTTGGGACTTAGAACCTTTCAAGTTTAATCAATTTTTTTTTGTCTGATTTCACATTTTTTCTTACTTATTATTGATAAGCGATATTAATAACCCTCAAATACCAAAAAACAAGTGTTTTGTGAGTTAAATATTTTTTGAGCAGTTTCGTCTTTTGGGAATAAGAACCTTTCAAGTTTAATCAAATTTTTTTTGTCTGATTTCACATTTTTTCTAACTTATTATTGATAAGCGATATTAATAACCCCAAATACCAAAAAACAAGTGTTTTGTGAGTTAAATATTTTTTTAACAGTTTCGTTTTTTGAGACTAAGAACCTTCCAAGTTGAATCAAATTTTTTTTGTCTGATTTCACATTTTTTCTTACTTATTATTGATAAGCGATATAAATAACCCTCAAATACCAAAAAACAAGTGTTTTGTGAGTTAAATATTTTTTGAGCATTTTCGTCTTTTAAGACTAAGAACCTTTCAAGTTTAATCAAATTTTTTTTGTCTGATTTCACATTTTTTCTTACTTATTATTGAAAAGCGATATTAATAACCCTCAAATACCAAAAAACAAGTGTTTTGTGAGTTAAATATTTTTTGAGCAGTTTCGTCTTTTGGGACTAAGAACCTTTCAACTTTAATCAATTTTTTTTTGTCTGATTTCATATTTTTTCTTACTTATTTGTGATAAGCGATATTAATAACCCTCAAATACCAAAAAACAAGTGTTTTGTGAGTTAAATATTTTTTGAGCAGTTTCGTCTATTAAAACTTAGAACCTTCCAAGTTTAATCAATTTTTTTTTGTCTGATTTCATATTTTTTCTCACTTAATATTGATAAGCGATAATAATAACCCTCAAATACCACAAAACAAGTGTTTTGTGATATAAATATTTTTTGAGCAGCTTCGCCTTTTGGGACTAAGAACCTTCAAGTTTAATCAATATTTTTTTGTCTGATTTCACATTTTTTCTTACTTATTATTGATAAGCGATATTAATAACCCTCAAATACCAAAAAACAAGTGTTTTGTGAGTTAAATATTTTTTGAGCAGTTTCGTCTATTGAGACTAAGAACCTTTCAAGTTTAGTAAATTTTTTTTCTCTGATTTCATATTGTTACTTACTTATTATTGATAGGCGATATTAATAACCCTCAAATACCAAAAAACAAGTGTTTTGTGAGTAAAATATTTTATGCGCATTTTCGTCTATTAAGACTTAGAACCTTCCAGGTTTAATCAATTTTTTTTGTCTGATTTCATATTTGTTCTTACTTATTATTGATAAGCGATATAAATAACCCTCAAATACCAAAAAACAAGTGTTTTGTGAGTTAAATATTTATGCGCATTTTCGTCTATTAAAACTTAGAACCTTCCAAGTTGAATCAATTTTTTTTTGTCTGATTTCACATTTTTTCTTACTTATTTTTGATACGCGATATAAATAACCCTCAAATACCAAAAAACACGTGTTTTGTGAGTTAAATATTTTTTGAGCAGTTTCGTCTTTTAAGACTAAGAACATTTCAAGTTTAGTAAATTTTTTTTTCTGTGATTTCATATTGTTACTTACTTATTATTGATAAGCGATATTAATAACCCTCAAATACCAAAAAACAAGTGTTTTGTGAGTTAAATATTTTTTGAGCAGTTTCGTCTTTTGGGACTAAGAACCTTTCAAGTTAAATCAAAATTTTTTTTGTCTGATTTCACATTTTTTCTAACTTATTATTGATAAGCGATATTAATAACCCCAAATACCAAAAAACAAGTGTTTTGTGAGTTAAATATTTTTTTAACAGTTTCGTTTTTTGAGACTAAGAACCTTCCAAGTTGAATCAAATTTTTTTTGTCTGATTTCACATGTTTTCTAACTTATTATTGAAAAGCGATATTAATATCCCCAAATACCAAAAAGCAAGTGTTTTGTGAGTTTAATATTTTTTGCGCATTTTCGTCTATAAAGACTTAGAACCTTTCAAGTTTAATCAAATTTTTTTTGTCTGATTTCATATTTTTTCTTTCTTATTATTGATAAGCGATATAAATAACCCTCAGATACCAAAAAACAAGTGTTTTGTGAGTTAAATATTTTTTGAGCAGTTTCGTCTTTTGGGACTTAGAACCTTTCAAGTTTAATCAATTTTTTTTTGTCTGATTTCACATTTTTTCTTACTTATTATTGATAAGCGATATTAATAACCCTCAAATACCAAAAAACAAGTGTTTTGTGAGTTAAATATTTTTTGAGCAGTTTCGTCTTTTGGGAATAAGAACCTTTCAAGTTTAATCAATTTTTTTTTGTCTGATTTCACATTTTTTCTAACTTATTATTGATAAGCGATATTAATAACCCCAAATACCAAAAAACAAGTGTTTTGTGAGTTAAATATTTTTTTAACAGTTTCGTTTTTTGAGACTAAGAACCTTCCAAGTTGAATCAAATTTTTTTTGTCTGATTTCACATGTTTTCTAACTTATTATTGAAAAGCGATATTAATATCCCCAAATACCAAAAAGCAAGTGTTTTGTGAGTTAAATATTTTTTGCGCATTTTCGTCTATTAAGACTTAGAACCTTTCAAGTTTAATCAAATTTTTCTTGTCTGATTTCATATTTTTTCTTACTTATTATTGATAAGCGATATTAATAACCCTCAAATACCAAAAAACAAGTGTTTTGTGAGTTAAATATTTTTTGAGCAGTTTCGTCTTTTAAGACTAAGAACCTTTCACGTTTAGTCAATTTTTTTTGTCTGATTTCATATTATTTCTTACTTATTATTGATAAGCGATATTAATAACCCTCAAATACCAAAAAACAAGTGTTTTGTGAGTTAAATATTTTTTGAGCAGTTTCGTCTTTTGAGACTAAGAACCTTTCACGTTTAGTCAATTTTTTTTTGTCTGATTTCATATTATTTCTTACTTATTATTGATAAGCGATATTAATAACCCTCAAATACCAAAAAACAAGTGTTTTGTGAGTTAAATATTTTTTGAGCAGTTTCGTCTATTAAAACTTAGAACCTTCCAAGTTTAATCAAATTTTTTTTGTCTGATTTCATATTTTTTCTTACTTATTATTGATAAGCGATATTAATAACCCTCAAATACCAAAAAACAAGTGTTTTGTGAGTTAAATATTTATGCGCATTTTCGTCTATTAAAACTTAGAACCTTCCAAGTTGAATCAAATTTTTTTTGTCTGATTTCACATTTTTTCTTACTTATTTTTGATACGCGATATAAATAACCCTCAAATACCAAAAAACACGTGTTTTGTGAGTTCAATATTTTTTGAGCAGTTTCGTCTTTTAAGACTAAGAACATTTCAAGTTTAATCAATTTTTTTGTCTGATTTCACATTTTTTCTTACTTATTATTGAAAAGCGATATTAATAACCCTCAAATACCGAAAAACAAGTGTTTTGTGAGTTAAATATTTTTTGCGCATTTTCGTCTTTTGGGACTAAGAACCTTTCAAGTTTAATCAAATTTTTTTTGTCTGATTTCATATTTTTTCTTACTTATTATTGATAAGCGATATTAATAACCCTCAAATACCAAAAAACAAGTGTTTTGTGAGTTAAATATTTTTTGAGCAGTTTCGTCTTTTGGGAATAAGAACCTTTCAAGTTTAATCAATTTTTTTTTGTCTGATTTCACATTTTTTCTAACTTATTATTGATAAGCGATATTAATAACCCCAAATACCAAAAAACAAGTGTTTTGTGAGTTAAATATTTTTTTAACAGTTTCGTTTTTTGAGACTAAGAACCTTCCAAGTTGAATCAAATTTTTTTTGTCTGATTTCACATGTTTTCTAACTTATTATTGAAAAGCGATATTAATATCCCCAAATACCAAAAAGCAAGTGTTTTGTGAGTTAAATATTTTTTGCGCATTTTCGTCTATTAAGACTTAGAACCTTTCAAGTTTAATCAAATTTTTCTTGTCTGATTTCATATTTTTTCTTACTTATTATTGATAAGCGATATTAATAACCCCAAATACCAAAAAACAAGTGTTTTGTGAGTTAAATATTTTTTTAACAGTTTCGTTTTTTGAGACTAAGAACCTTCCAAGTTGAATCAAATTTTTTTTGTCTGATTTCACATGTTTTCTAACTTATTATTGAAAAGCGATATTAATATCCCCAAATACCAAAAAGCAAGTGTTTTGTGAGTTAAATATTTTTTGCGCATTTTCGTCTATTAAGACTTAGAACCTTTCAAGTTTAATCAAATTTTTCTTGTCTGATTTCATATTTTTTCTTACTTATTATTGATAAGCGATATTAATAACCCTCAAATACCAAAAAACAAGTGTTTTGTGAGTTAAATATTTTTTGAGCAGTTTCGTCTTTTAAGACTAAGAACCTTTCACGTTTAGTCAATTTTTTTTGTCTGATTTCATATTATTTCTTACTTATTATTGATAAGCGATATTAATAACCCTCAAATACCAAAAAACAAGTGTTTTGTGAGTTAAATATTTTTTGAGCAGTTTCGTCTTTTGAGACTAAGAACCTTTCACGTTTAGTCAATTTTTTTTTGTCTGATTTCATATTATTTCTTACTTATTATTGATAAGCGATATTAATAACCCTCAAATACCAAAAAACAAGTGTTTTGTGAGTTAAATATTTTTTGAGCAGTTTCGTCTATTAAAACTTAGAACCTTCCAAGTTTAATCAAATTTTTTTTGTCTGATTTCATATTTTTTCTTACTTATTATTGATAAGCGATATTAATAACCCTCAAATACCAAAAAACAAGTGTTTTGTGAGTTAAATATTTATGCGCATTTTCGTCTATTAAAACTTAGAACCTTCCAAGTTGAATCAAATTTTTTTTGTCTGATTTCACATTTTTTCTTACTTATTTTTGATACGCGATATAAATAACCCTCAAATACCAAAAAACACGTGTTTTGTGAGTTCAATATTTTTTGAGCAGTTTCGTCTTTTAAGACTAAGAACATTTCAAGTTTAATCAATTTTTTTGTCTGATTTCACATTTTTTCTTACTTATTATTGAAAAGCGATATTAATAACCCTCAAATACCGAAAAACAAGTGTTTTGTGAGTTAAATATTTTTTGCGCATTTTCGTCTTTTGGGACTAAGAACCTTTCAAGTTTAATCAAATTTTTTTTGTCTGATTTCATATTTTTTCTTACTTATTATTGATAAGCGATATTAATAACCCTCAAATACCAAAAAACAAGTGTTTTGTGAGTTAAATATTTTTTGAGCAGTTTCGTCTTTTAAGACTAAGAACCTTTCACGTTTAGTCAATTTTTTTTGTCTGATTTCATATTATTTCTTACTTATTATTGATAAGCGATATTAATAACCCTCAAATACCAAAAAACAAGTGTTTTGTGAGTTAAATATTTTTTGAGCAGTTTCGTCTTTTAAGACTAAGAACCTTTCACGTTTAGTCAATTTTTTTTGTCTGATTTCATATTATTTCTGACTTATTATTGATAAGCGATATTAATAACCCATAAATACCAAAAAACAAGTGTTTTGTGAGTTAAATATTTTTTGAGCAGTTTCGTCTATTAAAACTTAGAACCTTCCAAGTTTAATCAAATTTTTTATGTCTGATTTCATATTTTTTCTTACTTATTATTGATAAGCGATATTAATAACCCTCAAATACCAAAAAACAAGTGTTTTGTGAGTTAAATATTTATGCGCATTTTCGTCTATTAAAACTTAGAACCTTCCAAGTTGAATCAAATTTTTTTTGTCTGATTTCACATTTTTTCTTACTTATTTTTGATACGCGATATAAATAACCCTCAAATACCAAAAAACACGTGTTTTGTGAGTTCAATATTTTTTGAGCAGTTTCGTCTTTTAAGACTAAGAACATTTCAAGTTTAATCAATTTTTTTGTCTGATTTCACATTTTTTCTAACTTATTATTGAAAAGCGATATTAATACCCCCAAATACCAAAAAGCAAGTGTTTTGTGAGTTAAATATTTTTTGCGCATTTTCGTCTATAAAGACTTAGAACCTTTCAAGTTTAATCAAATTTTTTTTGTCTGATTTCATATTTTTTCTTACTCATTATTGATAAGCGATATTAATAACCCTCAAATACCAAAAAACAAGTGTTTTGTGAGTTAAATATTTTTTGAGCAGTTTCGTCTTTTGGGACTAAGAACCTTTCAAGTTTAATCAATTTTTTTTGTCTGATTTCACATTTTTTCTTACTTATTATTGAAAAGCGATATTAATAACCCTCAAATACCGAAAAACAAGTGTTTTGTGAGTTAAATATTTTTTGAGCTGTTTCGTCTTTTGGGACTAAGAACCTTTCAAGTTAAATCAAATTTTTTTTGTCTGATTTCATATTTTTTCTTACTTATTATTGATAAGCGATATTAATAACCCTCAAATACCAAAAAACAAGTGTTTTGTGAGTTAAATATTTTTTGAGCAGTTTCGTCTTTTAAGACTAAGAACCTTTCACGTTTAGTCAATTTTTTTTGTCTGATTTCATATTATTTCTTACTTATTATTGATAAGCGATATTAATAACCCTCAAATACCAAAAAACAAGTGTTTTGTGAGTTAAATATTTTTTGAGCAGTTTCGTCTTTTAAGACTAAGAACCTTTCACGTTTAGTCAATTTTTTTTTGTCTGATTTCATATTATTTCTTACTTATTATTGATAAGCGATATTAATAACCCTCAAATACCAAAAAACAAGTGTTTTGTGAGTTAAATATTTTTTGAGCAGTTTCGTCTATTAAAACTTAGAACCTTCCAAGTTTAATCAAATTTTTTTTGTCTGATTTCATATTTTTTCTTACTTATTATTGATAAGCGATATTAATAACCCTCAAATACCAAAAAACAAGTGTTTTGTGAGTTAAATATTTATGCGCATTTTCGTCTATTAAAACTTAGAACCTTCCAAGTTGAATCAAATTTTTTTTGTCTGATTTCACATTTTTTCTTACTTATTTTTGATACGCGATATAAATAACCCTCAAATACCAAAAAACACGTGTTTTGTGAGTTCAATATTTTTTGAGCAGTTTCGTCTTTTAAGACTAAGAACATTTCAAGTTTAGTAAATTTTTTTTTCTCTGATTTCATATTGTTACTTACTTATTATTGATAAGCGATATTAATAACCCTCAAATACCAAAAAACAAGTGTTTTGTGAGTTAAATATTTTTTGAGCAGTTTCGTCTTTTGGGACTAAGAACCTTTCAAGTTAAATCAAAATTTTTTTGTCTGATTTCACATGTTTCTTACTTATTATTGATAAGCGATATTAATAACCCTCAAATACAAAAAAGCAAGTGTTTTAAGAGTTAAATATTTTTTGAGCAGTTTCGTCTTTTGGGACTAAAAACCTTTTAAGTTTAATCAAATTTTTTTTTCTCTGATTTCACATATTTTCTTACTTATTATTGATAAGCGATATTAATAACCCTCAAATACCAAAAAACAAGTGTTTTGTGAGTTAAATATTTTTTGAGCAGTTTCGTCTTTTAAGACTAAGAACGTTTCAAGTTTAATCAATTTTTTTTTGTCTGATTTCATATTTTTTCTTACTTATTATTGATAAGCGATATAAATAACCCACAAATACCAAAAAACAAGTGTTTTGTGAGTTAAATATTTTTTGCGCATTTTCGTCTATTGAGACTAAGAAACTTTCAAGTTTAGTCATTTTTTTTTGTCTAATTTCATATTTATTCTTACTTATTATTGATAAGCGATATTAATAACCCTCAAATACCACAAATCAAGTGTTTTGTGAGTTAAATATTTTTTGAGCAGTTTCGTCTTTTGGGACTAAGAACCTTTTAAGTTTAATCAAATTTTTTTTTCTCTGATTTCACATATTTTCTTACTTATTATTGATAAGCGATATTAATAACCCTCAAATACCAAAAAACAAGTGTTTTGTGAGTTAAATATTTTTTGAGCAATTTCGTCTTTTAAGACTAAGAACCTTTCAAGTTTAGTCAATTTTTTTTTGTCTGATTTCATATTATTTCTTACTTATTATTGATAAGCGATATTAATAACCCTCAAATACCAAAAAAACAAGTGTTTTGTGAGTTAAATAATTTTTGCGCATTTTCGTCTATTGAGACTAAGAACGTTTCAAGTTAAGTCAATTTTTTTTGCCTGATTTCATATTATTACTTACTTATTATTGATAAGCGATATAAATAACCCTCAAATACCAAAAAACAAGTGTTTTGTGAGTTAAATATTTTTTGAGCAGTTTCGTCTTTTGGGACTAAGAACCTTTCAAGTTTAGTAAATTTTTTTTTCTCTGATTTCATATTTTTTCTTACTTATTATTGATAAGCGATATAAATAACCCTCAAATACCAAAAAACAAGTGTTTTGTGAGTTAAATATTTTTTGAGCAGTTTCGTCTTTTAAGACTAAGAACGTTTCAAGTTTAATCAAATTTTTTTTGTCTGATTTCATATTTTTTCTTACTTATTATTGATAAGCGATATAAATAACCCTCAAATACCAAAAAACAAGTGTTTTGTGAGTTAAATATTTTTTGAGCAGTTTCGTCTTTTGGGACTAAGAAACCTTTCAAGTTAAATCAAATTTTTTTTTGTCTGATTTCACATGTTTTCTTACTTATTATTGATAAGCGATATTAATAACCCTCAAATACCAAAAAGCAAGTGTTTTGTGAGTTAAATATTTTTTGCGCATTTTCGTCTATTAAGACTTAGAACCTTTCAAGTTTAATCAAATTTTTTTTGTCTGATTTCATATTTTTTCTTACTTATTATTGATAAGCGATATTAATAACCCTCAAATACCAAAAAACAAGTGTTTTGTGAGTTAAATATTTTTTGAGCAGTTTCGTCTTTTGGGACTAAGAACCTTTCAAGTTTAATCAAATTTTTTTTGTCTGATTTCACATTTTTTCTTACTTATTATTGAAAAGCGATATTAATAACCCTCAAATACCAAAAAACAAGTGTTTTGTGAGTTCAATATTTTTTGAGCAGTTTCGTCTTTTGGGACTAAGAACCTTTCAAGTTTATTCAATTTTTTTTTGTCTGATTTCATATTTTTTCTTACTTATTATTGAAAAGCGATATTAATAACCCTCAAATACCAAAAAACAAGTGTTTTGTGAGTTAAATATTTTTTGAGCAGTTTCGTCTTTTAAGACTAAGAACCTTTCACGTTTAGTCAATTTTTTTTTGTCTGATTTCATATTATTTCTTACTTATTATTGATAAGCGATATTAATAACCCTCAAATACCAAAAAACAAGTGTTTTGTGGGTTAAATATTTTTTGAGCAGTTTCGTCTATTAAAACTTAGAACCTTCCAAGTTTAATCAAATTTTTTTTGTCTGATTTCATATTTTTTCATACTTATTATTGATAAGCGATAATAATAACCCTCAAATACCACAAAACAAGTGTTTTGTGATATAAATATTTTTTGAGCAGTTTCGCCTTTTGGGACTAAGAACCTTCAAGTTTAATCAATATTTTTTTGTCTGATTTCACATTTATTCTTACTTATTATTGATAAGCGATATTAATAACCCTCAAATACCAAAAAACAAGTGTTTTGTGAGTTAAATATTTTTTGAGCAGTTTCGTCTTTTAAGACTAAGAACGTTTCAAGTTTAATCAATTTTTTTTTGTCTGATTTCATATTTTTTCTTACTTATTATTGATAAGCGATATAAATAACCCACAAATACCAAAAAACAAGTGTTTTGTGAGTTAAATATTTTTTGCGCATTTTCGTCTATTGAGACTAAGAAACTTTCAAGTTTAGTCATTTTTTTTTGTCTAATTTCATATTTATTCTTACTTATTATTGATAAGCGATATTAATAACCCTCAAATACCACAAATCAAGTGTTTTGTGAGTTAAATATTTTTTGAGCAGTTTCGTCTTTTGGGACTAAGAACCTTTTAAGTTTAATCAAATTTTTTTTTCTCTGATTTCACATATTTTCTTACTTATTATTGATAAGCGATATTAATAACCCTCAAATACCAAAAAACAAGTGTTTTGTGAGTTAAATATTTTTTGAGCAATTTCGTCTTTTAAGACTAAGAACCTTTCAAGTTTAGTCAATTTTTTTTTGTCTGATTTCATATTATTTCTTACTTATTATTGATAAGCGATATTAATAACCCTCAAATACCAAAAAAACAAGTGTTTTGTGAGTTAAATATTTTTTGTGCATTTTCGTCTATTTGAGACTAAGAACGTTTCAAGTTAAGTCAATTTTTTTTGCCTGATTTCATATTATTACTTACTTATTATTGATAAGCGATATAAATAACCCTCAAATACCAAAAAACAAGTGTTTTGTGAGTTAAATATTTTTTGAGCAGTTTCGTCTTTTGGGACTAAGAACCTTTCAAGTTTAGTAAATTTTTTTTTCTCTGATTTCATATTTTTTCTTACTTATTATTGATAAGCGATATAAATAACCCTCAAATACCAAAAAACAAGTGTTTTGTGAGTTAAATATTTTTTGAGCAGTTTCGTCTTTTAAGACTAAGAACGTTTCAAGTTTAATCAAATTTTTTTTGTCTGATTTCATATTTTTTCTTACTTATTATTGATAAGCGATATAAATAACCCTCAAATACCAAAAAACAAGTGTTTTGTGAGTTAAATATTTTTTGAGCAGTTTCGTCTTTTGGGACTAAGAAACCTTTCAAGTTAAATCAAATTTTTTTTTGTCTGATTTCACATGTTTTCTTACTTATTATTGATAAGCGATATTAATAACCCTCAAATACCAAAAAGCAAGTGTTTTGTGAGTTAAATATTTTTTGCGCATTTTCGTCTATTAAGACTTAGAACCTTTCAAGTTTAATCAAATTTTTTTTGTCTGATTTCATATTTTTTCTTACTTATTATTGATAAGCGATATTAATAACCCTCAAATACCAAAAAACAAGTGTTTTGTGAGTTAAATATTTTTTGAGCAGTTTCGTCTTTTGGGACTAAGAACCTTTCAAGTTTAATCAAATTTTTTTTGTCTGATTTCACATTTTTTCTTACTTATTATTGAAAAGCGATATTAATAACCCTCAAATACCAAAAAACAAGTGTTTTGTGAGTTAAATATTTTTTGAGCAGTTTCGTCTTTTGGGACTAAGAACCTTTCAAGTTTAATCAAATTTTTTTTGTCTGATTTCATATTTTTTCTTACTTATTATTGATAAGCGATATTAATAACCCTCAAATACCAAAAAACAAGTGTTTTGTGAGTTAAATATTTTTTGAGCAGTTTCGTCTTTTAAGACTAAGAACCTTTCACGTTTAGTCAATTTTTTTTTGTCTGATTTCATATTATTTCTAACTTATTATTGATAAGCGATATTAATAACCCTCAAATAGCAAAAAACAAGTGTTTTGTGAGTTAAATATTTTTTGAGCAGTTTCGTCTATTAAAACTTAGAACCTTCCAAGTTTAATCAAATTTTTTTTGTCTGATTTCATATTTTTTCATACTTATTATTGATAAGCGATAATAATAACCCTCAAATACCACAAAACAAGTGTTTTGTGATATAAATATTTTTTGAGCAGTTTCGCCTTTTGGGACTAAGAACCTTCAAGTTTAATCAATATTTTTTTGTCTGATTTCACATTTTTTCTTACTTATTATTGATAAGCGATATTAATAACCCTCAAATACCAAAAAACAAGTGTTTTGTGAGTTAAATATTTTTTGAGCAGTTTCGTCTTTTAAGACTAAGAACGTTTCAAGTTTAATCAATTTTTTTTTGTCTGATTTCATATTTTTTCTTACTTATTATTGATAAGCGATATAAATAACCCTCAAATACCAAAAAACAAGTGTTTTGTGAGTTAAATATTTTTTGCGCATTTTCGTCTATTAAGACTTAGAACCTTTCAAGTTTAATCAATTTTTTTTTGTCTGATTTCATATTTTTTCTTACTTATTATTGATAAGCGATATAAATAACCCTCAAATACCAAAAAACAAGTGTTTTGTGAGTTAAATATTTTTTGAGCAGTTTCGTCTTTAGGGACTAAGAACCTTTCAAGTTTAATCAATTTTTTTATGTCTGATTTCACATTTTTTCTTACTTATTATTGAAAAGCGATATAAATAACCCTCAAATACCAAAAAACAAGTGTTTTGTGAGTTAAATATTTTTTGAGCAGTTTCGTCTCTTGGGACTAAGAACCTTTCAAGTTTAATCAATTTTTTTTTTGTCTGATTTCACATTTTTTCTTACTTATTATTGATAAGCGATATTAATAACCCTCAAATACCAAAAAACAAGTGTTTTGTGAGTTAAATATTTTTTGCGCATTTTCGTCTATTGAGACTAAGAACCTTTCAGGTTTAGTAAATTTTTTTTTCTCTGATTTCACATTTTTTCTTACTTATTATTGAAAAGCGATATTAATAACCCTCAAATACCAAAAAAACAAGTGTTGTGTGAGTTAAATATTTTTTGAGCAGTTTCGTCTTTTGGGACTAAGAACCTTTCAAGTTTAATCAATTTTTTTTTGTCTGATTTCATATTTTTTCTTACTTATTATTAATAAGCGATATTAATTACCCTCAAATACCAAAAAACAAGTGTTTTGTGAGTTAAATATTTATGCGCATTTTCGTCTATTAAAACTTAGAACCTTCCAAGTTGAATCAAATTTTTTTTGTCTGATTTCATATTTTTTCTTTCTTATTATTGAAAAGCGATATTAATAACCCTCAAATACCAAAAAACAAGTGTTTTGTGAGTTAAATATTTTTTGAGCAGTTTCGTCTTTTGGGACTAAGAACCTTTCAAGTTTAATCAATTTTTTTTTGTCTGATTTCATATTTTTTTCTTACTTATTATTGATAACCGATATAAATAACCCTCAAATACCAAAAAACAAGTGTTTTGTGAGTTAAATATTTTTTGCGCATTTTCGTCTATTGAGACTAAGAAACTTTCAAGTTTAGTCATTTTTTTTTGTCTGATTTCATATTTATTCTTACTTATTATTGATAAGCGATATTAATAACCCTCAAATACCAAAAAACAAGTGTTTTGTGAGTTAAATATTTTTTGAGTAGTTTCGTCTATTAAAACTTAGAACCTTTCAAGTTTAATCAATTTTTTTTTGTCTGATTTCACATTTTTTCTTACTTATTATTGATAAGCGATATTAATAACCCTCAAATACCAAAAAGCAAGTGTTTTGTGAGTTAAATATTTTTTGCGCATTTTCGTCTATTTAGACTTAGAACCTTTCAAGTTTAATCAAATTTTTTTTGTCTGATTTCATATTTTTTCTTACTTATTATTGATAAGCGATATTAATAACCCTCAAATACCAAAAAACAAGTGTTTTGTGAGTTAAATATTTTTTGAGCAGTTTCGTCTTTTGGGACTAAGAACCTTTCAAGTTTAATTAAATTTTTTTTGTCTGATTTCACATTTTTTCTTACTTATTATTGAAAAGCGATATTAATTACCCTCAAATACCAAAAAACAAGTGTTTTGTGAGTTAAATATTTTTTGAGCAGTTTCGTCTTTTAAGACTAAGAACGTTTCAAGTTTAATCAATTTTTTTTGTCTGATTTCATATTTTTTCTTACTTATTATTGATAAGCGATATTAATAACCCTCAAATACCACAAATCAAGTGTTTTGTGAGTTAAATATTTTTTGAGCAGTTTCGTCTTTTGGGACTAAGAACCTTTTAAGTTTAATCAAATTATTTTTTGTCTGATTTCACATTTTTTCTTACTTATTATTGATAAGCGATATTAATAACCCTCAAATACCAAAAAACAAGTGTTTTGTGAGTTAAATATTTTTTGAGCAATTTCGTCTTTTAAGACTAAGAACCTTTCAAGTTTAGTCAATTTTTTTTTGTCTGATTTCATATTATTTCTTACTTATTATTGATAAGCGATATTAATAACCCTCAAATACCAAAAAAACAAGTGTTTTGTGAGTTAAATAATTTTTGCGCATTTTCGTCTATTGAGACTAAGAACGTTTCAAGTTAAGTCAATTTTTTTGCCTGATTTCATATTATTACTTACTTATTATTGATAAGCGATATAAATAACCCTCAAATACCAAAAAACAAGTGTTTTGTGAGTTAAATATTTTTTGAGCAGTTTCGTCTTTTGGGACTAAGAACCTTTCAAGTTTAGTAAATTTTTTTTTCTCTGATTTCATATTTTTTCTTACTTATTATTGATAAGCGATATAAATAACCCTCAAATACCAAAAAACAAGTGTTTTGTGAGTTAAATATTTTTTGAGCAGTTTCGTCTTTTAAGACTAAGAACGTTTCAAGTTTAGTCAATTTTTTTTTGTCTGATTTCATATTTTTTCTTACTTATTATTGATAAGCGATATAAATAACCCTCAAATACCAAAAAACAAGTGTTTTGTGAGTTAAATATTTTTTGAGCAGTTTCGTCTTTTGGGACTAAGAAACCTTTCAAGTTAAATCAATTTTTTTTTTTGTCTGATTTCACATGTTTTCTTACTTATTATTGATAAGCGATATTAATAACCCTCAAATACCAAAAAACAAGTGTTTTGTGAGTTAATTATTTTTTGCGCATTTTCGTCTATTAAGACTTAGAACCTTTCAAGTTAAATCAAATTTTTTTGTCTGATTTCATATTTTTTCTTACTTATTATTGATAAGCGATATAAATAACCCTCAAATACCAAAAAACAAGTGTTTTGTGAGTTAAATATTTTTTGAGCAGTTTCGTCTTTTGGGACTAAGAACCTTTCAAGTTTAATCAAATTTTTTTGTCTGATTTCACATTTTTTCTTACTTATTATTGAAAAGCGATATTAATAACCCTCAAATACCAAAAAACAAGTGTTTTGTGAGTTAAATATTTTTTGAGCAGTTTCGTCTTTTGGGACTAAGAACCTTTCAAGTTTAATCAAATTTTTTTGTCTGATTTCACATTTTTTCTTACTTATTATTGAAAAGCGATATTAATAACCCTCAAATACCAAAAAACAAGTGTTTTGTGAGTTAAATATTTTTTGAGCAGTTTCGTCTTTTGGGACTAAGAACCTTTCAAGTTTAATCAAATTTTTTTTGTCTGATTTCATATTTTTTCTTACTTATTATTGATAAGCGATATTAATAACCCTCAAATACCAAAAAAACAAGTGTTTTGTGAGTTAAATAATTTTTGCGCATTTTCGTCTATTGAGACTAAGAACGTTTCAAGTTAAGTCAATTTTTTTGCCTGATTTCATATTATTACTTACTTATTATTGATAAGCGATATAAATAACCCTCAAATACCAAAAAACAAGTGTTTTGTGAGTTAAATATTTTTTGAGCAGTTTCGTCTTTTGGGACTAAGAACCTTTTAAGTTTAATCAAATTATTTTTTGTCTGATTTCACATTTTTTCTTACTTATTATTGATAAGCGATATTAATAACCCTCAAATACCAAAAAACAAGTGTTTTGTGAGTTAAATATTTTTTGAGCAGTTTTGTCTTTTAAGACTAAGAACCTTTCAAGTTTAATCAAATTTTTTTTGTCTGATTTCATATTTTTTCTTACTTATTATTGATAAGCGATATAAATAACCCTCAAATACCAAAAAACAAGTGTTTTGTGAGTTAAATATTTTTTGAGCAGTTTCGTCTATTAAAACTTAGAACCTTCCAAGTTTAATCAAATTTTTTTTGTCTGATTTCATATTTTTTCTTTCTTATTATTGATAAGCGATATAAATAACCCTCAAATACCAAAAAACAAGTGTTTTGTGAGTTAAATATTTTTTGAGCAGTTTCGTCTTTTGGGACTAAGAAACCTTTCAAGTTAAATCAAAATTTTTTTTTGTCTGATTTCACATGTTTTCTTACTAATTATTGATAAGCGATATTAATAACCCTCAAATACCAAAAAGCAAGTGTTTTGTGAGTTAAATATTTTTTGCGCATTTTCGTCTATGAAGACTTAGAACCTTTCAAGTTTAATCAAATTTTTTTTGTTTGATTTCATATTTTTTCTTACTTATTATTGATAAGCGATATTAATAACCCTCAAATACCAAAAAGCAAGTGTTTTGTGAGTTAAATATTTTTAGCGCATTTTCGTCTATTAAGACTTAGAACCTTTCAAGTTTAATCAATTTTTTTTTGTCTGATTTCATATTTTTTCTTTCTTATTATTGATAAGCGATATAAATAACCCTCAAATACCAAAAAACAAGTGTTTTGTGAGTTAAATATTTTTTGAGCAGTTTCGTCTTTTGGGATAAAGAACCTTTCAAGTTAAATCAATTTTTTTTTGTCTGATTTCACATTTTTTCTTTCTTATTATTGAAAAGCGATATTAATAACCCTCAAATACCAAAAAACAAGTGTTTTGTGAGTTAAATATTTTTTGAGCAGTTTCGTCTTTTGGGACTAAGAACCTTTCAAGTTTAATCAATTTTTTTTTGTCTGATTTCATATTTTTTCTTTCTTATTATTGATAAGCGATATAAATAATCCTCAGATACCAAAAAACAAGTGTTTTGTGAGTTAAATATTTTTTGAGCAGTTTCGTCTATTAAAACTTAGAACCTTCCAAGTTTAATCAATTTTTTTTGTCTGATTTCATATTTTTTCTTATAATTTTTTGAGCAGTTTCATATTTTGGGACTATGAACCTTTCAAGTTAAATCAATTTTTTTTTGTCTGATTTCACATTTTTGCTTACTTATTATTGATAAGCGATATTAATGACCCTCAAATACCAAAAAACAAGTGGGATGTGAGTTAAATATTTTTTGAGCAGTTTCGTCTTTTGGGACTAAGAACCTTTCAAGTTTAATCAAATTTTTTTTGTATGATTTCATATTTTTTCTTACTTATTATTAATAAGCGATATTAATAACCCTCAAATACCAATAAACAAGTGTTTTGTGAGTAAAATATTTTTTGAGCAGTTTCGTCTTTTGGGACTAAGAACCTTTCAAGTTTAATCAATTTTTTTTTGTCTGATTTCACATTTTTTCTTACTTATTATTGATAAGCGATATTAATAACCCCAAATTCCAAAAAACAAGTGTTTTGTGAGTTAAATATTTTTGAGCAGTTTCGTCTTTTGAGACTAAGAACCTTTCAAGTTTAATCAAATTTTTTTTGTCTTATTTCATATTTTTTCTTACTTTTTATTGATAAGCGATATTAATAACCCTCAAATACCAAAAAACAAGTGTTTTGTGAGTTAAATATTTTTTGCGCATTTTCGTCTATTAAGACTTAGATTCTTTCAAGTTTTATCAATTTTTTTTTGTCTGATTTCATATTTTTTCTTACTTATTATTGATAAGCGATATAAATAACCCTCAAATACCAAAAAACAAGTGTTTTGTGAGTTAAATATTTTTTTCGCATTTTCGTCTATTGAGACTAAGAAACTTTCAAGTTTAGTAATTTTTTTTGTCTCATTTCATATTTATTCTTACTTATTATTGATAAGCGATATTAATTACCCTCAAATACCACAAATCAAGTGTTTTGTGAGTTAAATATTTTTTGAGCAGTTTCGTCTTTTGGGACTAAGAACCTTTTAAGTTTAATCAAATTATTTTTTGTCTGATTTCACATTTTTTCTTACTTATTATTGATAAGCGATATTAATAACCCTCAAATACCAAAAAAACAAGTGTTTTGTGAGTTAAGTAATTTTTGCGCATTTTCGTCTATTGAGACTAAGAACGTTTCAAGTTAAGTCAATTTTTTTTGTCTGATTTCATATTATTTCTTACTTATTATTGATAAGCGATATTAATAACCCTCAAATACCAAAAAACAAGTGTTTTGTGAGTTAAATATTTTTTGAGCAGTTTTGTCTTTTAAGACTAAGAACGTTTCAAGTTTAATCAAATTTTTTTTGTCTGATTTCATATTTTTTCTTACTTATTATTGATAAGCGATATAAATAACCCTCAAATACCAAAAAACAAGTGTTTTGTGAGTTAAATATTTTTTGCACATTTTCGTCTATTTGAGACTAAGAACGTTTCAAGTTAAGTCAATTTTTTTTGTCTGATTTCATGTTATTTCTTACTTATTATTGATAAGCGATATTAATAACCCTCAAATACCAAAAAACAAGTGTTTTGTGAGTTAAATATTTTTTGCGCATTTTCGTCTATTAAGACTTAGAACCTTTCAAGTTTAATCAATTTTTTTTTGTCTGATTTCATATTTTTTCTTTCTTATTATTGATAAGCGATATTAATAACCCTCAAATACCAAAAAACAAGTGTTTTGTGAGTTAAATATTTTTTGAGCAGTTTCGTCTTTTGGGACTAAGAACCTTTCAAGTTTAATCAATTTTTTTTTGTCTGATTTCACATTTTTTCTTACTTATTATTGATAAGCGATATAAATAACCCTCAAATACCAAAAAACAAGTGTTTTGTGAGTTAAATATTTTTTGAGCAGTTTCGTCTTTTGGGATAAAGAACCTTTCAAGTTTAATCAATTTTTTTTTGTCTGATTTCACATTTTTTCTTAATTATTATTGAAAAGCGATATTAATAACCCTCAAATACCAAAAAACAAGTGTTTTGTGAGTTAAATATTTTTTGAGCAGTTTCGTCTTTTGGGACTAAGAACCTTTCAAGTTTAATCAAAATTTTTTTGTCTGATTTCATATTTTTTCTTACTTATTATTAATAAGCGATATTCTTAACCCTCAAATACCAAAAAACAAGTGTTTTGTGAGTTAAATATTTTTTGAGCAGTTTCGTCTTTTGGGACTTAGAACCTTTCAAGTTTAATCAAATTTTTTTTTGTCTGATTTCATATTTTTTCTTACTTATTATTGATAAGCGATAATAATAACCCTCAAATACCACAAAACAAGTGTTTTGTGATATAAATATTTTTTGAGCAGTTTCGCCTTTTGGGACTAAGAACCTTCAAGTTTAATCAATATTTTTTTGTCTGATTTCACATTTTTTCTTACTTATTATTGATAAGCGATATTAATAACCCTCAAATACCAAAAAACAAGTGTTTTGTGAGTTAAATATTTATGCGCATTTCCGTCTATTAAAACTTAGAACCTTCCAAGTTGAATCAAATTTTTTTTGTCTGATTTCACATTTTTTCTTTCTTATTATTGAAAAGCGATATAAATAACCCTCAAATACCAAAAAACAAGTGTTTTGTGAGTTAAATATTTTTTGAGCAGTTTTGTCTTTTAAGACAAAGAACGTTTCAAGTTTTATCAAATTTTTTTTGTCTGATTTCATATTTTTTCTTTCTTATTATTGATAAGCGATATAAATAACCCTCAGATACCAAAAAACAAGTGTTTTGTGAGTTAAATATTTTTTGAGCAGTTTCGTCTTTTGGGACTAAGAACCTTTCAAGTTTAATCAATTTTTTTTTGTCTGATTTCACATTTTTTCTTACTTATTATTGATAAGCGATATTAATAACCCTCAAATACCAAAAAACAAGTGTTTTGTGAGTTAAATATTTTTTGAGCAGTTTCGTCTTTTGGGACTAAGAACCTTTCAAGTTTAATCAATATTTTTTTGTCTGATTTCACATTTTTTCTTACTTATTATTGATAAGCGATATTAATAACCCTCAAATACCAAAAAACAAGTGTTTTGTGAGTTAAATATTTATGCGCATTTCCGTCTATTAAAACTTAGAACCTTCCAAGTTGAATCAAATTTTTTTTGTCTGATTTCACATTTTTTCTTTCTTATTATTGAAAAGCGATATAAATAACCCTCAAATACCAAAAAACAAGTGTTTTGTGAGTTAAATATTTTTTGAGCAGTTTCGTCTTTTGGGACTAAGAACCTTTCAAGTTTAATCAATTTTTTTTTGTCTGATTTCATATTATTTCTTACTTATTATTGATAAGCGATATAAATAACCCTCAAATACCAAAAAACAAGTGTTTTGTGAGTTAAATATTTTTTGAGCAGTTTCGTCTTTTGGGATAAAGAACCTTTCAAGTTTAATCAATTTTTTTTTGTCTGATTTCACATTTTTTCTTACTTATTATTGAAAAGCGATATTAATAACACTCAAATACCAAAAAACAAGTGTTTTGTGAGTTAAATATTTTTTGAGCAGTTTTGTCTTTTGGGTCTAAGAACCTTTCAAGTTTAATCAATTTTTTTTTGTCTGATTTCATATTTTTTCTTACTTATTATTAATAAGCGATATTAATAACCCTCAAATACCAAAAAACAAGTGTTTTGTGAGTTAAATATTTTTTGAGCAGTTTCGTCTTTTGGGACTTAGAACCTTTCAAGTTTAATCAAATTTTTTTTTGTCTGATTTCATATTTTTTCTTACTTATTATTGATAAGCGATAATAATAACCCTCAAATACCACAAAACAAGTGTTTTGTGATATAAATATTTTTTGAGCAGTTTCGCCTTTTGGGACTAAGAACCTTCAAGTTTAATCAATATTTTTTTGTCTGATTTCACATTTTTTCTTACTTATTATTGATAAGCGATATAAATAAACCTCAAATACCAAAAAACAAGTGTTTTGTGAGTTAAATATTTTTTGAGCAGTTTCGTCTTTTGGGACTAAGAACCTTTCAAGTTTAATCAATTTTTTTTTTGTCTGATTTCATATGATTACTTACTTATTATTGATAAGCGATATTAATAACCCTCAAATACCAAAAAACAAGTGTTTTGTGAGTTAAATATTTTTTGAGCAGTTTCGTCTTTTGGGACTAAGAACCTTTCAAGTTTAATCAATTTTAAATATTTTTTGCACATTTTCGTCTATTTGAGACTAAGAACGTTTCAAGTTAAGTCAATTTTTTTTTGTCTGATTTCATGTTATTTCTTACTTATTATTGATAAGCGATATTTATAACCCTCAAATACCAAAAAGCAAGTGTTTTGTGAGTTTAATATTTTTTGCGCATTTTCGTCTATTAAGACTTAGAACCTTTCAAGTTTAATCAATTTTTTTTGTCTGATTTCATATTTTTTCTTTCTTATTATTGAAAAGCGATATTAATAACCCTCAAATACCACAAAACAAGTGTTTTGTGAGTTAAATATTTTTTGAGCAGTTTCGTCTTTTGGGACTAAGAACCTTTCAAGTTTAATCAAATTTTTTTTGTCTGATTTCACATTTTTTCTTACTTATTATTGAAAAGCGATATTAATAACCCTCAAATACCAAAAAACAAGTGTTTTGTGAGTTAAATATTTTTTGAGCAGTTTCGTCTTTTGGGACTAAGAACCTTTCAAGTTTAATCAATTTTTTTTTTGTCTGATTTCATATGATTTCTTACTTATTATTGATAAGCGATATTAATAACCCTCAAATACCAAAAAACAAGTGTTTTGTGAGTTAAATATTTTTTGAGCAGTTTCGTCTATTAAGACTAAGAACGTTTTAAGTTTTATCAAATTTTTTTTGTCTGATTTCATATTTTTTCTTACTTATTATTGATAAGCGATATAAATAACCCTCAAATACCAAAAAACAAGTGTTTTGTGAGTTAAATATTTTTTGCACATTTTCGTCTATTTGAGACTAAGAACGTTTCAAGTTAAGTCAATTTTTTTTTGTCTGATTTCATGTTATTTCTTACTTATTATTGATAAGCGATATTAATAACCCTCAAATACCAAAAAGCAAGTGTTTTGTGAGTTTAATATTTTTTGCGCATTTTCGTCTATTAAGACTTAGAACCTTTCAAGTTTAATCAATTTTTTTTGTCTGATTTCATATTTTTTCTTTCTTATTATTGAAAAGCGATATTAATAACCCTCAAATACCAAAAAACAAGTGTTTTGTGAGTTAAATATTTTTTGAGCAGTTGCGTCTTTTGGGAATAAGAACCTTTCAAGTTTAATCAAATTTTTTTTGTCTGATTTCACATTTTTTCTAACTTATTATTGATAAGCGATATTAATAACCCCAAATACCAAAAAACAAGTGTTTTGTGAGTTAAATATTTTTGAGCAATTTCGTCTTTTGAGACTAAGAACCTTTCAAGTTTAATCAAATTTTTTTTGTCTTATTTAATATTTTTTCTTACTTATTATTGATAAGCGATATTAATAACCCTCAAATACCAAAAAACAAGTGTTTTGTGAGTTAAATATTTTTTGCGCATTTTCGTCTATTGAGACTTAGAACCTTTCAAGTTTAATCAATTTTTTTTTGTCTGATTTCATATTTTTTCTTAATTATTATTGATAAGCTATATAAATAACCCTCAAATACCAAAAAACAAGTGTTTTGTGAGTTAAATATTTTTTTCGCATTTTCGTCTATTGAGACTAAGAAACTTTCAAGTTTAGTCATTTTTTTTTGTCTGATTTCATATTTATTCTTACTTATTATTGATAAGCGATATGAATAACCCTCAAATACCACAAATCAAGTGTTTTGTGAGTTAAATATTTTTTGAGCAGTTTCGTCTTTTGGGACTAAGAACCTTTTAAGTTTAATCAAATTATTTTTTGTCTGATTTCACATTTTTTCTTACTTATTATTGATAAGTGATATTAATAACCCTCAAATACCAAAAAAACAAGTGTTTTGTGAGTTAAGTAATTTTTGCGCATTTTCGTCTATTGAGACTAAGAACGTTTCAAGTAAAGTCAATTTTTTTTGTCTGATTTCATATTATTTCTTACTTATTATTGATAAGCGATATTAATAACCCTCAAATACCAAAAAACAAGTGTTTTGTGAGTTAAATATTTTTTGAGCAGTTTTGTCTTTTAAGACTAAGAACCTTTCAAGTTTAATCAAATTTTTTTTGTCTGATTTCATATTTTTTCTTACTTATTATTGATAAGCGATATAAATAACCCTCAAATACCAAAAAACAAGTGTTTTGTGAGTTAAATATTTTTTGAGCAGTTTCGTCTATTAAAACTTAGAACCTTCCAAGTTTAATCAAATTTTTTTTGTCTGATTTCATATTTTTTCTTTCTTATTATTGATAAGCGATATAAATAACCCTCAAATACCAAAAAACAAGTGTTTTGTGAGTTAAATATTTTTTGAGCAGTTTCGTCTTTTGGGACTAAGAAACCTTTCAAGTTAAATCAAAAATTTTTTTTGTCTGATTTCACATGTTTTCTTACTAATTATTGATAAGCGATATTAATAACCCTCAAATACCAAAAAGCAAGTGTTTTGTGAGTTAAATATTTTTTGCGCATTTTCGTCTATGAAGACTTAGAACCTTTCAAGTTTAATCAAATTTTTTTTGTTTGATTTCATATTTTTTCTTACTTATTATTGATAAGCGATATTAATAACCCTCAAATACCAAAAAGCAAGTGTTTTGTGAGTTAAATATTTTTAGCGCATTTTCGTCTATTAAGACTTAGAACCTTTCAAGTTTAATCAATTTTTTTTTGTCTGATTTCATATTTTTTCTTTCTTATTATTGATAAGCGATATAAATAACCCTCAAATACCAAAAAACAAGTGTTTTGTGAGTTAAATATTTTTTGAGCAGTTTCGTCTTTTGGGATAAAGAACCTTTCAAGTTAAATCAATTTTTTTTTGTCTGATTTCACATTTTTTCTTTCTTATTATTGAAAAGCGATATTAATAACCCTCAAATACCAAAAAACAAGTGTTTTGTGAGTTAAATATTTTTTGAGCAGTTTCGTCTTTTGGGACTAAGAACCTTTCAAGTTTAATCAAATTTTTTTTGTCTGATTTCATATTTTTTCTTTCTTATTATTGATAAGCGATATAAATAATCCTCAGATACCAAAAAACAAGTGTTTTGTGAGTTAAATATTTTTTGAGCAGTTTCGTCTATTAAAACTTAGAACCTTCCAAGTTTAATCAAATTTTTTTTGTCTGATTTCATATTTTTTCTTATAATTTTTTGAGCAGTTTCATATTTTGGGACTAAGAACCTTTCAAGTTAAATCAATTTTTTTTTGTCTGATTTCACATTTTTGCTTACTTATTATTGATAAGCGATATTAATGACCCTCAAATACCAAAAAACAAGTGTTTTGTGAGTTAAATATTTTTTGAGCAGTTTCGTCTTTTGGGACTAAGAACCTTTCAAGTTAAATCAAATTTTTTTTGTCTGATTTCATATTTTTTCTTACTTATTATTAATAAGCGATATTAATAACCCTCAAATACCAAAAAACAAGTGTTTTGTGAGTAAAATATTTTTTGAGCAGTTTCGTCTTTTGGGACTAAGAACCTTTCAAGTTAAATCAATTTTTTTTTGTCTGATTTCACATTTTTTCTTACTTATTATTGATAAGCGATATTAATAACCCCAAATTCCAAAAAACAAGTGTTTTGTGAGTTAAATATTTTTGAGCAGTTTCGTCTTTTGAGACTAAGAACCTTTCAAGTTTAATCAAATTTTTTTTGTCTTATTTCATATTTTTTCTTACTTTTTATTGATAAGCGATATTAATAACCCTAAAATACCAAAAAACAAGTGTTTTGTGAGTTAAACATTTTTTGCGCATTTTCGTCTATTGAGACTAAGAACCTTTCAAGTTTAGTAAATTTTTTTTTCTCTGATTTCATATTGTTACTTACTTATTATTGATAGGCGATATCAATAACCCTCAAATACCAAAAAACAAGTGTTTTGTGAGTTAAATATTTTTTGCGCATTTTCGTCTATTAAGACTTAGATTCTTTCAAGTTTTATCAAATTTTTTTTGTCTGATTTCATATTTTTTCTTACTTATTATTGATAAGCGATATAAATAACCCTCAAATACCAAAAAACAAGTGTTTTGTGAGTTAAATATTTTTTTCGCATTTTCGTCTATTGAGACTAAGAAACTTTCAAGTTTAGTAATTTTTTTTGTCTCATTTCATATTTATTCTTACTTATTATTGATAAGCGATATTAATAACCCTCAAATACCACAAATCAAGTGTTTTGTGAGTTAAATATTTTTTGAGCAGTTTCGTCTTTTGGGACTAAGAACCTTTTAAGTTTAATCAAATTATTTTTTGTCTGATTTCACATTTTTTCTTACTTATTATTGATAAGCGATATTAATAACCCTCAAATACCAAAAAAACAAGTGTTTTGTGAGTTAAGTAATTTTTGCGCATTTTCGTCTATTGAGACTAAGAACGTTTCAAGTTAAGTCAATTTTTTTTGTCTGATTTCATATTTTTTCATACTTATTATTGATAAGCGATATAAATAACCCTCAAATACCAAAAAACAAGTGTGTTATGAGTTAAATATTTATTGTGCATTTTCGTCTATTGAGACTAAGATCGTTTCAAGTTTAGTCAATTTTTGTTTGTCTGATTATGAAATCAGTAAGAATATGAATTATTACTTACTTATTATTGATAAGCGTTATTAATAACCCTCAAATACAAAAAAACAAGTGTTTTGTGAGTTAAATATTTTTTGAGCAGTTTCGTCTTTTGGGACTAAGAACCTTTCAAGTTTAATCAAATTTTTTTTGTCTGATTTCATATTTTTTCTTACTTATTATTGATAAGCGATATAAATAACCCTCAAATACCAGAAAACAAGTGTTTTAGAGTTAAATATTTTTTGAGCAGTTTCGTCTTTTAAGACTAAGAACGTTTCAAGTTTAATCAATTTTTTTTTGTCTGATTTCACATTTTTTCTTACTTATTATTGAAAAGCGATATAAATAACCCTCAAATACCAGAAAACAAGTGTTTTAGAGTTAAATATTTTTTGAGCAGTTTCGTCTTTTAAGACTAAGAACGTTTCAAGTTTAATCAATTTTTTTTTGTCTGATTTCACATTTTTTCTTACTTATTATTGAAAAGCGATATTAATAACCCTCAAATACCAAAAAACAAGTGTTTTGTGAGTTAAATATTTTTTGAGCAGTTTCGTCTTTTAGGACTAAGAACCTTTCAAGTTTAATCAAATTTTTTTTGTTTGATTTCATATTTTTTCTTACTTATTATTGATAAGCGATATTAATAACCCTCAAATACCAAAAAACAAGTGTTTTGCGAGTTAAATATTTTTTGAGCAGTTTCGTCTTTTGGGACTAAGAACCTTTCAGGTTTAATCAATTTTTTTTTGTCTGATTTCACATTTTTTCTTACTTATTATTGAAAAACGATATTAATAACCCTCAAATACCAAAAAACAAGTGTTTTGTGAGTTAAATATTTTTTGAGCAGTTTCGTCTTTTGGGACTAAGAACCTTTCAAGTTTAATCAAAATTTTTTTGTCTGATTTCATATTTTTTCTTACTTATTATTAATAAGCGATATTCTTAACCCTCAAATACCAAAAAACAAGTGTTTTGTGAGTTAAATATTTTTTGAGCAGTTTCGTCTTTTAAGACTAAGAACGTTTCAAGTTTAATCAATTTTTTTTTGTCTGATTTCACATTTTTTCTTACTTATTATTGAAAAGCGATATTAATAACCCTCAAATACCAAAAAACAAGTGTTTTGTGAGTTAAATATTTTTTGAGCAGTTTCGTCTTTTAGGACTAAGAACCTTTCAAGTTTAATCAAATTTTTTTTGTTTGATTTCATATTTTTTCTTACTTATTATTGATAAGCGATATTAATAACCCTCAAATACCAAAAAACAAGTGTTTTGCGAGTTAAATATTTTTTGAGCAGTTTCGTCTTTTGGGACTAAGAACCTTTCAGGTTTAATCAATTTTTTTTTGTCTGATTTCACATTTTTTCTTACTTATTATTGAAAAACGATATTAATAACCCTCAAATACCAAAAAACAAGTGTTTTGTGAGTTAAATATTTTTTGAGCAGTTTCGTCTTTTGGGACTAAGAACCTTTCAAGTTTAATAAATTTTTTTTTGTCTGATTTCATATTTTTTTCTTACTTATTATTGATAACCGATATAAATAACCCTCAAATACCAAAAAACAAGTGTTTTGTGAGTTAAATATTTTTTGCGCATTTTCGTCTATTGAGACTAGGAAACTTTCAAGTTTAGTCATTTTTTTTTGTCTGATTTCATATTTATTCTTACTTATTATTGATAAGCGATATTAATAACCCTCAAATACCAAAAAACAAGTGTTTTGTGAGTTAAATATTTTTTGAGCAGTTTCGTCTATTAAAACTTAGAACCTTCCAAGTTTAATCAATTTTTTTTTGTCTGATTTCATATTTATTCTTACTTATTATTGATAAGCGATATTAATAACCCTCAAATACCAAAAAACAAGTGTTTTGTGAGTTAAATATTTTTTGAGCAGTTTCGTCTATTAAAACTTAGAACCTTCCAAGTTTAATCAATTTTTTTTTGTCTGATTTCATATTTTTTCTTACTTATTATTGATAAGCGATAATTATAACCCTCAAATACCACAAAACAAGTGTTTTGTGAGTTAAATATTTTTTGAGCAGTTTCGCCTTTTGGGACTAAGAACCTTTCAAGTTTAATCAATTTTTTTTTGTCTGATTTCATATTTTTTCTTACTTATTATTAATAAGCGATATTAATTACCCTCAAATACCAAAAAACAAGTGTTTTGTGAGTAAAATATTTTTTGCGCATTTTCGTCTATTGAGACTAAGAAACTTTCAAGTTTAGTCATTTTTTTTGTCTGATTTCATATTTATTCTTACTTATTATTGATAAGCGATATTAATAACCCTCAAATACCAAAAAACTAGAACTTAGAACAAAACTTAGAACCTTCCAAGTTTAATCAAATTTTTTTTGTCTGATTTCATATTTTTTCTTATAATTTTTTGAGCAGTTTCGTATTTTGGGACTAAGAACCTTTCAAGTTTAATCAATTTTATTTTGTCTGATTTCATATTTTTTCTTACTTATTATTAATAAGCGATATTAATAACCCTCAAATACCAAAAAACAAGTGTTTTGTGAGTAAAATATTTTTTGAGCAGTTTCGTCTTTTGGGACTAAGAACCTTTCAAGTTTAATCAAATTTTTTTTGTCTGATTTCACATTTTTTCTTACTTATTATTGATAAGCGATATTAATAACCCTCAAATACCAAAAAACAAGTGTTTTGTGAGTTAAATATTTTTTGAGCAGTTTCGTCTTTTGGGACTAAGAACCTTTCAAGTTTAATCAAATTTTTTTTGTCTGATTTCACATTTTTTCTTACTTATTATTAATAAGCGATATTAATAACCCTCAAATACCAAAAAACAAGTGTTTTGTGAGTTAAATATTTTTTGAGCAGTTTCGTCTTTTGGGAATAAGAACCTTTCAAGTTTAATCAATTTTTTTTTGTCTGATTTCACATTTTTTCTAACTTATTATTGATAAGCGATATTAATAACCCCAAATACCAAAAAACAAGTGTTTTGTGAGTTAAATATTTTTGAGCAGTTTCGTCTTTTGAGACTAAGAACCTTTCAAGTTTAGTCAAATTTTTTTTGTCTTATTTCATATTTTTTCTTACTTTTTATTGATAAGCGATATTAATAACCCTCAAATACCAAAAACAAGTGTTTTGTGAGTTAAACATTTTTTGCGCATTTTCGTCTATTGAGACTAAGAACCTTTCAAGTTTAGTAAATTTTTTTTTCTCTGATTTCATATTGTTACTTACTTATTATTGATAGGCGATATAAATAACCCTCAAATACCAAAAAACAAGTGTTTTGTGAGTTAAATATTTATGCGCATTTCCGTCTATTAAAACTTAGAACCTTCCAAGTTGAATCAAATTTTTTTTGTCTGATTTCATATTTTTTCTTTCTTATTATTGAAAAGCGATATAAATAACCCTCAAATACCAAAAAACAAGTGTTTTGTGAGTTAAATATTTTTTGAGCAGTTTCGTCTTTTGGGACTAAGAACCTTTCAAGTTTAATCATTTTTTTTTGTCTGATTTCACATTTTTTCTTACTTATTATTGATAAGCGATATTAATAACCCTCAAATACCAAAAAACAAGTGTTTTGTGAGTTAAATATTTATGCGCATTTCCGTCTATTAAAACTAAGAACCTTCCAAGTTGAATCAAATTTTTTTTGTCTGATTTCATATTTTTTCTTTCTTATTATTGAAAAGCGATATAAATAACCCTCAAATACCAAAAAACAAGTGTTTTGTGAGTTAAATATTTTTTGAGCAGTTTCGTCTTTTGGGACTAAGAACCTTTCAAGTTTAATCATTTTTTTTTGTCTGATTTCATATTTTTTTCTTACTTATTATTGATAACCGATAAAAATAACCCTCAAATACCAAAAAACAAGTGTTTTGTGAGTTAAATATTTTTTGCGCATTTTCGTCTATTGAGACTAAGAAACTTTCAAGTTTAGTCATTTTTTTTTGTCTGATTTCATATTTATTCTTACTTATTATTGATAAGCGATACTAATAACCCTCAAATACCAAAAAACAAGTGTTTTGTGAGTTAAATATTTTTTGAGTAGTTTCGTCTATTAAAACTTAGAACCTTTCAAGTTTAATCAATTTTTTTTGTCTGATTTCACATTTTTTCTTACTTATTATTGAAAAGCGATATTAATAACCCTCAAATACCAAAAAACAAGTGTTTTGTGAGTTAAATATTTTTTGAGCAGTTTTGTCTTTTGGGACTAAGAACCTTTCAAGTTTAATAAATTTTTTTTTGTCTGATTTCATATTTTTTTCTTACTTATTATTGATAACCGATATAAATAACCCTCAAATACCAAAAAACAAGTGTTTTGTGAGTTAAATATTTTTTGCGCATTTTCGTCTATTGAGACTAGGAAACTTTCAAGTTTAGTCATTTTTTTTTGTCTGATTTCATATTTATTCTTACTTATTATTGATAAGCGATATTAATAACCCTCAAATACCAAAAAACAAGTGTTTTGTGAGTTAAATATTTTTTGAGCAGTTTCGTCTATTAAAACTTAGAACCTTCCAAGTTTAATCAATTTTTTTTTGTCTGATTTCATATTTTTTCTTACTTATTATTGATAAGCGATAATTATAACCCTCAAATACCACAAAACAAGTGTTTTGTGAGTTAAATATTTTTTGAGCAGTTTCGCCTTTTGGGACTAAGAACCTTTCAAGTTTAATCAATTTTTTTTTGTCTGATTTCATATTTTTTCTTACTTATTATTAATAAGCGATATTAATTACCCTCAAATACCAAAAAACAAGTGTTTTGTGAGTAAAATATTTTTTGCGCATTTTCGTCTATTGAGACTAAGAAACTTTCAAGTTTAGTCATTTTTTTTGTCTGATTTCATATTTATTCTTACTTATTATTGATAAGCGATATTAATAACCCTCAAATACCAAAAAACTAGAACTTAGAACAAAACTTAGAACCTTCCAAGTTTAATCAAATTTTTTTTGTCTGATTTCATATTTTTTCTTATAATTTTTTGAGCAGTTTCGTATTTTGGGACTAAGAACCTTTCAAGTTTAATCAATTTTATTTTGTCTGATTTCATATTTTTTCTTACTTATTATTAATAAGCGATATTAATAACCCTCAAATACCAAAAAACAAGTGTTTTGTGAGTAAAATATTTTTTGAGCAGTTTCGTCTTTTGGGACTAAGAACCTTTCAAGTTTAATCAAATTTTTTTTGTCTGATTTCACATTTTTTCTTACTTATTATTGATAAGCGATATTAATAACCCTCAAATACCAAAAAACAAGTGTTTTGTGAGTTAAATATTTTTTGAGCAGTTTCGTCTTTTGGGACTAAGAACCTTTCAAGTTTAATCAAATTTTTTTTGTCTGATTTCACATTTTTTCTTACTTATTATTAATAAGCGATATTAATAACCCTCAAATACCAAAAAACAAGTGTTTTGTGAGTTAAATATTTTTTGAGCAGTTTCGTCTTTTGGGAATAAGAACCTTTCAAGTTTAATCAATTTTTTTTTGTCTGATTTCACATTTTTTCTAACTTATTATTGATAAGCGATATTAATAACCCCAAATACCAAAAAACAAGTGTTTTGTGAGTTAAATATTTTTGAGCAGTTTCGTCTTTTGAGACTAAGAACCTTTCAAGTTTAGTCAAATTTTTTTTGTCTTATTTCATATTTTTTCTTACTTTTTATTGATAAGCGATATTAATAACCCTCAAATACCAAAAACAAGTGTTTTGTGAGTTAAACATTTTTTGCGCATTTTCGTCTATTGAGACTAAGAACCTTTCAAGTTTAGTAAATTTTTTTTTCTCTGATTTCATATTGTTACTTACTTATTATTGATAGGCGATATAAATAACCCTCAAATACCAAAAAACAAGTGTTTTGTGAGTTAAATATTTATGCGCATTTCCGTCTATTAAAACTTAGAACCTTCCAAGTTGAATCAAATTTTTTTTGTCTGATTTCATATTTTTTCTTTCTTATTATTGAAAAGCGATATAAATAACCCTCAAATACCAAAAAACAAGTGTTTTGTGAGTTAAATATTTTTTGAGCAGTTTCGTCTTTTGGGACTAAGAACCTTTCAAGTTTAATCATTTTTTTTTGTCTGATTTCACATTTTTTCTTACTTATTATTGATAAGCGATATTTATAACCTTCAAATACCAAAAAACAAGTGTTTTGTGAGTTAAATATTTATGCGCATTTCCGTCTATTAAAACTTAGAACCTTCCAAGTTGAATCAAATTTTTTTTGTCTGATTTCATATTTTTTCTTTCTTATTATTGAAAAGCGATATAAATAACCCTCAAATACCAAAAAACAAGTGTTTTGTGAGTTAAATATTTTTTGAGCAGTTTCGTCTTTTGGGACTAAGAACCTTTCAAGTTTAATCATTTTTTTTTGTCTGATTTCATATTTTTTTCTTACTTATTATTGATAACCGATAAAAATAACCCTCAAATACCAAAAAACAAGTGTTTTGTGAGTTAAATATTTTTTGCGCATTTTCGTCTATTGAGACTAAGAAACTTTCAAGTTTAGTCATTTTTTTTTGTCTGATTTCATATTTATTCTTACTTATTATTGATAAGCGATACTAATAACCCTCAAATACCAAAAAACAAGTGTTTTGTGAGTTAAATATTTTTTGTGTAGTTTCGTCTATTAAAACTTAGAACCTTTCAAGTTTAATCAATTTTTTTTGTCTGATTTCACATTTTTTCTTACTTATTATTGAAAAGCGATATTAATAACCCTCAAATACCAAAAAACAAGTGTTTTGTGAGTTAAATATTTTTTGAGCAGTTTCGTCTTTTGGGACTAAGAACCTTTCAAGTTTAATAAATTTTTTTTTGTCTGATTTCATATTTTTTTCTTACTTATTATTGATAACCGATATAAATAACCCTCAAATACCAAAAAACAAGTGTTTTGTGAGTTAAATATTTTTTGCGCATTTTCGTCTATTGAGACTAGGAAACTTTCAAGTTTAGTCATTTTTTTTTGTCTGATTTCATATTTATTCTTACTTATTATTGATAAGCGATATTAATAACCCTCAAATACCAAAAAACAAGTGTTTTGTGAGTTAAATATTTTTTGAGCAGTTTCGTCTATTAAAACTTAGAACCTTCCAAGTTTAATCAATTTTTTTTTGTCTGATTTCATATTTTTTCTTACTTATTATTGATAAGCGATAATTATAACCCTCAAATACCACAAAACAAGTGTTTTGTGAGTTAAATATTTTTTGAGCAGTTTCGCCTTTTGGGACTAAGAACCTTTCAAGTTTAAACAATTTTTTTTTGTCTGATTTCATATTTTTTCTTACTTATTATTAATAAGCGATATTAATTACCCTCAAATACCAAAAAACAAGTGTTTTGTGAGTTAAATATTTTTTGCGCATTTTCGTCTATTGAGACTAAGAAACTTTCAAGTTTAGTCATTTTTTTTGTCTGATTTCATATTTATTCTTACTTATTATTGATAAGCGATATTAATAACCCTCAAATACCAAAAAACTAGAACTTAGAACAAAACTTAGAACCTTCCAAGTTTAATCAAATTTTTTTTGTCTGATTTCATATTTTTTCTTATAATTTTTTGAGCAGTTTCGTATTTTGGGACTAAGAACCTTTCAAGTTTAATCAATTTTATTTTGTCTGATTTCATATTTTTTCTTACTTATTATTAATAAGCGATATTAATAACCCTCAAATACCAAAAAACAAGTGTTTTGTGAGTAAAATATTTTTTGAGCAGTTTCGTCTTTTGGGACTAAGAACCTTTCAAGTTTAATCAAATTTTTTTTGTCTGATTTCACATTTTTTCTTACTTATTATTGATAAGCGATATTATTGGGTGTACAAATAAGTCACCGCCGTTTGACAAAAGTTGGCGCCACCAGTAAGTTATGGTTAAAATTGTCAGATGTAAAATGTCATTATCGTAAGGTTGGACATCTGTCAACAACATGACCTTGAAATATTAGTGAATTTTTATCAGTATAACATATTTTTTTGTGTTCGAAAATGTCAAGTTTTGAGCCGAACAAGCGTCATTTGCGGGAACTTTTGATTTACTTCTTCAATTTGAAGAAATCTGCAGCTGAGGCGCATCGATTGCTTGTAGAAGCATATGGTGAGGCTGCCTTAAGTGAGAGAAGTTGTCGTGAGTGGTTTCAAAAGTTTAAGAACGGTGAATTTTACATCGAAGACAAAGAACGTAGCGGAAGGCCGAAAGTGTACGAAGACGCGGAATTGGAAGTATTATTGGATCAAGATTCGTGCCAAACGCAAGAAGAACTTGCACTTACATTAGGAGTGACTCAACAAGCAATTTCACATGGGTTGAAATCATTGGGAATGATTCAAAAACAAAGAAATTGGGATTCATATGAACTGACACGGAGAAACTTTGAATGCCAATTTTCCACATGTGAAATGCTGCTTGCCAGGCATAAACGAAAGGGTTTTCTGCACCATATAGTCACTGGTGATGAAAAATGCATCCATTATGATAATCCAAAAAGGAAGAAATCATGGGGATCCCCTGGTCATGCTTCAACATCTACGGCTAAGCCAAATATTCATGGAAAAAAACTCTTGTTGTGTATTTGGTGGGATCAGCTTGGTGTCGTGTATTATGAGTTGCTCAAACCGAATGAAACCATTGCTGGGGCTGTCTACCGAACATAATTGATGAGATTGAGTCGAGCACTCGAGGAAAAGCGCGCCCACTACTACGCCAGACACGACAAAATTATTCTCCTGCATGATAATGCTAGTCCACATGTTGCGGCACCGGTCAAAACCTATTTGGAAACACTCAATTGAGAAGTTTTACCCCACCCGCTGTATTCACCAGACATTGCTCCTTCTGATTACCACTTGTTTTGATCGATGACGCATGGCCTGTCTGAGCAGCACTTCACATCATATGAAGATACCAAAAATTGAGTCGATTCGTGGATAGCCTCAAAAGATGATGATGATGACTGACGCGGTATTCGTATGCTGACAGAAAGATGGGGAAAAGTATTGGCAAGCGATGGGTACTACTTCGAATAAAACATGAGGTTCCGTTCTTTCACAATAAATGCCCATTTTTTTATAAAAAACGGCGGAAACTTATTTGTACACCTAATAATAACCCTCAAATACCAAAAAACAAGTGTTTTGTGAGTTAAATATTTTTTGAGCAGTTTCGTCTTTTGGGACTAAGAACCTTTCAAGTTTAATCAAATTTTTTTTGTCTGATTTCACATTTTTTCTTACTTATTATTAATAAGCGATATTAATAACCCTCAAATACCAAAAAACAAGTGTTTTGTGAGTTAAATATTTTTTGAGCAGTTTCGTCTTTTGGGAATAAGAACCTTTCAAGTTTAATCAATTTTTTTTTGTCTGATTTCACATTTTTTCTAACTTATTATTGATAAGCGATATTAATAACCCCAAATACCAAAAAACAAGTGTTTTGTGAGTTAAATATTTTTGAGCAGTTTCGTCTTTTGAGACTAAGAACCTTTCAAGTTTAGTCAAATTTTTTTTGTCTTATTTCATATTTTTTCTTACTTTTTATTGATAAGCGATATTAATAACCCTCAAATACCAAAAACAAGTGTTTTGTGAGTTAAACATTTTTTGCGCATTTTCGTCTATTGAGACTAAGAACCTTTCAAGTTTAGTAAATTTTTTTTTCTCTGATTTCATATTGTTACTTACTTATTATTGATAGGCGATATAAATAACCCTCAAATACCAAAAAACAAGTGTTTTGTGAGTTAAATATTTTTTGCGCATTTTCGTCTATTGAGACTAGGAAACTTTCAAGTTTAGTCATTTTTTTTTGTCTGATTTCATATTTATTCTTACTTATTATTGATAAGCGATATTAATAACACTCAAATACCAAAAAACAAGTGTTTTGTGAGTTAAATATTTTTTGAGCAGTTTCGTCTATTAAAACTTAGAACCTTCCAAGTTTAATCAATTTTTTTTTGTCTGATTTCATATTTTTTCTTACTTATTATTGATAAGCGATAATTATAACCCTCAAATACCACAAAACAAGTGTTTTGTGAGTTAAATATTTTTTGAGCAGTTTCGCCTTTTGGGACTAAGAACCTTTCAAGTTTAATCAATTTTTTTTTGTCTGATTTCATATTTTTTCTTACTTATTATTAATAAGCGATATTAATTACCCTCAAATACCAAAAAACAAGTGTTTTGTGAGTTAAATATTTTTTGCGCATTTTCGTCTATTAAGACTTAGAACCTTTCAAGTTTAATCAAATTTTTTTTGTCTGATTTCATATTTTTTCTTACTTATTATTGATAAGCGATATAAATAACCCTCAAATACCAATAAACAAGTGTTTTGTGAGTAAAATATTTTTTTCGCATTTTCGTCTATTGAGACTAAGAAACTTTCAAGTTTAGTCATTTTTTTTTGTCTGATTTCATATTTATTCTTACTTATTATTGATAAGCGATATGAATAACCCTTAAATACCACAAATCAAGTGTTTTGTGAGTTAAATATTTTTTGAGCAGTTTCGTCTTTTGGGACTAAGAACCTTTTAAGTTTAATCAAATTATTTTTTGTCTGATTTCACATTTTTTCTTACTTATTATTGATAAGCGATATTAATAACCCTCAAATACCAAAAAAACAAGTGTTTTGTGAGTTAAGTAATTTTTGCGCATTTTCGTCTATTGAGACTAAGAACGTTTCAAGTTAAGTCAATTTTTTTTGTCTGATTTCATATTATTTCTTACTTATTATTGATAAGCGATATTAATAACCCTCAAATACCAAAAAACAAGTGTTTTGTGAGTTAAATATTTTTTGAGCAGTTTTGTCTTTTAAGACTAAGAACGTTTCAAGTTTAATCAAATTTTTTTTGTCTGATTTCCTATTTTTTCTTACTTATTATTGATAAGCGATATAAATAACCCTCAAATACCAAAAAACAAGTGTTTTGTGAGTTAAATATTTTTTGCTCATTTTTGTCTATTTGAGACTAAGAACGTTTCAAGTTAAGTCAATTTTTTTTGTCTGATTTCATGTTATTTCTTACTTATTATTGATAAGCGATATAAATAACCCTCAAATACCAAAAAACAAGTGTTTTGTGAGTTAAATATTTTTTGAGCAGTTTCGTCTTTTGGGACTAAGAACCTTTCAAGTTTAATCAATTTTTTTTTGTCTGATTTCACATTTTTTCTTACTTATTATTGATAAGCGATATAAATAACCCTCAAATACCAAAAAACAAGTGTTTTGTGAGTTAAATATTTTTTGAGCAGTTTCGTCTTTTGGGATAAAGAACCTTTCAAGTTTAATCAATTTTTTTTTGTCTGATTTCACATTTTTTCTTACTTATTATTGAAAAGCGATATTAATAACCCTCAAATACCAAAAAACAAGTGTTTTGTGAGTTAAATATTTTTTGAGCAGTTTCGTCTTTTGGGACTAAGAACCTTTCAAGTTTAATCAATTTTTTTTTGTCTGATTTCATATTTTTTCTTACTTATTATTGATAAGCGATAATAATAACCCTCAAATACCACAAAACAAGTGTTTTGTGATATAAATATTTTTTGAGCAGTTTCGCCTTTTGGGACTAAGAACCTTCAAGTTTAATCAATATTTTTTTGTCTGATTTCACATTTTTTCTTACTTATTATTGATAAGCGATATTAATAACCCTCAAATACCCAAAAACAAGTGTTTTGTGAGTTAAATATTTTTTGAGCAGTTTCGTCTTTTAAGACTTAGAACGTTTTAAGTTTAATCAATTTTTTTTTGTCTGATTTCATATTTTTTCTTACTTATTATTGATAAGCGATATATATATAACCGTCAAATACCAAAAAACTAGTGTTTTGTGAGTTAAATATTTTTTGCGCATTTTCGTCTTTTTGAGACTAAGATCGTTTCAAGTTAAGTCAATTTTTTTTGTCTGATTTCATGTTGTTTCTTACTTATTATTGATAAGCGATATTAATAACCCTCAAATACCAAAAAACAAGTGTTTTGTGGGTTAAATATTTTTTGAGCAGTTTCGTCTTTTGGGACTAAGAACCTTTCAAGTTAAATCAATTTTTTTTGTCTGATTTCACATTTTTTCTTACTTATTATTGAAAAGCGATATTAAGAACCCTCAAATACCAAAAAACAAGTGTTTCGTGGGTTAAATATTTTTTGAGCAGTTTCGTCTTTTGGGACTAAGAAACCTTTCAAGTTAAATCAAAAATTTTTTTTTGTCTGATTTCACATGTTTTCTTACTAATTATTGATAAGCGATATTAATAACCCTCAAATACCAAAAAGCAAGTGTTTTGTGAGTTAAATATTTTTTGCGCATTTTCGTCTATGAAGACTTAGAACCTTTCAAGTTTAATCAAATTTTTTTTGTTTGATTTCATATTTTTTCTTACTTATTATTGATAAGCGATATTAATAACCCTCAAATACCAAAAAGCAAGTGTTTTGTGAGTTAAATATTTTTAGCGCATTTTCGTCTATTAAGACTTAGAACCTTTCTAGTTTAATCATTTTTTTTTTTGTCTGATTTCATATTTTTTCTTTCTTATTATTGATAAGCGATATAAATAACCCTCAAATACCAAAAAACAAGTGTTTTGTGAGTTAAATATTTTTTGAGCAGTTTCGTCTTTTGGGATAAAGAACCTTTCAAGTTAAATCAATTTTTTTTTGTCTGATTTCACATTTTTTCTTTCTTATTATTGAAAAGCGATATTAATAACCCTCAAATACCAAAAAACAAGTGTTTTGTGAGTTAAATATTTTTTGAGCAGTTTCGTCTTTTGGGACTAAGAACCTTTCAAGTTTAATCAAATTTTTTTTGTCTGATTTCATATTTTTTCTTTCTTATTATTGATAAGCGATATAAATAATCCTCAGATACCAAAAAACAAGTGTTTTGTGAGTTAAATATTTTTTGAGCAGTTTCGTCTATTAAAACTTAGAACCTTCCAAGTTTAATCAAATTTTTTTTGTCTGATTTCATATTTTTTCTTATAATTTTTTGAGCAGTTTCATATTTTGGGACTAAGAACCTTTCAAGTTAAATCAATTTTTTTTTGTCTGATTTCACATTTTTGCTTACTTATTATTGATAAGCGATATTAATGACCCTCAAATACCAAAAAACAAGTGTTTTGTGAGTTAAATATTTTTTGAGCAGTTTCGTCTTTTGGGACTAAGAACCTTTCAAGTTTAATCAAATTTTTTTTGTCTGATTTCATATTTTTTCTTACTTATTATTAATAAGCGATATTAATAACCCTCAAATACCAAAAAACAAGTGTTTTGTGAGTAAAATATTTTTTGAGCAGTTTCGTCTTTTGGGACTAAGAACCTTTCAAGTTTAATCAATTTTTTTTTGTCTGATTTCACATTTTTTCTTACTTATTATTGATAAGCGATATTAATAACCCCAAATTCCAAAAAACAAGTGTTTTGTGAGTTAAATATTTTTGAGCAGTTTCGTCTTTTGAGACTAAGAACCTTTCAAGTTTAATCAAATTTTTTTTGTCTTATTTCATATTTTTTCTTACTTTTTATTGATAAGCGATATTAATAACCCTAAAATACCAAAAAACAAGTGTTTTGTGAGTTAAACATTTTTTGCGCATTTTCGTCTATTGAGACTAAGAACCTTTCAAGTTTAGTAAATTTTTTTTTCTCTGATTTCATATTGTTACTTACTTATTATTGATAGGCGATATCAATAACCCTCAAATACCAAAAAACAAGTGTTTTGTGAGTTAAATATTTTTTGCGCATTTTCGTCTATTAAGACTTAGATTCTTTCAAGTTTTATCAATTTTTTTTTGTCTGATTTCATATTTTTTCTTACTTATTATTGATAAGCGATATAAATAACCCTCAAATACCAAAAAACAAGTGTTTTGTGAGTTAAATATTTTTTTCGCATTTTCGTCTATTGAGACTAAGAAACTTTCAAGTTTAGTAATTTTTTTTGTCTCATTTCATATTTATTCTTACTTATTATTGATAAGCGATATTAATTACCCTCAAATACCACAAATCAAGTGTTTTGTGAGTTAAATATTTTTTAAGCAGTTTCGTCTTTTGGGACTAAGAACCTTTTAAGTTTAATCAAATTATTTTTTGTCTGATTTCACATTTTTTCTTACTTATTATTGATAAGCGATATTTATAACCCTCAAATACCAAAAAAACAAGTGTTTTGTGAGTTAAGTAATTTTTGCGCATTTTCGTCTATTGAGACTAAGAACGTTTCAAGTTAAGTCAATTTTTTTTGTCTGATTTCATATTATTTCTTACTTATTATTGATAAGCGATATTAATAACCCTCAAATACCAAAAAACAAGTGTTTTGTGAGTTAAATATTTTTTGAGCAGTTTTGTCTTTTAAGACTAAGAACGTTTCAAGTTTAATCAAATTTTTTTTGTCTGATTTCATATTTTTTCTTACTTATTATTGATAAGCGATATAAATAACCCTCAAATACCAAAAAACAAGTGTTTTGTGAGTTAAATATTTTTTGCACATTTTTGTCTATTTGAGACTAAGAACGTTTCAAGTTAAGTCAATTTTTTTTGTCTGATTTCATGTTATTTCTTACTTATTATTGATAAGCGATATAAATAACCCTCAAATACCAAAAAACAAGTGTTTTGTGAGTTAAATATTTTTTGAGCAGTTTCGTCTTTTGGGACTAAGAACCTTTCAAGTTTAATCAATTTTTTTTTGTCTGATTTCACATTTTTTCTTACTTATTATTGATAAGCGATATAAATAACCCTCAAATACCAAAAAACAAGTGTTTTGTGAGTTTAATATTTTTTGAGCAGTTTCGTCTTTTGGGATAAAGAACCTTTCAAGTTTAATCAATTTTTTTTTGTCTGATTTCACATTTTTTCTTAATTATTATTGAAAAGCGATATTAATAACCCTCAAATACCAAAAAACAAGTGTTTTGTGAGTTAAATATTTTTTGAGCAGTTTCGTCTTTTGGGACTAAGAACCTTTCAAGTTTAATCAAAATTTTTTTGTCTGATTTCATATTTTTTCTTACTTATTATTAATAAGCGATATTCTTAACCCTCAAATACCAAAAAACAAGTGTTTTGTGAGTTAAATATTTTTTGAGCAGTTTCGTCTTTTGGGACTTAGAACCTTTCAAGTTTAATCAAATTTTTTTTTGTCTGATTTCATATTTTTTCTTACTTATTATTGATAAGCGATAATAATAACCCTCAAATACCACAAAACAAGTGTTTTGTGATATAAATATTTTTTGAGCAGTTTCGCCTTTTGGGACTAAGAACCTTCAAGTTTAATCAATATTTTTTTGTCTGATTTCACATTTTTTCTTACTTATTATTGATAAGCGATATTAATAACCCTCAAATACCAAAAAACAAGTGTTTTGTGAGTTAAATATTTATGCGCATTTCCGTCTATTAAAACTTAGAACCTTCCAAGTTGAATCAAATTTTTTTTGTCTGATTTCATATTTTTTCTTTCTTATTATTGAAAAGCGATATAAATAACCCTCAAATACCAAAAAACAAGTGTTTTGTGAGTTAAATATTTTTTGAGCAGTTTCGTCTTTTGGGACTAAGAACCTTTCAAGTTTAATCATTTTTTTTTGTCTGATTTCATATTTTTTTCTTACTTATTATTGATAACCGATAAAAATAACCCTCAAATACCAAAAAACAAGTGTTTTGTGAGTTAAATATTTTTTGCGCATTTTCGTCTATTGAGACTAAGAAACTTTCAAGTTTAGTCATTTTTTTTTGTCTGATTTCATATTTATTCTTACTTATTATTGATAAGCGATACTAATAACCCTCAAATACCAAAAAACAAGTGTTTTGTGAGTTAAATATTTTTTGAGTAGTTTCGTCTATTAAAACTTAGAACCTTTCAAGTTTAATCATTTTTTTTTGTCTGATTTCACATTTTTTCTTACTTATTATTGAAAAGCGATATTAATAACCCTCAAATACCAAAAAACAAGTGTTTTGTGAGTTAAATATTTTTTGAGCAGTTTCGTCTTTTGGGACTAAGAACCTTTCAAGTTTAATAAATTTTTTTTTGTCTGATTTCATATTTTTTTCTTACTTATTATTGATAACCGATATAAATAACCCTCAAATACCAAAAAACAAGTGTTTTGTGAGTTAAATATTTTTTGCGCATTTTCGTCTATTGAAACTAGGAAACTTTCAAGTTTAGTCATTTTTTTTTGTCTGATTTCATATTTATTCTTACTTATTATTGATAAGCGATATTAATAACCCTCAAATACCAAAAAACAAGTGTTTTGTGAGTTAAATATTTTTTGAGCCGTTTCGTCTATTAAAACTTAGAACCTTCCAAGTTTAATCAATTTTTTTTTGTCTGATTTCATATTTTTTCTTACTTATTATTGATAAGCGATAATTATAACCCTCAAATACCACAAAACAAGTGTTTTGTGAGTTAAATATTTTTTGAGCAGTTTCGCCTTTTGGGACTAAGAACCTTTCAAGTTTAATCAATTTTTTTTTGTCTGATTTCATATTTTTTCTTACTTATTATTAATAAGCGATATTAATTACCCTCAAATACCAAAAAACAAGTGTTTTGTGAGTTAAATATTTTTTGCGCATTTTCGTCTATTGAGACTAAGAAACTTTCAAGTTTAGTCATTTTTTTTGTCTGATTTCATATTTATTCTTACTTATTATTGATAAGCGATATTAATAACCCTCAAATACCAAAAAACAAGTGTTTTGTGAGTTAAATATTTTTTGAGCAGTTTCGTCTATTAAAACTTAGAACCTTCCAAGTTTAATCAAATTTTTTTTGTCTGATTTCATATTTTTTCTTATAATTTTTTGAGCAGTTTCGTATTTTGGGACTAAGAACCTTTCAAGTTTAATCAATTTTTTTTTGTCTGATTTCATATTTTTTCTTACTTATTATTAATAAGCGATATTAATAACCCTCAAATACCAAAAAACAAGTGTTTTGTGAGTAAAATATTTTTTGAGCAGTTTCGTCTTTTGGGACTAAGAACCTTTCAAGTTTAATCAAATTTTTTTTGTCTGATTTCACATTTTTTCTTACTTATTATTGATAAGCGATATTAATAACCCTCAAATACCAAAAAACAAGTGTTTTGTGAGTTAAATATTTTTTGAGCAGTTTCGTCTTTTGGGACTAAGAACCTTTCAAGTTTAATCAAATTTTTTTTGTCTGATTTCACATTTTTTCTTACTTATTATTAATAAGCGATATTAATAACCCTCAAATACCAAAAAACAAGTGTTTTGTGAGTTTAATATTTTTTGAGCAGTTTCGTCTTTTGGGAATAAGAACCTTTCAAGTTTAATCAATTTTTTTTTGTCTGATTTCACATTTTTTCTAACTTATTATTGATAAGCGATATTAATAACCCCAAATACCAAAAAACAAGTGTTTTGTGAGTTAAATATTTTTGAGCAGTTTCGTCTTTTGAGACTAAGAACCTTTCAAGTTTAGTCAAATTTTTTTTGTCTTATTTCATATTTTTTCTTACTTTTTATTGATAAGCGATATTAATAACCCTCAAATACCAAAAACAAGTGTTTTGTGAGTTAAACATTTTTTGCGCATTTTCGTCTATTGAGACTAAGAACCTTTCAAGTTTAGTAAATTTTTTTTTCTCTGATTTCATATTGTTACTTACTTATTATTGATAGGCGATATAAATAACCCTCAAATACCAAAAAACAAGTGTTTTGTGAGTTAAATATTTTTTGCGCATTTTCGTCTATTAAGACTTAGAACCTTTCAAGTTTAATCAAATTATTTTTTGTCTGATTTCACATTTTTTCTTACTTATTATTGATAAGTGATATTAATAACCCTCAAATACCAAAAAAACAAGTGTTTTGTGAGTTAAGTAATTTTTGCGCATTTTCGTCTATTGAGACTAAGAACGTTTCAAGTTTAGTCATTTTTTTTTGTCTGATTTCATATTTATTCTTACTTATTATTGATAAGCGATATGAATAACCCTCAAATACCACAAATCAAGTGTTTTGTGAGTTAAATATTTTTTGAGCAGTTTCGTCTTTTGGGACTAAGAACCTTTTAAGTTTAATCAAATTATTTTTTGTCTGATTTCACATTTTTTCTTACTTATTATTGATAAGCGATATTAATAACCCTCAAATACCAAAAAAACAAGTGTTTTGTGAGTTAAGTAATTTTTGCGCATTTTCGTCTATTGAGACTAAGAACGTTTCAAGTTAAGTCAATTTTTTTTGTCTGATTTCATATTATTTCTTACTTATTATTGATAAGCGATTATTATTTCTTACTTATTATTGATAAGCGATATTAATAACCCTCAAATACCAAAAAACAAGTGTTTTGTGAGTTAAATATTTTTTGAGCAGTTTTGTCTTTTAAGACTAAGAACGTTTCAAGTTTAATCAAATTTTTTTTGTCTGATTTCCTATTTTTTCTTACTTATTATTGATAAGCGATATAAATAACCCTCAAATACCAAAAAACAAGTGTTTTGTGAGTTAAATATTTTTTGCTCATTTTTGTCTATTTGAGACTAAGAACGTTTCAAGTTAAGTCAATTTTTTTTGTCTGATTTCATGTTATTTCTTACTTATTATTGATAAGCGATATAAATAACCCTCAAATACCAAAAAACAAGTGTTTTGTGAGTTAAATATTTTTTGAGCAGTTTCGTCTTTTGGGACTAAGAACCTTTCAAGTTTAATCAATTTTTTTTTGTCTGATTTCACATTTTTTCTTACTTATTATTGATAAGCGATATAAATAACCCTCAAATACCAAAAAACAAGTGTTTTGTGAGTTAAATATTTTTTGAGCAGTTTCGTCTGTTGGGATAAAGAACCTTTCAAGTTTAATCAATTTTTTTTTGTCTGATTTCACATTTTTTCTTACTTATTATTGAAAAGCGATATTAATAACCCTCAAATACCAAAAAACAAGTGTTTTGTGAGTTAAATATTTTTTGAGCAGTTTCGTCTTTTGGGACTAAGAACCTTTCAAGTTTAATCAATTTTTTTTTGTCTGATTTCATATTTATTTCTTACTTATTATTGATAAGCGATAATAATAACCCTCAAATACCACAAAACAAGTGTTTTGTGATATAAATATTTTTTGAGCAGTTTCGCCTTTTGGGACTAAGAACCTTCAAGTTTAATCAATATTTTTTTGTCTGATTTCACATTTTTTCTTACTTATTATTGATAAGCGATATTAATAACCCTCAAATACCCAAAAACAAGTGTTTTGTGAGTTAAATATTTTTTGAGCAGTTTCGTCTTTTAAGACTAAGAACGTTTTAAGTTTAATCAATTTTTTTTTTGTCTGATTTCATATTTTTTCTTACTTATTATTGATAAGCGATATATATAACCGTCAAATACCAAAAAACTAGTGTTTTGTGAGTTAAATATTTTTTGCGCATTTTCGTCTATTTGAGACTAAGATCGTTTCAAGTTAAGTCAATTTTTTTTGTCTGATTTCATGTTGTTTCTTACTTATTATTGGTAAGCGATATTAATAACCCTCAAATACCAAAAAACAAGTGTTTTGTGGTTTAAATATTTTTTGAGCAGTTTCGTCTTTTGGGACTAAGAACCTTTCAAGTTAAATCAATTTTTTTTTGTCTGATTTCACATTTTTTCTTACTTATTATTGAAAAGCGATATTAATAACCCTCAAATACCAAAAAACAAGTGTTTCGTGGGTTAAATATTTTTTGAGCAGTTTCGTCTTTTGGGACTAAGAACCTTCAGCCTTCTTCCAGGTCTTGGCAAGATCCTTGAGAGAGTGGTTGCCTCAAGGCTAGTGTTCCATCACGAATCCAATAATACATTCCCTCATGAGCAATTTGGATTTAGAACAAGACACAACACGGTCCAGCAACTTACCCGTGTCGTGGAAGACGTGTCGATGGGCTTCAATAGGAACAGAAGTACTGGCATGGTACTGCTGGACCTTGAGAAGGCTTTTGATACTGTCTGGCATGATGGCCTTCTTCACAAACTTCTCCTCACTGGCACTCCACTCTATCTCGTGAAACTACTTCAATCCTACCTTTCCAATAGAAGTTTCACAGTCACCACTCATCATTCTACGTCATCCGCCAGGCCCATCCCTATGGGTGTCCCCCAAGGCAGTATACTTGGACCATGTCTATTTAACATTTACACACACGACATTCCTACTCCCCCAAACTGTAAACTCGCACTCTTTGCTGACGATGCGGCATGCTACGCATCGTCACTCAAGGTGGATCGAGCTGGTCGCCGTCTTCAGATTGCTCTTGAGATCCTTGAGAAATACTACCAGGACTGGAGGCTCAAAATCAATGACGCCAAAACTGAGGCCATCATGTTCTCCCGAAAAATCAAGGAAAGAGTGCCATCGATGCCCTTATTCATCGGTGGTTGCCTGGTTGAGTGGCAGGACGTGGTTAAATACCTCGGCCTGCACCTTGACCGGCGACTGACGTGGAAAACCCATTTGAATACCATCAGACAGAAGGGTCACAAGGGCATAGGGGCTATCAGTTCGATATTTCATCGACGCAGCTTCCTTTCACCCAAAAATAAGCTCCTCCTCTATAAAACCCTTATTCGTCCTATCTTGACCTATGCTGCACCCGTTTGGGGTAGTGTGAGCAACACGGATCACCTGAAACTCCAGAGAGTGCAGAACAAGGCATTCAAGATATCTTTTAACACCCATCCCAGAACAAATCTTACCCGACTTCACGCTGAACAGCGAGAAGAAACCCTACAACACCACATCCTCGCTTGGACCGTGAAGTTCTATAAAAGCCAACAAAATCACAGAAATCCCTTAGTCGCTGCCCTGGGGGCTTACGAAAGTAAATCCGACCTACCCTTCCGTTATAGGCACAAGCTCCCGAAGCATTATCTGTTGCCTGACTAGTCCACCTTCAGTATTAGCTGGGACGACCAAGGTCTGAGTGAATGTGATGGAATACAAGTAGCCTGAACGAGTGGACTTGTTTTTGCTGAATAATTAGTGTAAAAATTGTTATCTAGTTATAAGTAGTATGTAGGTGTTAATTATTTCTAAGATCTCATATATTAAGATTGAATAAATAAAATAAAATGATATGTAGGAAAATAAGATTAAATAAGTTCATAAATTATAACATATAATTAAGATTAGTTAAGTAATAAATTTGTACATAGGTATAGCCTCAACAAATGTTTGTATAATAATTTACTTGTTTAATAAAAAAAAAAAAAAAAAAAAAAAAAAAAAAAAAAAAAAGAACCTTTCAAGTTTAATCATTTTTTTTTTGTCTGATTTCATATTTTTTCTTACTTATTATTAATAAGCGATATTAATAACCCTCAAATACCAAAAAACAAGTGTTTTGTGAGTTAAATATTTTTTGAGCAGTTTCGTCTTTTGGGACTAAGAACCTTTCAAGTTTAATCAAATTTTTTTTGTCTGATTTCATATTTTTTCTTTCTTATTATTGATAAGCGATATAAATAACCCTCAGATACCAAAAAACAAGTGTTTTGTGAGTTAAATATTTTTTGAGCAGTTTCGTATTTTGGGACTAAGAACCTTTCAAGTTTAATCAATTTTTTTTTGTCTGATTTCACATTTTTTCTTACTTATTATTGATAAGCGATATTAATAACCCTCAAATACCAAAAAACAAGTGTTTTGTGAGTTAAATATTTTTAGAGCAGTTTCGTCTTTTGGGACTAAGAACCTTTCAAGTTTAATCAAAATTTTTTTGTCTGATTTCATATTTTTTCTTACTTATTATTAATAAGCGATATTAATAACCCTCAAATACCAAAAAACAAGTGTTTTGTGAGTTAAATATTTTTTGAGCAGTTTCGTCTTTTGGGACTAAGAACCTTTCAAGTTTAATCAAATTTTTTTTGTCTGATTTCACATTTTTTCTTACTTATTATTGATAAGCGATATTAATAACCCCAAATTCCAAAAAACAAGTGTTTTGTGAGTTAAATATTTTTGAGCAGTTTCGGCTTTTGAGACTAAGAACCTTTCAAGTTTAATCAAATTTTTTTGGTCTTATTTCATATTTTTTCTTACTTTTTTTTGATAAGCGATATTAATAACCCTAAAATACCAAAAAACAAGTGTTTTGTGAGTTAAACATTTTTTGCGCATTTTCGTCTATTGAGACTAAGAACCTTTCAAGTTTAGTAAATTTTTTTTTCTCTGATTTCATATTGTTACTTACTTATTATTGATAGGCGATATTAATAACCCTCAAATACCAAAAAACAAGTGTTTTGTGAGTTAAATATTTTTTTCGCATTTTCGTCTATTGAGACTAAGAAACTTTCAAGTTTAGTAATTTTTTTTTGTCTCATTTCATATTTAAGTTTACTTATTATTGATAAGCGATATTAATAACCCTCAAATACCACAAATAGAGTGTTTTGTGAGTTAAATATTTTTTGAGCAGTTTCGTCTTTTGGGACTAAGAAACTTTTAAGTTTAATCAAATTATTTTTTGTCTGATTTCACATTTTTTCTTACTTATTATTGATAAGCGATATAAATATCCCTCAAATACCAAAAAAACAAGTGTTTTGTGAGTTAAGTAATTTTTGCGCATTTTCGTCTATTGAGACTAAGAACGTTTCAAGTTAAGTCAATTTTTTTTGTCTGATTTCATATTATTTCTTACTTATTATTGATAAGCGATATTAATAACCCTCAAATACCAAAAAACAAGTGTTTTGTGAGTTAAATATTTTTTGAGCAGTTTTGTCTTTTAAGACTAAGAACGTTTCAAGTTTAATCAAATTTTTTTTGTCTGATTTCATATTTTTTCTTACTTATTATTGATAAGCGATATAAATAACCCTCAAATACCAAAAAACAAGTGTTTTGTGAGTTAAATATTTTTTGCACATTTTCGTCTATTTGAGACTAAGAACGTTTCAAGTTAAGTCAATTTTTTTTGTCTGATTTCATGTTATTTCTTACTTATTATTGATAAGCGAAATTAATAACCCTCAAATACCAAAAAACAAGTGTTTTGTGAGTTAAATATTTTTTGCGCATTTTCGTCTATTAAGACTTAGAACCTTTCAAGTTTAATCAATTTTTTTTTGTCTGATTTCATATTTTTTCTTTCTTATTATTGATAAGCGATATTAATAACCCTCAAATACCAAAAAACAAGTGTTTTGTGAGTTAAATATTTTTTGAGCAGTTTCGTCTTTTGGGACTAAGAACCTTTCAAGTTTAATCAATTTTTTTTTGTCTGATTTCACATTTTTTCTTACTTATTATTGATAAGCGATATAAATAACCCTCAAATACCAAAAAACAAGTGTGTTGTGAGTTAAATATTTATTGTGCATTTTCGTCTATTGAGACTAAGATCGTTTCAAGTTTAGTCAATTTTTGTTTGTCTGATTATGAAATCAGTAAGAATATGAATTATTACTTACTTATTATTGATAAGCGTTATTAATAACCCTCAAATACCAAAAAACAAGTGTTTTGTGAGTTAAATATTTTTTGAGCAGTTTCGTCTTTTGGGACTTAGAACCTTTCAAGTTTAATCAAATTTTTTTTGTCTTATTTCATATTTTTTCTTACTTATTATTGATAAGCGATATAAATAACCCTCAAATACCAGAAAACAAGTGTTTTAGAGTTAAATATTTTTTGAGCAGTTTCGTCTTTAAAGACTAAGAACGTTTCAAGTTTAATCAATTTTTTTTTGTCTGATTTCACATTTTTTCTTACTTATTATTGAAAAGCGATATTAATAACCCTCAAATACCAAAAAACAAGTGTTTTGTGAGTTAAATATTTTTTGAGCAGTTTCGTCTTTTGGGACTAAGAACCTTTCAACTTTAATCAAATTTTTTTTGTCTGATTTCACATTTTTTCTTACTTATTATTGAAAAGCGATATTAATAACCCTCAAATACCAAAAAACAAGTGTTTTGTGAGTTAAATATTTTTTGAGCAGTTTCGTCTTTTGGGACTAAGAAACCTTTCAAGTTAAATCAAAATTTTTTTTTGTCTGATTTCACATGTTTTCTTACTAATTATTGATAAGCGATATTAATAACCCTCAAATACCAAAAAGCAAGTGTTTTGTGAGTTAAATATTTTTTGCGCATTTTCGTCTATGAAGACTTAGAACCTTTCAAGTTTAATCAAATTTTTTTTGTTTGATTTCATATTTTTTCTTACTTATTATTGATAAGCGATATTAATAACCCTCAAATACCAAAAAACAAGTGTTTTGTGAGTTAAATATTTTTTGAGCAGTTTCGTCTTTAGGGACTAAGAACCTTTCAGGTTTAATCAATTTTTTTTTGTCTGATTTCACATTTTTTCTTACTTATTATTGAAAAACGATATTAATAACCCTCAAATACCAAAAAACAAGTGTTTTGTGAGTTAAATATTTTTTGAGCAGTTTCGTCTTTTGGGACTAAGAACCTTTCAAGTTTAATCAAATTTTTTTTGTCTGATTTCATATTTTTTCTTACTTATTATTGATAAGCGATATTAATAACCCTCAAATACCAAAAAACAAGTGTTTTGTGAGTTAAATATTTTTTGAGCAGTTTCGTCTTTTAAGACTAAGAACCTTTCACGTTTAGTCAATTTTTTTTTGTCTGATTTCATATTATTTCTTACTTTTTATTGATAAGCGATATTAATTACCCTCAAATACCAAAAAACAAGTGTTTTATGAGTTAAATATTTTTAGAGCAGTTTCGTCTTTTGGGACTAAGAACCTTTCAAGTTTAATCAAAATTTTTTTGTCTGATTTCATATTTTTTCTTACTTATTATTAATAAGCGATATTAATAACCCTCAAATACCAAAAAACAAGTGTTTTGTGAGTTAAATATTTTTTGAGCAGTTTCGTCTTTTGGGACTAAGAACCTTTCAAGTTTAATCAATTTTTTTTTGTCTGATTTCACATTTTTTCTTACTTATTATTGATAAGCGATATTAATAACCCCAAATTCCAAAAAACAAGTGTTTTGTGAGTTAAATATTTTTGAGCAGTTTCGTCTTTTGAGACTAAGAACCTTTCAAGTTTAATCAATTTTTTTTTGTCTTATTTCATATTTTTTCTTACTTTTTTTTGATAAGCGATATTAATAACCCTAAAATACCAAAAAACAAGTGTTTTGTGAGTTAAACATTTTTTGCGCCTTTTCGTCTATTGAGACTAAGAACCTTTCAAGTTTAGTAAATTTTTTTTTCTCTGATTTCATATTGTTACTTACTTATTATTGATAGGCGATATTAATAACCCTCAAATACCAAAAAACAAGTGTTTTGTGAGTTAAATATTTTTTTCGCATTTTCGTCTATTGAGACTAAGAAACTTTCAAGTTTAGTAATTTTTTTTTGTCTCATTTCATATTTAAGTTTACTTATTATTGATAAGCGATATTAATAACCCTCAAATACCACAAATAGAGTGTTTTGTGAGTTAAATATTTTTTGAGCAGTTTCGTCTTTTGGGACTAAGAACCTTTTAAGTTTAATCAAATTATTTTTTGTCTGATTTCACATTTTTTCTTACTTATTATTGATAAGCGATATAAATATCCCTCAAATACCAAAAAAACAAGTGTTTTGTGAGTTAAGTAATTTTTGCGCATTTTCGTCTATTGAGACTAAGAACGTTTCAAGTTAAGTCAATTTTTTTTGTCTGATTTCATATTATTTCTTACTTATTATTGATAAGCGATATTAATAACCCTCAAATACCAAAAAACAAGTGTTTTGTGAGTTAAATATTTTTTGAGCAGTTTTGTCTTTTAAGACTAAGAACGTTTCAAGTTTAATCAAATTTTTTTTGTCTGATTTCATATTTTTTCTTACTTATTATTGATAAGCGATATAAATAACCCTCAAATACCAAAAAACAAGTGTTTTGTGAGTTAAATATTTTTTGCACATTTTCGTCTATTTGAGACTAAGAACGTTTCAAGTTAAGTCAATTTTTTTTGGTCTGATTTCATGTTATTTCTTACTTATTATTGATAAGCGATATTAATAACCCTCAAATACCAAAAAACAAGTGTTTTGTGAGTTAAATATTTTTTGCGCATTTTCGTCTATTAAGACTTAGAACCTTTCAAGTTTAATCAATTTTTTTTTGTCTGATTTCACATTTTTTCTTTCTTATTATTGATAAGCGATATAAATCACCCTCAAATACCAAAAAACAAGTGTTTTGTGAGTTAAATATTTTTTGAGCAGTTTCGTCTTTTGGGACTAAGAACCTTTCAAGTTTAATCAAATTTTTTTTGTCTGATTTCATATTTTTTCTTACTTATTATTAATAAGCGATATTAATAACCCTCAAATACCAAAAAACAAGTGTTTTGTGAGTTAAATATTTTTTGAGCAGTTTCGTCTTTTGGGACTTAGAACCTTTCAAGTTTAATCAAATTTTTTTTTGTCTGATTTCATATTTTTTCTTACTTATTATTGATAAGCGATAATAATAACCCTCAAATACCACAAAACAAGTGTTTTGTGATATAAATATTTTTTGAGCAGTTTCGCCTTTTGGGACTAAGAACCTTCAAGTTTAATCAATATTTTTTTGTCTGATTTCACATTTTTTCTTACTTATTATTGATAAGCGATATTAATAACCCTCAAATACCAAAAAACAAGTGTTTTGTGAGTTAAATATTTTTTGAGCAGTTTCGTCTTTTAAGACTTAGAACGTTTTAAGTTTAATCAAATTTTTTTTGTCTGATTTCATATTTTTTCTTACTTATTATTGATAAGCGATATATATAACCGTCAAATACCAAAAAACTAGTGTTTTATGAGTTAAATATTTTTTGCGCATTTTCGTCTATTTGAGACTAAGGTCGTTTCAAGTTAAGTCAATTTTTTTTGTCTGATTTCATGTTGTTTCTTACTTATTATTGATAAGCGATATTAATAATCCTCAAATACCAAAAAACAAGTGTTTTGTGGGTTAAATATTTTTTGAGCAGTTTCGTCTTTTGGGACTAAGAACCTTTCAAGTTAAATCAATTTTTTTTTGTCTGATTTCACATTTTTTCTTACTTATTATTGAAAAGCGATATTAATAACCCTCAAATACCAAAAAACAAGTGTTTTGTGGGTTAAATATTTTTTGAGCAGTTTCGTCTTTTGGGACTAAGAACCTTTCAAGTTTAATCATTTTTTTTTTGTCTGATTTCATATTTTTTCTTACTTATTATTAATAAGCGATATTAATAACCCTCAAATACCAAAAAACAAGTGTTTTGTGAGTTAAATATTTTTTGAGCAGTTTCGTCTTTTGGGACTAAGAACCTTTCAAGTTTAATCAAATTTTTTTTGTCTGATTTCATATTTTTTCTTTCTTATTATTGATAAGCGATATAAATAACCCTCAGATACCAAAAAACAAGTGTTTTGTGAGTTAAATATTTGTTGAGCAGTTTCGTATTTTGGGACTAAGAACCTTTCAAGTTTAATCAAATTGTTTTTGTCTGATTTCACATTTTTTCTTACTTATTATTGATAAGCGATATTAATAACCCCAAATTCCAAAAAACAAGTGTTTTGTGAGTTAAATATTTTTGAGCAGTTTCGTCTTTTGAGACTTAGAACCTTTCAAGTTTAATCAAATTTTTTTTGTCTTATTTCATATTTTTTCTTACTTTTTATTGATAAGCGATATTAATAACCCTCAAATACCAAAAAACAAGTGTTTTGTGAGTTAAATATTTTTTGCGCATTTTCGTCTATTAAGACTTAGATTCTTTCAAGTTTAATCAATTTTTTTTGTCTGATTTCATATTTTTTCTTACTTATTATTGATAAGCGATATAAATAACCCTCAAATACCAAAAAACAAGTGTTTTGTGAGTTAAATATTTTTTTCGCATTTTCGTCTATTGAGACTAAGAAACTTTCAAGTTTAGTATTTTTTTTTGTCTCATTTCATATTTATTCTTACTTATTATTGATAAGCGATATTAATAACCCTCAAATACCACAAATCAAGTGTTTTGTGAGTTAAATATTTTTTGAGCAGTTTCGTCTTTTGGGACTAAGAACCTTTCAAGTTTAATCATTTTTTTTTTGTCTGATTTCATATTTTTTCTTACTTATTATTAATAAGCGATATTAATAACCCTCAAATACCAAAAAACAAGTGTTTTGTGAGTTAAATATTTTTTGAGCAGTTTCGTCTTTTGGGACTAAGAACCTTTCAAGTTTAATCAAATTTTTTTTGTCTGATTTCATATTTTTTCTTACTTATTATTAATAAGCGATATTTATAACCCTCAAATACCAAAAAACAAGTGATTTGTGAGTTAAATATTTTTTGAGCAGTTTCGTCTTTTGGGACTAAGAACCTTTCAAGTTTAATCAAATTGTTTTTGTCTGATTTCACATTTTTTCTTACTTATTATTGATAAGCGATATTAATAACCCCAAATTCCAAAAAACAAGTGTTTTGTGAGTTAAATATTTTTGAGCAGTTTCGTCTTTTGAGACTTAGAACCTTTCAAGTTTAATCAAATTTTTTTTGTCTTATTTCATATTTTTTCTTTCTTTTTATTGATAAGCGATATTAATAACCCTCAAATACCAAAAAACAAGTGTTTTGTGAGTTAAATATTTTTTGCGCATTTTCGTCTATTAAGACTTAGATTCTTTCAAGTTTAATCAATTTTTTTTTGTCTGATTTCATATTTTTTCTTACTTATTATTGATAAGCGATATAAATAACCCTCAAATACCAAAAAACAAGTGTTTTGTGAGTTAAATATTTTTTTCGCATTTTCGTCTATTGAGACTAAGAAACTTTCAAGTTTAGTATTTTTTTTTGTCTCATTTCATATTTATTCTTACTTATTATTGATAAGCGATATTAATAACCCTCAAATACCACAAATCAAGTGTTTTGTGAGTTAAATATTTTTTGAGCAGTTTCGTCTTTTGGGACTAAGAACCTTTTAAGTTTAATCAAATTATTTTTTGTCTGATTTCACATTTTTTCTTACTTATTATTGATGAGCGATATTAATAACCCTCAAATACCAAAAAAACAAGTGTATGTGATTTAAGTAATTTTTGCGCATTTTCGTCTATTGAGACTAAGAACGTTTCAAGTTAAGTCAATTTTTTTTGTCTGATTTCATATTTTTTCATACTTATTATTGATAAGCGATATAAATAACCCTCAAATACCAAAAAACAAGTGTGTTGTGAGTTAAATATTTATTGTGCATTTTCGTCTATTGAGACTAAGATCGTTTCAAGTTTAGTCAATTTTTGTTTGTCTGATTATGAAATCAGTAAGAATATGAATTATTACTTACTTATTATTGATAAGCGTTATTAATAACCCTCAAATACCAAAAAACAAGTGTTTTGTGAGTTAAATATTTTTTGAGCAGTTTCGTCTTTTGGGACTTAGAACCTTTCAAGTTTAATCAAATTTTTTTTGTCTTATTTCATATTTTTTCTTACTTATTATTGATAAGCGATATAAATAACCCTCAAATACCAGAAAACAAGTGTTTTAGAGTTAAATATTTTTTGAGCAGTTTCGTCTTTAAAGACTAAGAACGTTTCAAGTTTAATCAATTTTTTTTTGTCTGATTTCACATTTTTTCTTACTTATTATTGAAAAGCGATATTAATAACCCTCAAATACCAAAAAACAAGTGTTTTGTGAGTTAAATATTTTTTGAGCAGTTTCGTCTTTTGGGACTAAGAACCTTTCAAGTTTAATCAAATTTTTTTTGTCTGATTTCACATTTTTTCTTACTTATTATTGAAAAGCGATATTAATTACCCTCAAATACCAAAAAACAAGTGTTTTGTGAGTTAAATATTTTTTGAGCAGTTTCGTCTTTTGGGACTAAGAAACCTTTCAAGTTAAATCAAAAATTTTTTTTGTCTGATTTCACATGTTTTCTTACTAATTATTGATAAGCGATATTAATAACCCTCAAATACCAAAAAGCAAGTGTTTTGTGAGTTAAATATTTTTTGCGCATTTTCGTCTATGAAGACTTAGAACCTTTCAAGTTTAATCAATTTTTTTTTGTTTGATTTCATATTTTTTCTTACTTATTATTGATAAGCGATATTAATAACCCTCAAATACCAAAAAACAAGTGTTTTGTGAGTTAAATATTTTTTGAGCAGTTTCGTCTTTTGGGACTAAGAACCTTTCAGGTTTAATCAATTTTTTTTTGTCTGATTTCACATTTTTTCTTACTTATTATTGAAAAACGATATTAATAACCCTCAAATACCAAAAAACAAGTGTTTTGTGAGTTAAATATTTTTTGAGCAGTTTCGTCTTTTGGGACTAAGAACCTTTCAAGTTTAATCAAATTTTTTTTGTCTGATTTCATATTTTTTCTTACTTATTATTGATAAGCGATATTAATAACCCTCAAATACCAAAAAACAAGTGTTTTGTGAGTTAAATATTTTTTGAGCAGTTTCGTCTTTTAAGACTAAGAACCTTTCACGTTTAGTCAATTTTTTTTTGTCTGATTTCATATTATTTCTTACTTTTTATTGATAAGCGATATTAATAACCCTCAAATACCAAAAAACAAGTGTTTTGTGAGTTAAATATTTTTTGAGCAGTTTCGTCTATTAAAACTCAGAACCTTCCAAGTTTAATCAAATTTTTTTTGTCTGATTTCATATTTTTTCATACTTATTATTGATAAGCGATAATAATAACCCTCAAATACCACAAAACAAGTGTTTTGTGATATAAATATTTTTTGAGCAGTTTCGCCTTTTGGGACTAAGAACCTTCAAGTTTAATCAATATTTTTTTGTCTGATTTCACATTTTTTCTTACTTATTATTGATAAGCGATATTAATAACCCTCAAATACCAAAAAACAAGTGTTTTGTGAGTTAAATATTTTTTGAGCAGTTTTGTCTTTTAAGACTTATAACGTTTCAAGTTTTATCAAATTTTTTTTGTCTGATTTCATATTTTTTCTTACTTATTATTGATAAGCGATATAAATAACCCTCAAATACCAAAAAACAAGTGATTTGTGAGTTAAATATTTTTTGCACATTTTCGTCTATTTGAGACTAAGAACGTTTCAAGTTAAGTCAATTTTTTTTTGTCTGATTACATGTTATTTCTTACTTATTATTGATAAGCGATATTAATAACCCTCAAATACCAAAAAGCAAGTGTTTTGTGAGTTAAATATTTTTAGCGCATTTTCGTCTATTAAGACTTAGAACCTTTCAAGTTTAATCAATTTTTTTTTGTCTGATTTCATATTTTTTCTTTCTTATTATTGATAAGCGATATAAATAACCCTCAAATACCAAAAAACAAGTGTTTTGTGAGTTAAATATTTTTTGAGCAGTTTCGTCTTTTGGGATAAAGAACCTTTCAAGTTAAATCAATTTTTTTTTGTCTGATTTCACATTTTTTCTTACTTATTATTGAAAAGCGATATTAATAACCCTCAAATACCAAAAAACAAGTGTTTTGTGAGTTAAATATTTTTTGAGCAGTTTCGTCTTTTGGGACTAAGAACCTTTCAAGTTTAATCAAATTTTTTTTGTCTTATTTCATATTTTTTCTTACTTATTATTAATGAGCGAAATTAATAACCCTCAAATACCAAAAAACAAGTGTTTTGTGAGTTAAATATTTTTTGAGCAGTTTTGTCTTTTAAGACTAAGAACGTTTCAAGTTTTATCAAATTTTTTTTGTCTGATTTCATATTTTTTCTTTCTTATTATTGATAAGCGATATAAATAACCCTCAGATACCAAAAAACAAGTGTTTTGTGAGTTAAATAGTTTTTGAGCAGTTTCGTCTTTTGGGACTAAGAACCTTTCAAGTTTAATCAATTTTTTTTTTGTCTGATTTCACATTTTTTCTTACTTATTATTGATAAGCGATATTAATAACCCTCAAATACCAAAAAACAAGTGTTTTGTAAGTTAAATATTTTTTGAGCAGTTTCGTCTTTTGGGACTAAGAACCTTTCAAGTTTAATCAAATTTTTTTTGTCTGATTTCATATTTTTTCTTACTTATTATTAATAAGCGATATTAATAACCCTCAAATACCAAAAAACAAGTTTTTTGTGAGTTAAATATTTTTTGAGCAGTTTCGTCTTTTGGGAATAAGAACCTTTCAAGTTTAATCAATTTTTTTTTGTCTGATTTCATATTTTTTCTTACTTATTATTAATAAGCGATATAAATTACCCTCAAATACCAAAAAACAAGTGTTTTGTGAGTTAAATATTTATGCGCATTTTCGTCTATTAAAACTTAGAACCTTCCAAGTTGAATCAAATTTTTTTTGTCTGATTTCATATTTATTCTTACTTATTATTGATAAGCGATATTAATAACCCTCAAATACCAAAAAACAAGTGTTTTGTGAGTTAAATATTTTTTGAGTAGTTTCGTCTATTAAAACTTAGAACCTTTCAAGTTTAATCAATTTTTTTTTGTCTGATTTCACATTTTTTCTTACTTATTATTGAAAAGCGATATTAATAACCCTCAAATACCAAAAAACAAGTGTTTTGTGAGTTAAATATTTTTTGAGCAGTTTCGTCTTTTGGGACTAAGAACCTTTCAAGTTTAATCAAATTTTTTTTGTCTGATTTCACATTTTTTCTAACTTATTATTGATAAGCGATATTAATAACCCCAAATACCAAAAAACAAGTGTTTTGTGAGTTAAATATTTTTGAGCAATTTCGTCTTTTGAGACTAAGAACCTTTCAAGTTTAATCAAATTTTTTTTGTCTTATTTCATATTTTTTCTTACTTATTATTGATAAGCGATATTAATAACCCTCAAATACCAAAAACAAGTGTTTTGTGAGTTAAACATTTTATGCGCATTTTCGTCTATTGAGACTAAGAACCTTTCAAGTTTAGTAAATTTTTTTTTCTCTGATTTCATATTGTTACTTACTTATTATTGATAGGCGATATAAATAACCCTCAAATACCAAAAAAACAAGTGTTTTGTGAGTTAAATATTTTTTGCGCATTTTCGTCTATTAAGACTTAGAACCTTTCAAGTTTAGTCATTTTTTTTTGTCTGTTTCATATTTATTCTTACTTATTATTGATAAGCGATATGAATAACCCTCAAATACCACAAATCAAGTGTTTTGTGAGTTAAATATTTTTTGAGCAGTTTCGTCTTTTGGGACTAAGAACCTTTTAAGTTTAATCAAATTATTTTTTGTCTGATTTCACATTTTTTCTTACTTATTATTGATAAGTGATATTAATAACCCTCAAATACCAAAAAAACAAGTGTTTTGTGAGTTAAGTAATTTTTGCGCATTTTCGTCTATTGAGACTAAGAACGTTTCAAGTTAAGTCAATTTTTTTTGTCTGATTTCATATTATTTCTTACTTATTATTGATAAGCGATATTAATAACCCTCAAATACCAAAAAACAAGTGTTTTGTGAGTTAAATATTTTTTGAGCAGTTTTGTCTTTTAAGACTAAGAACCTTTCAAGTTTAATCAAATTTTTTTTGTCTGATTTCATATTTTTTCTTACTTATTATTGATAAGCGATATAAATAACCCTCAAATACCAAAAAACAAGTGTTTTGTGAGTTAAATATTTTTTGAGCAGTTTCGTCTTTTGGGATAAAGAACCTTTCAAGTTTAATCAATTTTTTTTTGTCTGATTTCACATTTTTTCTTACTTATTATTGAAAAGCGATATTAATAACCCTCAAATACCAAAAAACAAGTGTTTTGTGAGTTAAATATTTTTTGAGCAGTTTCGTCTTTTGGGAATAAGAACCTTTCAAGTTTAATCAAATTTTTTTTGTCTGATTTCATATTTTTTCTTACTTATTATTAATAAGCGATATAAATAACCCTCAAATACCAAAAAACAAGTGTTTTGTGAGTTAAATATTTTTTGCGCATTTTCGTCTATTGAGACTAAGAACCTTTCAAGTTTAGTAAAATTTTTTTTCTCTGATTTCACATATTTTCTTACTTATTATTGAAAAGCGATATTAATAACCCTCAAATACCAAAAAACAAGTGTTTTGTGAGTTAAATATTTTTTGAGCAGTTTCGTCTTTTGGGAATAAGAACCTTTCAAGTTTAATCAAATTTTTTTTGTCTGATTTCATATTTTTTCTTTCTTATTATTAATAAGCGATATTAATAACCCTCAAATACCAAAAAAACAAGTGTTTTGTGAGTTAAATATTTTTTGAGCAGTTTCGTCTTTTGGGACTAAGAACCTTTCAAGTTTAATCAATTTTTTATTGTCTGATTTCACATATTTTCTTACTTATTATTGAAAAGCGATATTAATAACCCGCAAATACCAAAAAACAAGTGTTGTGTGAGTTAAATATTTTTTGAGCAGTTTCGTCTCTTGGGACTAAGAACCTTTCAAGTTTAATCAAATTTTTTTTTGTCTGATTTCACATTTTTTCTTACTTATTATTGATAAGCGATATTAATAACCCTCAAATACCAAAAAACAAGTGTTTTGTGAGTCAAATATTTTTTGCGCATTTTCGTCTATTGAGACTAAGAACCTTTCAAGTTTAGTAAATTTTTTTTTCTCTGATTTCACATATTTTCTTACTTATTATTGAAAAGCGATATTAATAACCCTCAAATACCAAAAAAACAAGTGTTGTGTGAGTTAAATATTTTTTGAGCAATTTCGTCTTTTGGGACTAAGAACCTTTCAAGTTTAATCAATTTTTTTTTGTCTGATTTCATATTTTTTCTTACTTATTATTAATAAGCGATATTAATTACCCTCAAATACCAAAAAACAAGTGTTTTGTGAGTTAAATATTTATGCGCATTTTCGTCTATTAAAACTTAGAACCTTCCAAGTTGAATCAAATTTTTTTTGTCTGATTTCATATTTTTTCTTTCTTGTTATTGAAAAGCGATATCAATAACCCTCAAATACCAAAAAACAAGTGTTTTGTGAGTTAAATATTTTTTGAGCAGTTTCGTCTTTTGGGACTAAGAACCTTTCAAGTTTAATCATTTTTTTTTTGTCTGATTTCATATTTTTTTCTTACTTATTATTGATAACCGATAAAAATAACCCTCAAAAACAAAAAACAAGTGTTTTGTGAGTTAAATATTTTTTGCGCATTTTCGTCTATTGAGACTAAGAAACTTTCAAGTTTAGTCATTTTTTTTTGTCTGATTTCATATTTATTCTTACTTATTATTGATAAGCGATATTAATAACCCTCAAATACCAAAAAACAAGTGTTTTGTGAGTTAAATATTTTTTGAGTAGTTTCGTCTATTAAAACTTAGAACCTTTCAAGTTTAATCAATTTTTTTTTGTCTGATTTCACATTTTTTCTTACTTATTATTGAAAAGCGATATTAATAACCCTCAAATACCAAAAAACAAGTGTTTTGTGAGTTAAATATTTTTTGAGCAGTTTCGTCTTTTGGGACTAAGAACCTTTCAAGTTTAATAAATTTTTTTTTGTCTGATTTCAAATTTTTTCTTACTTATTATTAATAAGCGATATTAATTACCCTCAAATACCAAAAAACAAGTGTTTTGTGAGTTAAATATTTTTTGCGCATTTTCGTCTATTGAGACTAAGAAACTTTCAAGTTTAGTCATTTTTTTTTGTCTGATTTCATATTTATTCTTACTTATTATTGATAAGCGATATTAATAACCCTCAAATACCAAAAAAACAAGTGTTTTGTGAGTTAAATATTTTTTGAGCAGTTTCGTCTATTAAAACTTAGAACCTTCCAAGTTTTATCAAATTTTTTTTGTCTGATTTCATATTTTTTCTTATAATTTTTTGAGCAGTTTCGTATTTTGGGACTAAGAACCTTTCAAGTTTAATCAATTTTTTTTTGTCTGATTTCACATTTTTGCTTACTTATTATTGATAAGCGATATTAATAACCCTCAAATACCAAAAAACAAGTGTTTTGTGAGTTAAATATTTTTTGAGCAGTTTCGTCTTTTGGGACTAAGAACCTTTCAAGTTTAATCAAATTTTTTTTGTCTGATTTCATATTTTTTCTTACTTATTATTAATAAGCGATATTAATAACCTTCAAATACCAAAAAACAAGTGTTTTGTGAGTAAAATATTTTTTGAGCAGTTTCGTCTTTTGGGACTAAGAACCTTTCAAGTTTAATCAAATTTTTTTTGTCTGATTTCACATTTTTTCTTACTTATTATTGATAAGCGATATTAATAACCCCAAATTCCAAAAAACAAGTGTTTTGTGAGTTAAATATTTTTGAGCAGTTTCGTCTTTTGAGACTAAGAACCTTTCAAGTTTAATCAAATTTTTTTTGTCTTATTTTATATTTTTTCTTACTTTTTATTGATAAGCGATATTAATAACCCTAAAATACCAAAAAACAAGTGTTTTGTGAGTTAAACATTTTTTGCGCATTTTCGTCTATTGAGACTAAGAACCTTTCAAGTTTAGTAAATTTTTTTTTCTCTGATTTCATATTGTTACTTACTTATTATTGATAGGCGATATTAATAACCCTCAAATACCAAAAAACAAGTGTTTTGTGAGTTAAATATTTTTTGCGCATTTTCGTCTATTAAGACTTAGATTCTTTCAAGTTTAATCAAATTTTTTTTGTCTGATTTCATATTTTTTCTTACTTATTATTGATAAGCGATATAAATAACCCTCAAATACCAAAAAACAAGTGTTTTGTGAGTTAAATATTTTTTGCACATTTTCGTCTATTTGAGACTAAGAACGTTTCAAGTTAAGTAAAATTTTTTTTGTCTGATTTCATGTTATTTCTTACTTATTATTGATAAGCGTTATTAATAACCCTCAAATACCAAAAAACAAGTGTTTTGTGAGTTAAATATTTTTTGCGCATTTTCGTCTATTAAGACTTAGAACCTTTCAAGTTTAATCAATTTTTTTTTGTCTGATTTCATATTTTTTCTTTCTTATTATTGATAAGCGATATAAATAACCCTCAAATACCAAAAAACAAGTGTTTTGTGAGTTAAATATTTTTTGAGCAGTTTCGTCTTTTGGGACTAAGAACCTTTCAAGTTTAATCAATTTTTTTTTGTCTGATTTCACATTTTTTCTTACTTATTATTGATAAGCGATATAAATAACCCTCAAATACCAAAAAACAAGTGTTTTGTGAGTTAAATATTTTTTGAGCAGTTTCGTCTTTTGGGATAAAGAACCTTTCAAGTTTAATCAATTTTTTTTTGTCTGATTTCACATTTTTTCTTACTTATTATTGAAAAGCGATATTAATAACCCTCAAATACCAAAAAACAAGTGTTTTGTGAGTTAAATATTTTTTGAGCAGTTTCGTCTTTTGGGACTAAGAACCTTTCAAGTTTAATCAAATTTTTTTTGTCTGATTTCATATTTTTTCTTTCTTATTATTGATAAGCAATATAAATAACCCTCAGATACCAAAAAACAAGTGTTTTGTGAGTTAAATATTTTTTGAGCAGTTTCGTATTTTGGGACTAAGAACCTTTCAAGTTTAATCAATTTTTTTTTGTCTGATTTCACATTTTTTCTTACTTATTATTGATAAGCGATATTAATAACCCCAAATTCCAAAAAACAAGTGTTTTGTGAGTTAAATATTTTTGAGCAGTTTCGTCTTTTGAGACTTAGAACCTTTCAAGTTTAATCAAATTTTTTTTGTCTTATTTCATATTTTTTCTTACTTTTTATTGATAAGCGATATTAATAACCCTCAAATACCAAAAAACAAGTGTTTTGTGAGTTAAATATTTTTTGCGCATTTTCGTCTATTAAGACTTAGATTCTTTCAAGTTTAATCAATTTTTTTTTGTCTGATTTCATATTTTTTCTTTCTTATTATTGAAAAGCGATAATAATAACCCTCAAATACCAAAAAACAAGTGTTTTGTGAGTTAAATATTTTTTTCGCATTTTCGTCTATTGAGACTAAGAAACTTTCAAGTTTAGTATTTTTTTTTGTCTCATTTCATATTTATTCTTACTTATTATTGATAAGCGATATTAATAACCCTCAAATACCACAAATCAAGTGTTTTGTGAGTTAAATATTTTTTGAGCAGTTTCGTCTTTTGGGACTAAGAACCTTTTAAGTTTAATCAAATTATTTTTTGTCTGATTTCACATTTTTTCTTACTTATTATTGATAAGCGATATTAATAACCCTCAAATACCAAAAAACAAGTGTTTTGTGAGTTAAATATTTTTTGAGCAGTTTTGTCTTTTAAGACTAAGAACGTTTCAAGTTTAATCAAATTTTTTTTGTCTGATTTCATATTTTTTCTTACTTATTATTGATAAGCGATATAAATAACCCTCAAATACCAAAAAACAAGTGTTTTGTGAGTTAAATATTTTTTGCACATTTTCGTCTATTTGAGACTAAGAACGTTTCAAGTTAAGTAAAATTTTTTTTGTCTGATTTCATGTTATTTCTTACTTATTATTGATAAGCGTTATTAATAACCCTCAAATACCAAAAAACAAGTGTTTTGTGAGTTAAATATTTTTTGCGCATTTTCGTCTATTAAGACTTAGAACCTTTCAAGTTTAATCAATTTTTTTTTGTCTGATTTCATATTTTTTCTTTCTTATTATTGATAAGCGATATAAATAACCCTCAAATACCAAAAAACAAGTGTTTTGTGAGTTAAATATTTTTTGAGCAGTTTCGTCTTTTGGGACTAAGAACCTTTCAAGTTTAATCAATTTTTTTTTGTCTGATTTCACATTTTTTCTTACTTATTATTGATAAGCGATATAAATAACCCTCAAATACCAAAAAACAAGTGTTTTGTGAGTTAAATATTTTTTGAGCAGTTTCGTCTTTTGGGATAAAGAACCTTTCAAGTTTAATCAATTTTTTTTTGTCTGATTTCACATTTTTTCTTACTTATTATTGAAAAGCGATATTAATAACCCTCAAATACCAAAAAACAAGTGTTTTGTGAGTTAAATATTTTTTGAGCAGTTTCGTCTTTTGGGACTAAGAACCTTTCAAGTTTAATCAAATTTTTTTTGTCTGATTTCATATTTTTTCTTTCTTATTATTGATAAGCGATATAAATAACCCTCAGATACCAAAAAACAAGTGTTTTGTGAGTTAAATATTTTTTGAGCAGTTTCGTATTTTGGGACTAAGAACCTTTCAAGTTTAATCAATTTTTTTTTGTCTGATTTCACATTTTTTCTTACTTATTATTGATAAGCGATATTAATAACCCTCAAATACCAAAAAACAAGTGTTTTGTGAGTTAAATATTTTTTGAGCAGTTTCGTCTTTTGGGACTAAGAACCTTTCAAGTTTAATCAAATTTTTTTTGTCTGATTTCATATTTTTTCTTACTTATTATTAATAAGCGATCTTTATAACCCTCAAATACCAAAAAACAAGTGATTTGTGAGTTAAATATTTTTTGAGCAGTTTCGTCTTTTGGGACTAAGAACCTTTCAAGTTTAATCAATTTTTTTTTGTCTGATTTCACATTTTTTCTTACTTATTATTGATAAGCGATATTAATAACCCCAAATTCCAAAAAACAAGTGTTTTGTGAGTTAAATATTTTTGAGCAGTTTCGTCTTTTGAGACTTAGAACCTTTCAAGTTTAATCAAATTTTTTTTGTCTTATTTCATATTTTTTCTTACTTTTTATTGATAAGCGATATTAATAACCCTCAAATACCAAAAAACAAGTGTTTTGTGAGTTAAATATTTTTTGCGCATTTTCGTCTATTAAGACTTAGATTCTTTCAAGTTTAATCAATTTTTTTTTGTCTGATTTCATATTTTTTCTTACTTATTATTGATAAGCGATATAAATAACCCTCAAATACCAAAAAACAAGTGTTTTGTGAGTTAAATATTTTTTTCGCATTTTCGTCTATTGAGACTAAGAAACTTTCAAGTTTAGTATTTTTTTTTGTCTCATTTCATATTTATTCTTACTTATTATTGATAAGCGATATTAATAACCCTCAAATACCACAAATCAAGTGTTTTGTGAGTTAAATATTTTTTGAGCAGTTTCGTCTTTTGGGACTAAGAACCTTTTAAGTTTAATCAAATTATTTTTTGTCTGATTTCACATTTTTTCTTACTTATTATTGATAAGCGATATTAATAACCCTCAAATACCAAAAAACAAGTGTTTTGTGAGTTAAATATTTTTTGAGCAGTTTCGTCTTTTAAGACTAAGAACGTTTTAAGTTTAATCAAATTTTTTTTGTCTGATTTCATATTTTTTCTTACTTATTATTAATAAGCGATATTAATAACCCTCAAATACCAAAAAACAAGTGTTTTGTGAGTTAAATATTTTTTGAGCAGTTTCGTCTTTTGGGACTTAGAACCTTTCAAGTTTAATCAAATTTTTTTTTGTCTGATTTCATATTTTTTCTTACTTATTATTGATAAGCGATAATAATAACCCTCAAATACCACAAAACAAGTGTTTTGTGATATAAATATTTTTTGAGCAGTTTCGCCTTTTGGGACTAAGAACCTTCAAGTTTAATCAATATTTTTTTGTCTGATTTCACATTTTTTCTTACTTATTATTGATAAGCGATATTAATAACCCTCAAATACCAAAAAACAAGTGTTTTGTGAGTAAAATATTTTTTGAGCAGTTTCGTCTTTTGGGACTAAGAACCTTTCAAGTTTAATCAAATTTTTTTTGTCTGATTTCACATTTTTTCTAACTTATTATTGATAAGCGATATTAATAACCCCAAATTCCAAAAAACAAGTGTTTTGTGAGTTAAATATTTTTGAGCAGTTTCGTCTTTTGAGACTAAGAACCTTTCAAGTTTAATCAAATTTTTTTTGTCTTATTTAATATTTTTTCTTACTTTTTATTGATAAGCGATATTAATAACCCTAAAATACCAAAAAACAAGTGTTTTGTGAGTTAAACATTTTTTGCGCATTTTCGTCTATTGAGACTAAGAACCTTTCAAGTTTAGTAAATTTTTTTTTCTCTGATTTCATATTGTTACTTACTTATTATTGATAGGCGATATTAATAACCCTCAAATACCAAAAAACAAGTGTTTTGTGAGTTAAATATTTTTTTCGCATTTTCGTCTATTGAGACTAAGAAACTTTCAAGTTTAGTAATTTTTTTTTGTCTCATTTCATATTGTTACTTACTTATTATTGATAGGCGATATTAATAACCCTCAAATACCAAAAAACAAGTGTTTTGTGAGTTAAATATTTTTTTCGCATTTTCGTCTATTGAGACTAAGAAACTTTCAAGTTTAGTAATTTTTTTTTGTCTCATTTCATATTTATTCTTACTTATTATTGATAAGCGATATAAATAACCCTCAAATACCACAAATCAAGTGTTTTGTGAGTAAAATATTTTTTGAGCAGTTTCGTCTTTTGGGACTAAGAACCTTTTAAGTTTAATCAAATTATTTTTTGTCTGATTTCACATTTTTTCTTACTTATTATTGATAAGCGATATTAATAACCCTCAAATACCAAAAAAACAAGTGTTTTGTGAGTTAAGTAATTTTTGCGCATTTTCGTCTATTGAGACTAAGAACGTTTCAAGTTAAGTCAATTTTTTTTGTCTGATTTCATATTTTTTCTTACTTATTATTAATAAGCGATATTAATAACCCTCAAATACCAAAAAACAAGTGTTTTGTGAGTAAAATATTTTTTGAGCAGTTTCGTCTTTTGGGACTAAGAACCTTTCAAGTTTAATCAAATTTTTTTTGTCTGATTTCACATTTTTTCTTACTTATTATTGATAAGCGATATTAATAACCCCAAATTCCAAAAAACAAGTGTTTTGTTAGTTAAATATTTTTGAGCAGTTTCGTCTTTTGAGACTAAGAACCTTTCAAGTTTAATCAATTTTTTTTTGTCTGATTTCACATTTTTTCTTACTTATTATTGATAAGCGATATTAATAACCCTCAAATACCAAAAAACAAGTGTTTTGTGAGTTAAATATTTTTTGAGCAGTTTCGTCTTTTGGGACTAAGAACCTTTCAAGTTTTATCAAATTTTTTTTGTCTGATTTCATATTTTTTCTTACTTATTATTGATAAGCGATAATTATAACCCTCAAATACCACAAAACAAGTGTTTTGTGAGTTAAATATTTTTTGAGCAGTTTCGCCTTTTGGGACTAAGAACCTTCAGGTTTAATCAATATTTTTTTGTCTGATTTCACATTTTTTCTTACTTATTATTGATAAGCGATATAAATAACCCTCAAATACCAAAAAACAAGTGTTTTGTGAGTTAAATATTTTTTGAGCAGTTTCGTCTTTTAAGACTAAGAACGTTTCAAGTTTAATCAATTTTTTTTTGTCTGATTTCATATTTTTTCTTACTAATTATTGATAAGCGATATAAATAACCCTCAAATACCAAAAAACAAGTGTTTTGTGAGTTAAATATTTTTGAGCAGTTTCGTCTTTTGGGACTAAGCACCTTTCAAGTTTAATCAATTTTTTTTTCTCTGATTTCACATTTTTTCTTACTTATTATTGAAAAGCGATATAAATAACCCTCAAATACCAAAAAAACAAGTGTTGTGTGAGTTAAATATTTTTTGAGCAGTTTCGTCTTTTGGGACTAAGAACCTTTCAAGTTTAATCAATTTTTTTTTGTCTGATTTCATATTTTTTCTTACTTATTATTAATAAGCGATATTAATTACCCTCAAATACCAAAAAACAAGTGTTTTGTGAGTTAAATATTTATGCGCATTTTCGTCTATTAAAACTTAGAACCTTCCAAGTTGAATCAAATTTTTTTTGTCTGATTTCATATTTTTTCTTTCTTATTATTGAAAAGCGATATTAATAACCCTCAAATACCAAAAAACAAGTGTTTTGTGAGTTAAATATTTTTTGAGCAGTTTTGTCTTTTAAGACTAAGAACGTTTCAAGTTTAATCAAATTTTTTTTGTCTGATTTCATATTTTTTCTTACTTATTATTGATAAGCGATATAAATAACCCTCAAATACCAAAAAAACAAGTGTTTTGTGAGTTAAATATTTTTTGCACATTTTCGTCTATTTGAGACTAAGAACGTTTCAAGTTAAGTCAATTTTTTTTGTCTGATTTCATGTTATTTCTTACTTATTATTGTTAAGCGATATTAATAACCCTCAAATACCAAAAAACAAGTGTTTTGTGAGTTAAATATTTTTTGCGCATTTTCGTCTATTAAGACTTAGAACCTTTCAAGTTTAATCAATTTTTTTTTGTCTGATTTCATATTTTTTCTTTCTTATTATTGATAAGCGATATTAATAACCCTCAAATACCAAAAAACAAGTGTTTTGTGAGTTAAATATTTTTTGAGCAGTTTCGTCTTTTGGGACTTAGAACCTTTCAAGTTTAATCAAATTTTTTTTTGTCTGATTTCATATTTTTTCTTACTTATTATTGATAAGCGATAATAATAACCCTCAAATACCACAAAACAAGTGTTTTGTGATATAAATATTTTTTGAGCAGTTTCGCCTTTTGGGACTAAGAACCTTCAAGTTTAATCAATATTTTTTTGTCTGATTTCACATTTTTTCTTACTTATTATTGATAAGCGATATTAATAACCCTCAAATACCAAAAAACAAGTGTTTTGTGAGTAAAATATTTTTTGAGCAGTTTCGTCTTTTGGGACTAAGAACCTTTCAAGTTTAATCAAATTTTTTTTGTCTGATTTCACATTTTTTCTAACTTATTATTGATAAGCGATATTAATTACCCCAAATTCCAAAAAACAAGTGTTTTGTGAGTTAAATATTTTTGAGCAGTTTCGTCTTTTGAGACTAAGAACCTTTCAAGTTTAATCAAATTTTTTTTGTCTTATTTAATATTTTTTCTTACTTTTTATTGATAAGCGATATTAATAACCCTAAAATACCAAAAAACAAGTGTTTTGTGAGTTCATTTTTTGCGCATTTTCGTCTATTGAGACTAAGAACCTTTCAAGTTTAGTAAATTTTTTTTTCTCTGATTTCATATTGTTACTTACTTATTATTGATAGGCGATATTAATAACCCTCAAATACCAAAAAACAAGTGTTTTGTGAGTTAAATATTTTTTTCGCATTTTCGTCTATTGTGACTAAGAAACTTTCAAGTTTAGTAATTTTTTTTTGTCTCATTTCATATTTATTCTTACTTATTATTGATAAGCGATATTAATAACCCTCAAATACCACAAATCAAGTGTTTTGTGAGTAAAATATTTTTTGAGCAGTTTCGTCTTTTGGGACTAAGAACCTTTTAAGTTTAATCAAATTATTTTTTGTCTGATTTCACATTTTTTCTTACTTATTATTGATAAGCGATATTAATAACCCTCAAATACCAAAAAAACAAGTGTTTTGTGAGTTAAGTAATTTTTGCGCATTTTCGTCTATTGAGACTAAGAACGTTTCAAGTTAAGTCAATTTTTTTTGTCTGATTTCATATTATTTCTTACTTATTATTGATAAGCTATATTAATAACCCTCAAATACCAAAAAACAAGTGTTTTGTGAGTTAAATATTTTTTGAGCAGTTTTGTCTTTTAAGACTAAGAACGTTTCAAGTTTAATCAAATTTTTTTTGTCTGATTTCATATTTTTTCTTACTTATTATTGATAAGCGATATAAATAACCCTCAAATACCAAAAAACAAGTGTTTTGTGAGTTAAATATTTTTTGCACATTTTCGTCTATTTGAGACTAAGAACGTTTCAAGTTAAGTCAATTTTTTTTGTCTGATTTCATGTTATTTCTTACTTATTATTGATAAGCTATATTAATAACCCTCAAATACCAAAAAACAAGTGTTTTGTGAGTTAAATATTTTTTGAGCAGTTTTGTCTTTTAAGACTAAGAACGTTTCAAGTTTAATCAAATTTTTTTTGTCTGATTTCATATTATTTCTTACTTATTATTGATAAGCTATATTAATAACCCTCAAATACCAAAAAACAAGTGTTTTGTGAGTTAAATATTTTTTGAGCAGTTTTGTCTTTTAAGACTAAGAACGTTTCAAGTTTAATCAAATTTTTTTTGTCTGATTTCATATTTTTTCTTACTTATTATTGATAAGCGATATAAATAACCCTCAAATACCAAAAAACAAGTGTTTTGTGAGTTAAATATTTTTTGCACATTTTCGTCTATTTGAGACTAAGAACGTTTCAAGTTAAGTCAATTTTTTTTGTCTGATTTCATGTTATTTCTTACTTATTATTGATAAGCGATATTAATAACCCTCAAATACCAAAAAACAAGTGTTTTGTGAGTTAAATATTTTTTGCGCATTTTCGTCTATTAAGACTTAGAACCTTTCAAGTTTAATCAATTTTTTTTTGTCTGATTTCATATTTTTTTCTTACTTATTATTGATAACCGATATAAATAACCCTCAAATACTAAAAAACAAGTGTTTTGTGAGTTAAATATTTTTTGCGCATTTTCGTCTATTGAGACTAAGAAACTTTCAAGTTTAGTCATTTTTTTTTGTCTGATTTCATATTTATTCTTACTAATTATTGATAAGCGATATTAATAACCCTCAAATAGCAAAAAACAAGTGTTTTGTGAGTTAAATATTTTTTGAGCAGTTTCGTCTATTAAAACTTAGAACCTTCCAAGTTTAATCAATTTTTTTTTGTCTGATTTCATATTTTTTCTTACTTATTATTGATAAGCGATAATTATAACCCTCAAATACCACAAAACAAGTGTTTTGTGAGTTAAATATTTTTTGAGCAGTTTCGCCTTTTGGGACTAAGAACCTTCAGGTTTAATCAATATTTTTTTGTCTGATTTCACATTTTTTCTTACTTATTATTGATAAGCGATATAAATAACCCTCAAATACCAAAAAACAAGTGTTTTGTGAGTTTAATATTTTTTGAGCAGTTTCGTCTTTTAAGACTAAGAACGTTTCAAGTTTAATCAATTTTTTTTTGTCTGATTTCATATTTTTTCTTACTAATTATTGATAAGCGATATAAATAACCCTCAAATACCAAAAAACAAGTGTTTTGTGAGTTAAATATTTTTGAGCAGTTTCGTCTTTTGGGACTAAGCACCTGTAGGTAGCTGTTACCGTACACAGTTGGGTCCGTCGATAGGTAGATAACAAAACACAATTAAATCACCATTAAAGTTTTATTCGAGGATGCACGTTTTTTACACAACAGTCACAAAGTCAACTTACAATAAGATAACGTACACTATAGATTAAAGTTAATTATCTGTTTAATTCGTAACGTAATAGTTTACGGCAGAGAAGCGCGGGAAGTAGATCGAAGAATGCGCGTGCATTCGCCGTCGTACATTGAACTCGACTGCCGGGGGGGCCCGTCCGCTGCACCGAGCGGAAGCGAGTAGTGGGTGCACGCGGACGAAGATTGCAGCGTGCGGCATACCACCACAGTACTCCCTCGCTGAGATCGTTACTACGATCGATAGTACTCTGGGAAATGTACTTTCCTTCCGCTACGTGTACGTTTTTCATTTGTGGTGGATGATGGAACTTGAATTGGTGTCGGTTCAACTTGTAAATCAGTCTCTTTTACCGTATATGCAGCTTTCAAACGATCTATGGAAACATTTATTGGTTTGCCTTTAATATTAAGCTTGAAAAATTTTGGACTGCGTTTTAAAATTCTGTATGGTCCGACATAGGGTGGTTCCAGCGATCTTCGAACGTGATCTTGTCACACCAGCACGTGTGACGTCTCATTAAGGTCCCGTGGAATATAAAATGGTCCATTTCGGTGCCATGACGTTGGTTTAGGCGATAGTTTGGCCATGTAGCTGCTGAGTCTTGTGGAAAAGTTTAGTATATCGGCGGCTAGGTGGTCATCCGTAGGTGAAATAAATTGACCTGGTAAACGTAAAGGTTCGCCGTATACTAGCTCTGCTGGTGAAACTTGTAGATCCTCCTTCCAGGCGCTGCGTATGCCAAGTAGGACTAAGGGAAGAGACTCGGTCCACTGTGAATCAGCATGGCACATGATGGCTGCCTTCAGCTGTCGATGGAGGCGCTCTATCAAGCCATTAGCAGACGGATGGAACGATGTAGTGGCATAGTGGTGTGCGCCAACTAACTTCGTGATAGATTTGAAGAGGTGAGATTCAAATTGCCGCCCTCGATCCGTAGTGATTCTAGCTGGGCATCCAAACCTAGCTATCCACCCAGAAACCAATGCCTTCGCGCAGGTCTCGGCAGTGATGTCAGTGAGTGGGTATGCTTCAGGCCATCGTGTAAATCTGTCGATGACGGTGAGGCAGTACCTGTAATCAGCCGAAACGGTTAGCGGCCCTATGAGGTCGAGGTGGATGTGTTCGAACCTCGAGGAAGGACTAGGAAAAGTGGAAAGTGGAGCGGATGTGTGACGCGTTACTTTGCACCGTTGACAGTGCATGCATTCCTTTGCCCACTCTCTACAGATTCGGCGAATCCCTGGCCAAATGAAACGCTCGGTGACCAGCCGCACTGTAGCTGTACGCCCTGGGTGGCTTAAATTGTGCAGCATGTCGAAAACTTGACGTCTGTAACTAGTTGTGACAAATGGTCTTGGAAAATTCGTAGAAACGTCGCAATAAACTGGTATTTTCGACATTGAAGTTGCGACTTTTTGCAATTTTAATGACGATGAGTCATTTCTCAAAAACTGTTGAAGTTCCAGGTCTGTATCTTGAGAACGAGCAAGTGCCTTGTAATCTATTCCTAAGGCTATTTCCTCGATTCTGGATAGTGTGTCTGCTACCATATTATCTTTTCCAGGGATGTAACGAATGTCAGTCGAAAATTGCGATATGTAGTCCAGATATCTGAATTGCCTTGGAGAGGATTTCTCACGTGGTGTGGAGAAAGCGAAAGTGAGTGGCTTGTGATCCGTGAAAATTATAAAATTTCTTGCTTCTACCATGTAACGAAAATGTTTGATGGTTTCGTAAACGGCTAGCAACTCCCGGTCATACGGACTGTATTTTTTTTGAGCGGAACTCAACTTTCGTGAGAAAAATCCAAGTGGTTCCCAACTGTTATTTTTTTTTTGTTGAAGAACACCGCCCATCGCAACATCTGATGCATCAGTGGTGATAGACAGCTCTGCTGTTACTTGCGGGTGTGCCAGTAGCGTTGCGGATGCCAGTGCCTTTTTACTCTCCTCAAAGGAAGCTAATAGTTCGGGTGACATGTGAACTGGCTGTGAACCCTTGACTTTTTGTCCAGCTAACAAAGAATTGAGTGGCGCTTGAATCTGCGCAGCATTGGGAATAAAGCGACGATAAAAATTCAGCATTCCCAAGAATCGACGGAGTTCTTTGACAGTTTTTGGAGTAGGAAAGTCTTCAATAACCTGAACTTTGCTGTCCAATGGCTTAGTACCAGCGGTTGAGACGTGATATCCGAGGAATGTTACCTCTGATTCACCAAAAACGCATTTGTTTGTGTTTATTAATACACCATACTCCTTGAGGCGATTAAATAGCTGGCGTAGATGGTGTTTATGGAGCTCTATTGATGGAGAAAACACGAGGATATCGTCGACGAAGGAATAGCAAAAATCCAAGCCTCTGAGCACTTCGTCGATGAAGCGTTGGAAAGTTTGACTAGCGTTTCTTAAACCATAGTTCATGAATGGGTATTCAAAGAGGCCGAAAGGCGTAGTAAGTGCGGTTTTCGGAATATCATCAGGATTAACCCTTATCTGATTATAGGCCTTGACCAGGTCTACGGTTGAGAATACCTTGGATCCATGAATCTGGAGAGAAAAATCCTGGATGTGACGGACAGGGTATCTGTCGGGGATGGTGCGAGCGTTGAGAGCTCTGTAGTCTCCGCAGGGTCGCCAGCCGTCAGTTTTTTTTTTAACCATGTGTAGTGCTGATGACCAAGAACTCTCAGAAGGTCTAGCTATGCCACTGGCTACTAAGTCCTCGAACTCTTTTTTCGCTAGTCGTAAGCGTTCAGGATCCAAGCGACGTGGTCTGCATTTAACAGGTGGACCAGGCGTAGTCCTAATAAAATGCATGGTATTATGCTTAGAAGGCGCTGACGTACCTGCAGGTTTGGTGATCTCTGGAAATTCTCTCAGGATCTCGTGGAATTCAGTCTCGCCTGCAATAGCCTTGATGGAAGCCACATCCTCGTTCTTCTTCTGTTGAAGTGCAGTAACAAATAGCGTCGTAGTTCCATCAATAAGGCGCTGATGTCGCGTATCTACAAGCAAGTTGTAAAAACTTAAAAAGTCTACGCCGATTATGGGCTTAGCAACATCAGCTATAGTGAAGCTCCAAGTGAAATTTCGCCTAAGGCCTAGATCTAGGCTTAGTCGTACGGGGCCATATGTCTGGATGATAGAGTTGTTAGCTGCGATCAACTGAAAATCCGTTTTCGTGCAGGACGCCTTCATAGCAGTGCGAGGAAAAACACATAAATCTGACCCAGTGTCAACGAGAAATGCCATTTTTGATGCACGATCGGTGATGAAAAGGCGGCCTGTTTGTGATGGGCAGTCGCTGGCCGCTACTTCCGGCTGCCCTGAGAGTTTTCCGACTCGTACGAACAAGGCTTTGTGCATCTCTTTGCTTGTGTACCAAACTTGGTATGATACCAACAATGTGAAGAGTTTGGTCGTGTTTGCCTAGAATGTGAACGGCTACGTTGGCGATGGCGCGAGTGTGATCTATAACGAGAGGTATTTTTAACTTGAGAGGAAAGTGCTTGCACCTGTTTTGTCAACTCACTTATTTGTTTTGCCATGTCGCCGATAACATTATTAGATGAGCTTGCTTCTGCGACACACACTTGAGGAGTCGTTGGCGCGATCTCATTAATTTTATCGGCTAAGTCTGCTAGCTTATCTAAATTTAAATCGGGCTGTGACGCGATTACAGTTTGTATATTTTGCGGTAATCTACTAGACCATATGGTCTTAAGAAAGTCTTTAGGTACAGACGGGCCAGCCAAATCTTGCAAATGACGCAAGAATTGAGACGGTTTGCGATCTCCGAGCTGCTCATGCGTTAGTAACTGCTTTACCTTTTTTTCCTGCGAAGCCGACAGCCGTTTGATGAGTTGACTTTTAAGCTTGTCATACTTGTCGGAATCCGGTGGTGCAGTGATAATATCCTTCACCTCGGCTGCATATTGGTGATCCAGTTGCGCAGTCACGTAGTAAAACTTTGTAGCGTCATTTGTGATATTTGACAGAACAAACTGACCTTCGACCTGAGCGAACCAAAGTGCCGGTTCTTCGGGCCAAAAGGGTGGAATACGTACGCCGACGCGAAAAACTTCCACGTTTTCCGATTGCATTTCGTATTTGTCGTATTCTTGGTCGGTGTCACCAATGTAGGTAGCTGTTACCGTACACAGTTGGGTCCGTCGATAGGTAGATAACAAAACACAATTAAATCACCATTAAAGTTTTATTCGAGGATGCACGTTTTTTACACAACAGTCACAAAGTCAACTTACAATAAGATAACGTACACTATAGATTAAAGTTAATTATCTGTTTAATTCGTAACGTAATAGTTTACGGCAGAGAAGCGCGGGAAGTAGATCGAAGAATCCGCGTGCATTCGCCGTCGTACATTGAACTCGACTGCCGGGAGGGCCCGTCCGCTGCACCGAGCGGAAGCGAGTAGTGGGTGCACGCGGACGAAGATTGCAGCGTGCGGCATACCACTACACACCTTTCAAGTTTAATCAATTTTTTTTTCTCTGATTTCACATTTTTTCTTACTTATTATTGAAAAGCGATATAAATAACCCTCAAATACCAAAAAAACAAGTGTTGTGTGAGTTAAATATTTTTTGAGCAGTTTCGTCTTTTGGGACTAAGAACCTTTCAAGTTTAATCAATTTTTTTTTGTCTGATTTCATATTTTTTCTTACTTATTATTAATAAGCGATATTAATTACCCTCAAATACCAAAAAACAAGTGTTTTGTGAGTTAAATATTTATGCGCATTTTCGTCTATTAAAACTTAGAACCTTCCAAGTGGAATCAAATTTTTTTTGTCTGATTTCATATTTTTTCTTTCTTATTATTGAAAAGCGATATTAATAACCCTCAAATACCAAAAAACAAGTGTTTTGTGAGTTAAATATTTTTTGAGCAGTTTTGTCTTTTAAGACTAAGAACGTTTCAAGTTTAATCAAATTTTTTTTGTCTGATTTCATATTTTTTCTTACTTATTATTGATAAGCGATATAAATAACCCTCAAATACCAAAAAACAAGTGTTTTGTGAGTTAAATATTTTTTGCACATTTTCGTCTATTTGAGACTAAGAACGTTTCAAGTTAAGTCAATTTTTTTTGTCTGATTTCATGTTATTTCTTACTTATTATTGATAAGCGATATTAATAACCCTCAAATACCAAAAAACAAGTGTTTTGTGAGTTAAATATTTTTTGCGCATTTTCGTCTATTAAGACTTAGAACCTTTCAAGTTTAATCAATTTTTTTTTGTCTGATTTCATATTTTTTCTTTCTTATTATTGATAAGCGATATAAATAACCCTCAAATACCAAAAAACAAGTGTTTTGTGAGTTAAATATTTTTTGAGCAGTTTCGTCTTTTGGGACTAAGAACCTTTCAAGTTTAATCAATTTTTTTTGTCTGATTTCACATTTTTTCTTACTTATTATTGAAAAGCGATATTAATAACCCTCAAATACCAAAAAACAAGTGTTTTGTGAGTTAAATATTTTTTGAGCAGTTTCGTCTTTTGGGACTAAGAACCTTTCAAGTTTAATCAAATTTTTTTTGTCTGATTTCATATTTTTTCTTACTTATTATTAATAAGCGATATTAATAACCCTCAAATACCAAAAAACAAGTGTTTTGTGAGTTAAATATTTTTTGAGCAGTTTCGTCTTTTGGGACTTAGAACCTTTCAAGTTTAATCAAATTTTTTTTTGTCTGATTTCATATTTTTTCTTACTTATTATTGATAAGCGATAATATTAACCCTCAAATACCACAAAACAAGTGTTTTGTGATATAAGTATTTTTTGAGCAGTTTCGCCTTTTGGGACTAAGAACCTTCAAGTTTAATCAATATTTTTTTGTCTGATTTCACATTTTTTCTTACTTATTATTGATAAGCGATATTAATAACCCTCAAATACCAAAAAACAAGTGTTTTGTGAGTTAAATATTTTTTGAGCAGTTTCGTCTTTTAAGACTAAGAACGTTTTAAGTTTAATCAAATTTTTTTTGTCTGATTTCATATTTTTTCTTACTTATTATTGATAAGCGATATATATAACCGTCAAATACCAAAAAACTAGTGTTTTGTGAGTTAAATATTTTTTGCGCATTTTCGTCTATTTGAGACTAAGGTCGTTTCAAGTTAAGTCAATTTTTTTTGTCTGATTTCATGTTGTTTCTTACTTATTATTGATAAGCGATATTAATAACCCTCAAATACCAAAAAACAAGTGTTTTGTGGGTTAAATATTTTTTGAGCAGTTTCGTCTTTTGGGACTAAGAACATTTCAAGTTAAATCAATTTTTTTTTGTCTGATTTCACATTTTTTCTTACTTATTATTGAAAAGCGATATTAATAACCCTCAAATACCAAAAAACAAGTGTTTTGTGGGTTAAATATTTTTTGAGCAGTTTCGTCTTTTGGGACTAAGAACCTTTCAAGTTTAATCATTTTTTTTTTGTCTGATTTCATATTTTTTCTTACTTATTATTAATAAGCGATATTAATAACCCTCAAATACCAAAAAACAAGTGTTTTGTGAGTTAAATATTTTTTGAGCAGTTTCGTCTTTTGGGACTAAGAACCTTTCAAGTTTAATCAATTTTTTTTTGTCTGATTTCATATTTTTTCTTTCTTATTATTGATAAGCGATATAAATAACCCTCAGATACCAAAAAACAAGTGTTTTGTGAGTTAAATATTTTTTGAGCAGTTTCGTATTTTGGGACTAAGAACCTTTCAAGTTTAATCAATTTTTTTCTGTCTGATTTCACATTTTTTCTTACTTATTATTGATAAGCGATATTAATAACCCTCAAATACCAAAAAACAAGTGTTTTGTGAGTTAAATATTTTTTGAGCAGTTTCGTCTTTTGGGACTAAGAACCTTTCAAGTTTAATCAATTTTTTTTTGTCTGATTTCATATTTTTTCTTACTTATTATTAATAAGCGATATTAATAACCCTCAAATACCAAAAAACAAGTGTTTTGTGAGTTAAATATTTTTTGAGCAGTTTCGTCTTTTGGGATAAAGAACCTTTCAAGTTTAATCAAATTTTTTTTGTTTGATTTCACATTTTTTCTTACTTATTATTGATAAGCGATATTAATAACCCCAAATTCCAAAAAACAAGTGTTTTGTGAGTTAAATATTTTTGAGCAGTTTCGTCTTTTGAGACTTAGAACCTTTCAAGTTTAATCAAATTTTTTTTGTCTTATTTCATATTTTTTCTTACTTTTTATTGATAAGCGATATTAATAACCCTCAAATACCAAAAAACAAGTGTTTTGTGAGTTAAATATTTTTTGCGCATTTTCGTCTATTAAGACTTAGATTCTTTCAAGTTTAATAAATTTTTTTTTGTCTGATTTCATATTTTTTCTTACTTATTATTGATAAGCGATATAAATAACCCTCAAATACCAAAAAACAAGTGTTTTGTGAGTTAAATATTTTTTTCGCATTTTCGTCTATTGAGACTAAGAAACTTTCAAGTTTAGTAATTTTTTTTGTCTCATTTCATATTTATTCTTACTTATTATTGATAAGCGATATTAATAACCCTCAAATACCAGAAATCAAGTGTTTTGTGAGTTAAATATTTTTTGAGCAGTTTCGTCTTTTGGGACTAAGAACCTTTTAAGTTTAATCAAATTATTTTTTGTCTGATTTCACATTTTTTCTTACTTATTATTGATAAGCGATATTAATAACCCTCAAATACCAAAAAAACAAGTGTTTTGTGAGTTAAGTAATTTTTGCGCATTTTCGTCTATTGAGACTAAGAACGTTTCAAGTTAAGTCAATTTTTTTTGTCTGATTTCATATTTTTTCATACTTATTATTGATAAGCGATATAAATAACCCTCAAATACCAAAAAACAAGTGTGTTGTGAGTTAAATATTTATTGTGCATTTTCGTCTATTGAGACTAAGATCGTTTCAAGTTTAGTCAATTTTTGTTTGTCTGATTATGAAATCAGTAAGAATATGAATTATTACTTACTTATTATTGATAAGCGTTATTAATAACCCTCAAATACCAAAAAACAAGTGTTTTGTGAGTTAAATATTTTTTGAGCAGTTTCGTCTTTTGGGACTAAGAACCTTTCAAGTTTAATCAATTTTTTTTTGTCTGATTTCATATTTTTTCTTACTTATTATTGATAAGCGATATAAATAACCCTCAAATACCAAAAAACAAGTGTTTTAGAGTTAAATATTTTTTGAGCAGTTTCGTCTTTTAAGACTAAGAACCTTTCAAGTTTAATCAAATTTTTTTTGTCTGATTTCATATTTTTTCTTTCTTATTATTGATAAGCGATATAAATAACCCTCAGATACCAAAAAACAAGTGTTTTGTGAGTTAAATATTTTTTGAGCAGTTTCGTATTTTGGGACTAAGAACCTTTCAAGTTTAATCAATTTTTTTTTGTCTGATTTCACATTTTTTCTTACTTATTATTGATAAGCGATATTAATAACCCTCAAATACCAAAAAACAAGTGTTTTGTGAGTTAAATATTTTTTGAGCAGTTTCGTCTTTTGGGACTAAGAACCTTTCAAGTTTAATCAAATTTTTTTTGTCTGATTTCATATTTTTTCTTACTTATTATTAATAAGCGATATTAATAACCCTCAAATACCAAAAAACAAGTGTTTTGTGAGTAAAATATTTTTGAGCAGTTTCGTCTTTTGGGACTAAGAACCTTTCAAGTTTAATCAAATTTTTTTTGTCTGATTTCACATTTTTTCTTACTTATTATTGATAAGCGATATTAATAACCCCAAATTCCAAAAAACAAGTGTTTTGTGAGTTAAATATTTTTGAGCAGTTTCGTCTTTTGAGACTAAGAACCTTTCAAGTTTAATCAATTTTTTTTTGTCTGATTTCACATTTTTTCTTACTTATTATTGATAAGCGATATTAATAACCCTCAAATACCAAAAAACAAGTGTTTTGTGAGTTAAATATTTTTTGAGCAGTTTCGTCTTTTGGGACTAAGAACCTTTCAAGTTTAATCAATTTTTTTTTGTCTGATTTCATATTTTTTCTTTCTTATTATTGATAAGCGATATAAATAACCCTCAGATACCAAAAAACAAGTGTTTTGTGAGTTAAATATTTTTTGAGCAGTTTCGTATTTTGGGACTAAGAACCTTTCAAGTTTAATCAATTTTTTTCTGTCTGATTTCACATTTTTTCTTACTTATTATTGATAAGCGATATTAATAACCCTCAAATACCAAAAAACAAGTGTTTTGTGAGTTAAATATTTTTTGAGCAGTTTCGTCTTTTGGGACTAAGAACCTTTCAAGTTTAATCAATTTTTTTTTGTCTGATTTCATATTTTTTCTTACTTATTATTAATAAGCGATATTAATAACCCTCAAATACCAAAAAACAAGTGTTTTGTGAGTTAAATATTTTTTTCGCATTTTCGTCTATTGAGACTAAGAAACTTTCAAGTTTAGTAATTTTTTTTTGTCTCATTTCATATTGTTACTTACTTATTATTGATAGGCGATATTAATAACCCTCAAATACCAAAAAACAAGTGTTTTGTGAGTTAAATATTTTTTTCGCATTTTCGTCTATTGAGACTAAGAAACTTTCAAGTTTAGTAATTTTTTTTTGTCTCATGTCATATTTATTCTTACTTATTATTGATAAGCGATATTAATAACCCTCAAATACCACAAATCAAGTGTTTTGTGAGTAAAATATTTTTTGAGCAGTTTCGTCTTTTGGGACTAAGAACCTTTTAAGTTTAATCAAATTATTTTTTGTCTGATTTCACATTTTTTCTTACTTATTATTGATAAGCGATATTAATAACCCTCAAATACCAAAAAAACAAGTGTTTTGTGAGTTAAGTAATTTTTGGGCATTTTCGTCTATTGAGACTAAGAACGTTTCAAGTTAAGTCAATTTTTTTTGTCTGATTTCATATTATTTCTTACTTATTATTGATAAGCGATATTAATAACCCTCAAATACCAAAAAACAAGTGTTTTGTGAGTTAAATATTTTTTGAGCAGTTTTGTCTTTTAAGACTAAGAACGTTTCAAGTTTAATCAAATTTTTTTTGTCTGATTTCATATTTTTTCTTACTTATTATTGATAAGCGATATAAATAACCCTCAAATACCAAAAAACAAGTGTTTTGTGAGTTAAATATTTTTTGCACATTTTCGTCTATTTGAGACTAAGAACGTTTCAAGTTAAGTCAATTTTTTTTGTCTGATTTCATGTTATTTCTTACTTATTATTGATAAGCGATATTAATAACCCTCAAATACCAAAAAACAAGTGTTTTGTGAGTTAAATATTTTTTGCGCATTTTCGTCTATTAAGACTTAGAACCTTTCAAGTTTAATCAATTTTTTTTTGTCTGATTTCATATTTTTTCTTTCTTATTATTGATAAGCGATATAAATAACCCTCAAATACCAAAAAACAAGTGTTTTGTGAGTTAAATATTTTTTGAGCAGTTTCGTCTTTTGGGACTAAGAACCTTTCAAGTTTAATCAATTTTTTTTTGTCTGATTTCACATTTTTTCTTACTTATTATTGATAAGCGATATAAATAACCCTCAAATACCAAAAAACAAGTGTTTTGTGAGTTAAATATTTTTTGAGCAGTTTCGTCTTTTGGGATAAAGAACCTTTCAAGTTTAATCAATTTTTTTTTGTCTGATTTCACATTTTTTCTTACTTATTATTGAAAAGCGATATTAATAACCCTCAAATACCAAAAAACAAGTGTTTTGTGAGTTAAATATTTTTTGAGCAGTTTCGTCTTTTGGGACTAAGAACCTTTCAAGTTTTATCAAATTTTTTTTGTCTGATTTCATATTTTTTCTTACTTATTATTAATAAGCGATATTAATAACCCTCAAATACCAAAAAACAAGTGTTTTGTGAGTTAAATATTTTTTGAGCAGTTTCGTCTTTTGGGACTTAGAACCTTTCAAGTTTAATCAAATTTTTTTTTGTCTGATTTCATATTTTTTCTTACTTATTATTGATAAGCGATAATAATAACCCTCAAATACCACAAAACAAGTGTTTTGTGATATAAATATTTTTTGAGCAGTTTCGCCTTTTGGGACTAAGAACCTTCAAGTTTAATCAATATTTTTTTGTCTGATTTCACATTTTTTCTTACTTATTATTGATAAGCGATATTAATAACCCTCAAATACCAAAAAACAAGTGTTTTGTGAGTAAAATATTTTTTGAGCAGTTTCGTCTTTTGGGACTAAGAACCTTTCAAGTTTAATCAAATTTTTTTTGTCTGATTTAACATTTTTTCTTACTTATTATTGATAAGCGATATTAATAACCCCAAATTCCAAAAAACAAGTGTTTTGTGAGTTAAATATTTTTGAGCAGTTTCGTCTTTTGAGACTTAGAACCTTTCAAGTTTAATCAAATTTTTTTTGTCTTATTTAATATTTTTTCTTACTTATTATTGATAGGCGATATTAATAACCCTCAAATACCAAAAAACAAGTGTTTTGTGAGTTAAATATTTTTTTCGCATTTTCGTCTATTGTGACTAAGAAACTTTCAAGTTTAGTAATTTTTTTTTGTCTCATTTCATATTTATTCTTACTTATTATTGATAAGCGATATTAATAACCCTCAAATACCACAAATCAAGTGTTTTGTGAGTAAAATATTTTTTGAGCAGTTTCGTCTTTTGGGACTAAGAACCTTTTAAGTTTAATCAAATTATTTTTTGTCTGATTTCACATTTTTTCTTACTTATTATTGATAAGCGATATTAATAACCCTCAAATACCAAAAAAACAAGTGTTTTGTGAGTTAAGTAATTTTTGCGCATTTTCGTCTATTGAGACTAAGAACGTTTCAAGTTAAGTCAATTTTTTTTGTCTGATTTCATATTATTTCTTACTTATTATTGATAAGCTATATTAATAACCCTCAAATACCAAAAAACAAGTGTTTTGTGAGTTAAATATTTTTTGAGCAGTTTTGTCTTTTAAGACTAAGAACGTTTCAAGTTTAATCAAATTTTTTTTGTCTGATTTCATATTTTTTCTTACTTATTATTGATAAGCGATATAAATAACCCTCAAATACCAAAAAACAAGTGTTTTGTGAGTTAAATATTTTTTGAGCAGTTTCGTATTTTGGGACTAAGAACCTTTCAAGTTAAATCAATTTTTTTTTGTCTGATTTCACATTTTTTCTTACTTATTATTGATAAGCGATATAAATAACCCTCAAATACCAAAAAACAAGTGTTTTGTGAGTTAAATATTTTTTGAGCAGTTTCGTCTTTTGGGATAAAGAACCTTTCAAGTTTAATCAATTTTTTTTTGTCTGATTTCACATTTTTTCTTACTTATTATTGAAAAGCGATATAAATAACCCTCAAATACCAAAAAACAAGTGTTTTGTGAGTTAAATATTTTTTGAGCAGTTTCGTCTTTTGGGACTAAGAACCTTTCAAGTTTTATCAAATTTTTTTTGTCTGATTTCATATTTTTTCTTACTTATTATTAATAAGCGATATTAATAACCCTCAAATACCAAAAAACAAGTGTTTTGTGAGTTAAATATTTTTTGAGCAGTTTCGTCTTTTGGGACTTAGAACCTTTCAAGTTTAATCAAATTTTTTTTTGTCTGATTTCATATTTTTTCTTACTTATTATTGATAAGCGATAATAATAACCCTCAAATACCACAAAACAAGTGTTTTGTGATATAAATATTTTTTGAGCAGTTTCGCCTTTTGGGACTAAGAACCTTCAAGTTTAATCAATATTTTTTTGTCTGATTTCACATTTTTTCTTACTTATTATTGATAAGCGATATTAATAACCCTCAAATACCAAAAAACAAGTGTTTTGTGAGTAAAATATTTTTTGAGCAGTTTCGTCTTTTGGGACTAAGAACCTTTCAAGTTTAATCAAATTTTTTTTGTCTGATTTCACATTTTTTCTTACTTATTATTGATAAGCGATATTAATAACCCCAAATTCCAAAAAACAAGTGTTTTGTGAGTTAAATATTTTTGAGCAGTTTCGTCTTTTGAGACTTAGAACCTTTCAAGTTTAATCAAATTTTTTTTGTCTTATTTAATATTTTTTCTTACTTTTTATTGATAAGCGATATTAATAACCCTAAAATACCAAAAAACAAGTGTTTTGTGAGTTAAACATTTTTTGCGCATTTTCGTCTATTGAGACTAAGAACCTTTCAAGTTTAGTAAATTTTTTTTTCTCTGATTTCATATTGTTACTTACTTATTATTGATAGGCGATATTAATAACCCTCAAATACCAAAAAACAAGTGTTTTGTGAGTTAAATATTTTTTTCGCATTTTCGTCTATTGAGACTAAGAAACTTTCAAGTTTAGTAATTTTTTTTTGTCTCATTTCATATTGTTACTTACTTATTATTGATAGGCGATATTAATAACCCTCAAATACCAAAAAACAAGTGTTTTGTGAGTTAAATATTTTTTTCGCATTTTCGTCTATTGAGACTAAGAAATTTCAAGTTTAGTAATTTTTTTTTGTCTCATTTCATATTTATTCTTACTTATTATTGATAAGCGATATTAATAACCCTCAAATACCACAAATCAAGTGTTTTGTGAGTAAAATATTTTTTGAGCAGTTTCGTCTTTTGGGACTAAGAACCTTTTAAGTTTAATCAAATTATTTTTTGTCTGATTTCACATTTTTTCTTACTTATTATTGATAAGCGATATTAATAACCCTCAAATACCAAAAAAACAAGTGTTTTGTGAGTTAAGTAATTTTTGCGCATTTTCGTCTATTGAGACTAAGAACGTTTCAAGTTAAGTCAATTTTTTTTGTCTGATTTCATATTATTTCTTACTTATTATTGATAAGCGATATTAATAACCCTCAAATACCAAAAAACAAGTGTTTTGTGAGTTAAATATTTTTTGAGCAGTTTTGTCTTTTAAGACTAAGAACGTTTCAAGTTTAATCAAATTTTTTTTGTCTGATTTCATATTTTTTCTTACTTATTATTGATAAGCGATATTAATAACCCTCAAATACCAAAAAACAAGTGTTTTGTGAGTTAAATATTTTTTGCACATTTTCGTCTATTTGAGACTAAGAACGTTTCAAGTTAAGTCAATTTTTTTTGTCAGATTTCATGTTATTTCTTACTTATTATTGATAAGCGATATTAATAACCCTCAAATACCAAAAAACAAGTGTTTTGTGAGTTAAATATTTTTTGAGCAGTTTCGTCTTTTGGGACTAAGAACCTTTCAAGTTTAATCAATTTTTTTTTGTCTGATTTCACATTTTTTCTTACTTATTATTGATAAGCGATATTAATAACCCCAAATTCCAAAAAACAAGTGTTTTGTGAGTTAAATATTTTTGAGCAGTTTCGTCTTTTGGGACTTAGAACCTTTCAAGTTTAATCAATTTTTTTTTTGTCTGATTTCATATTTTTTCTTACTTATTATTGATAAGCGATAATAATTACCCTCAAATACCACAAAACAAGTGTTTTGTGATATAAATATTTTTTGAGCAGTTTCGCCTTTTGGGACTAAGAACGTTTTAAGTTTAATCAAATTATTTTTTGTCTGATTTCACATTTTTTCTTACTTATTATTGATAAGCGATATTAATAACCCTCAAATACCAAAAAAACAAGTGTTTTGTGAGTTAAGTATTTTTTGCGCATTTTCGTCTATTAAGACTTAGAACCTTTCAAGTTTAATCAATTTTTTTTTGTCTGATTTCATATTTTTTCTTTCTTATTATTGATAAGCGATATAAATAACCCTCAAATACCAAAAAACAAGTGTTTTGTGAGTTAAATATTTTTTGAGCAGTTTCGTCTTTTGGGACTAAGAACCTTTCAAGTTTAATCAATTTTTTTTTGTCTGATTTCACATTTTTTCTTACTTATTATTGATAAGCGATATTAATAACCCCAAATTCCAAAAAACAAGTGTTTTGTGAGTTAAATATTTTTGAGCAGTTTCGTCTTTTGGGACTTAGAACCTTTCAAGTTTAATCAAATTTTTTTTTGTCTGATTTCATATTTTTTCTTACTTTTTATTGATAAGCGATAATAATAACCCTCAAATACCACAAAACAAGTGTTTTGTGATATAAATATTTTTTGAGCAGTTTCGCCTTTTGGGACTAAGAACCTTCAAGTTTAATCAATATTTTTTTGTCTTATTTAATATTTTTTCTTACTTATTATTGATAGGCGATATTAATAACCCTCAAATACCAAAAAACAAGTGTTTTGTGAGTTAAATATTTTTTTCGCATTTTCGTCTATTGAGACTAAGAAACTTTCAAGTTTAGTAATTTTTTTTGTCTCATTTCATATTGTTACTTACTTATTATTGATAGGCGATATTAATAACCCTCAAATACCAAAAAACAAGTGTTTTGTGAGTTAAATATTTTTTTCGCATTTTCGTCTATTGAGACTAAGAAACTTTCAAGTTTAGTAATTTTTTTTTGTCTCATTTCATATTTATTCTTACTTATTATTGATAAGCGATATTAATAACCCTCAAATACCACAAATCAAGTGTTTTGTGAGTAAAATATTTTTTGAGCAGTTTCGTCTTTTGGGACTAAGAACCTTTTAAGTTTAATCAAATTATTTTTTGTCTGATTTCACATTTTTTCTTACTTATTATTGATAAGCGATATTAATAACCCTCAAATACCAAAAAAACAAGTGTTTTGTGAGTTAAGTAATTTTTGCGCATTTTCGTCTATTGAGACTAAGAACGTTTCAAGTTAAGTCAATTTTTTTTGTCTGATTTCATATTATTTCTTACTTATTATTGATAAGCGATATTAATAACCCTCAAATACCAAAAAACAAGTGTTTTGTGAGTTAAATATTTTTTGAGCAGTTTTGTCTTTTAAGACTAAGAACGTTTCAAGTTTAATCAAATTTTTTTTGTCTGATTTCATATTTTTTCTTACTTATTATTGATAAGCGATATAAATAACCCTCAAATACCAAAAAACAAGTGTTTTGTGAGTTAAATATTTTTTGCACATTTTCGTCTATTTGAGACTAAGAACGTTTCAAGTTAAGTCAATTTTTTTTGTCTGATTTCATGTTATTTCTTACTTATTATTGATAAGCGATATTAATAACCCTCAAATACCAAAAAACAAGTGTTTTGTGGGTTAAATATTTTTTGAGCAGTTTCGTCTTTTGGGACTAAGAACATTTCAAGTTAAATCAATTTTTTTTTGTCTGATTTCACATTTTTTCTTACTTATTATTGAAAAGCGATATTAATAACCCTCAAATACCAAAAAACAAGTGTTTTGTGGGTTAAATATTTTTTGAGCAGTTTCGTCTTTTGGGACTAAGAACCTTTCAAGTTTAATCATTTTTTTTTTGTCTGATTTCATATTTTTTCTTACTTATTATTAATAAGCGATATTAATAACCCTCAAATACCAAAAAACAAGTGTTTTGTGAGTTAAATATTTTTTGAGCAGTTTCGTCTTTTGGGACTAAGAACCTTTCAAGTTTAATCAATTTTTTTTTGTCTGATTTCATATTTTTTCTTTCTTATTATTGATAAGCGATATAAATAACCCTCAGATACCAAAAAACAAGTGTTTTGTGAGTTAAATATTTTTTGAGCAGTTTCGTATTTTGGGACTAAGAACCTTTCAAGTTTAATCAATTTTTTTCTGTCTGATTTCACATTTTTTCTTACTTATTATTGATAAGCGATATTAATAACCCTCAAATACCAAAAAACAAGTGTTTTGTGAGTTAAATATTTTTTGAGCAGTTTCGTCTTTTGGGACTAAGAACCTTTCAAGTTTAATCAATTTTTTTTTGTCTGATTTCATATTTTTTCTTACTTATTATTAATAAGCGATATTAATAACCCTCAAATACCAAAAAACAAGTGTTTTGTGAGTTAAATATTTTTTGAGCAGTTTCGTCTTTTGGGATAAAGAACCTTTCAAGTTTAATCAAATTTTTTTTGTTTGATTTCACATTTTTTCTTACTTATTATTGATAAGCGATATTAATAACCCCAAATTCCAAAAAACAAGTGTTTTGTGAGTTAAATATTTTTGAGCAGTTTCGTCTTTTGAGACTTAGAACCTTTCAAGTTTAATCAAATTTTTTTTGTCTTATTTCATATTTTTTCTTACTTTTTATTGATAAGCGATATTAATAACCCTCAAATACCAAAAAACAAGTGTTTTGTGAGTTAAATATTTTTTGCGCATTTTCGTCTATTAAGACTTAGATTCTTTCAAGTTTAATAAATTTTTTTTTGTCTGATTTCATATTTTTTCTTACTTATTATTGATAAGCGATATAAATAACCCTCAAATACCAAAAAACAAGTGTTTTGTGAGTTAAATATTTTTTTCGCATTTTCGTCTATTGAGACTAAGAAACTTTCAAGTTTAGTAATTTTTTTTGTCTCATTTCATATTTATTCTTACTTATTATTGATAAGCGATATTAATAACCCTCAAATACCAGAAATCAAGTGTTTTGTGAGTTAAATATTTTTTGAGCAGTTTCGTCTTTTGGGACTAAGAACCTTTTAAGTTTAATCAAATTATTTTTTGTCTGATTTCACATTTTTTCTTACTTATTATTGATAAGCGATATTAATAACCCTCAAATACCAAAAAAACAAGTGTTTTGTGAGTTAAGTAATTTTTGCGCATTTTCGTCTATTGAGACTAAGAACGTTTCAAGTTAAGTCAATTTTTTTTGTCTGATTTCATATTTTTTCATACTTATTATTGATAAGCGATATAAATAACCCTCAAATACCAAAAAACAAGTGTGTTGTGAGTTAAATATTTATTGTGCATTTTCGTCTATTGAGACTAAGATCGTTTCAAGTTTAGTCAATTTTTGTTTGTCTGATTATGAAATCAGTAAGAATATGAATTATTACTTACTTATTATTGATAAGCGTTATTAATAACCCTCAAATACCAAAAAACAAGTGTTTTGTGAGTTAAATATTTTTTGAGCAGTTTCGTCTTTTGGGACTAAGAACCTTTCAAGTTTAATCAATTTTTTTTTGTCTGATTTCATATTTTTTCTTACTTATTATTGATAAGCGATATAAATAACCCTCAAATACCAAAAAACAAGTGTTTTAGAGTTAAATATTTTTTGAGCAGTTTCGTCTTTTAAGACTAAGAACCTTTCAAGTTTAATCAAATTTTTTTTGTCTGATTTCATATTTTTTCTTTCTTATTATTGATAAGCGATATAAATAACCCTCAGATACCAAAAAACAAGTGTTTTGTGAGTTAAATATTTTTTGAGCAGTTTCGTATTTTGGGACTAAGAACCTTTCAAGTTTAATCAATTTTTTTTTGTCTGATTTCACATTTTTTCTTACTTATTATTGATAAGCGATATTAATAACCCTCAAATACCAAAAAACAAGTGTTTTGTGAGTTAAATATTTTTTGAGCAGTTTCGTCTTTTGGGACTAAGAACCTTTCAAGTTTAATCAAATTTTTTTTGTCTGATTTCATATTTTTTCTTACTTATTATTAATAAGCGATATTAATAACCCTCAAATACCAAAAAACAAGTGTTTTGTGAGTAAAATATTTTTGAGCAGTTTCGTCTTTTGGGACTAAGAACCTTTCAAGTTTAATCAAATTTTTTTTGTCTGATTTCACATTTTTTCTTACTTATTATTGATAAGCGATATTAATAACCCCAAATTCCAAAAAACAAGTGTTTTGTGAGTTAAATATTTTTGAGCAGTTTCGTCTTTTGAGACTAAGAACCTTTCAAGTTTAATCAATTTTTTTTTGTCTGATTTCACATTTTTTCTTACTTATTATTGATAAGCGATATTAATAACCCTCAAATACCAAAAAACAAGTGTTTTGTGAGTTAAATATTTTTTGAGCAGTTTCGTCTTTTGGGACTAAGAACCTTTCAAGTTTAATCAAATTTTTTTTGTCTGATTTCATATTTTTTCTTACTTATTATTAATAAGCGATATTAATAACCCTCAAATACCAAAAAACAAGTGTTTTGTGAGTAAAATATTTTTTGAGCAGTTTCGTCTTTTGGGACTAAGAACCTTTCAAGTTTAATCAAATTTTTTTTGTCTGATTTCACATTTTTTCTTACTTATTATTGATAAGCGATATTAATAACCCCAAATTCCAAAAAACAAGTGTTTTGTGAGTTAAATATTTTTGAGCAGTTTCGTCTTTTGAGACTAAGAACCTTTCAAGTTTAATCAAATTTTTTTTGTCTTATTTAATATATTTTCTTACTTTTTATTGATAAGCGATATTAATAACCCTAAAATACCAAAAAACAAGTGTTTTGTGAGTTAAACATTTTTTGCGCATTTTCGTCTATTGAGACTAAGAACCTTTCAAGTTTAGTAAATTTTTTTTTCTCTGATTTCATATTGTTACTTACTTATTATTGATAGGCGATATTAATAACCCTCAAATACCAAAAAACAAGTGTTTTGTGAGTTAAATATTTTTTTCGCATTTTCGTCTATTGAGACTAAGAAACTTTCAAGTTTAGTAATTTTTTTTTGTCTCATTTCATATTGTTACTTACTTATTATTGATAGGCGATATTAATAACCCTCAAATACCAAAAAACAAGTGTTTTGTGAGTTAAATATTTTTTTCGCATTTTCGTCTATTGAGACTAAGAAACTTTCAAGTTTAGTAATTTTTTTTTGTCTCATTTCATATTTATTCTTACTTATTATTGATAAGCGATATTAATAACCCTCAAATACCACAAATCAAGTGTTTTGTGAGTAAAATATTTTTTGAGCAGTTTCGTCTTTTGGGACTAAGAACCTTTTAAGTTTAATCAAATTATTTTTTGTCTGATTTCACATTTTTTCTTACTTATTATTGATAAGCGATATTAATAACCCTCAAATACCAAAAAAACAAGTGTTTTGTGAGTTAAGTAATTTTTGCGCATTTTCGTCTATTGAGACTAAGAACGTTTCAAGTTAAGTCAATTTTTTTTGTCTGATTTCATATTATTTCTTACTTATTATTGATAAGCGATATTAATAACCCTCAAATACCAAAAAACAAGTGTTTTGTGAGTTAAATATTTTTTGAGCAGTTTTGTCTTTTAAGACTAAGAACGTTTCAAGTTTAATCAAATTTTTTTTGTCTGATTTCATATTTTTTCTTACTTATTATTGATAAGCGATATAAATAACCCTCAAATACCAAAAAACAAGTGTTTTGTGAGTTAAATATTTTTTGCACATTTTCGTCTATTTGAGACTAAGAACGTTTCAAGTTAAGTCAATTTTTTTTGTCTGATTTCATGTTATTTCTTACTTATTATTGATAAGCGATATTAATAACCCTCAAATACCAAAAAACAAGTGTTTTGTGGGTTAAATATTTTTTGAGCAGTTTCGTCTTTTGGGACTAAGAACATTTCAAGTTAAATCAATTTTTTTTTGTCTGATTTCACATTTTTTCTTACTTATTATTGAAAAGCGATATTAATAACCCTCAAATACCAAAAAACAAGTGTTTTGTGGGTTAAATATTTTTTGAGCAGTTTCGTCTTTTGGGACTAAGAACCTTTCAAGTTTAATCATTTTTTTTTTGTCTGATTTCATATTTTTTCTTACTTATTATTAATAAGCGATATTAATAACCCTCAAATACCAAAAAACAAGTGTTTTGTGAGTTAAATATTTTTTGAGCAGTTTCGTCTTTTGGGACTAAGAACCTTTCAAGTTTAATCAATTTTTTTTTGTCTGATTTCATATTTTTTCTTTCTTATTATTGATAAGCGATATAAATAACCCTCAGATACCAAAAAACAAGTGTTTTGTGAGTTAAATATTTTTTGAGCAGTTTCGTATTTTGGGACTAAGAACCTTTCAAGTTTAATCAATTTTTTTCTGTCTGATTTCACATTTTTTCTTACTTATTATTGATAAGCGATATTAATAACCCTCAAATACCAAAAAACAAGTGTTTTGTGAGTTAAATATTTTTTGAGCAGTTTCGTCTTTTGGGACTAAGAACCTTTCAAGTTTAATCAATTTTTTTTTGTCTGATTTCATATTTTTTCTTACTTATTATTAATAAGCGATATTAATAACCCTCAAATACCAAAAAACAAGTGTTTTGTGAGTTAAATATTTTTTGAGCAGTTTCGTCTTTTGGGATAAAGAACCTTTCAAGTTTAATCAAATTTTTTTTGTTTGATTTCACATTTTTTCTTACTTATTATTGATAAGCGATATTAATAACCCCAAATTCCAAAAAACAAGTGTTTTGTGAGTTAAATATTTTTGAGCAGTTTCGTCTTTTGAGACTTAGAACCTTTCAAGTTTAATCAAATTTTTTTTGTCTTATTTCATATTTTTTCTTACTTTTTATTGATAAGCGATATTAATAACCCTCAAATACCAAAAAACAAGTGTTTTGTGAGTTAAATATTTTTTGCGCATTTTCGTCTATTAAGACTTAGATTCTTTCAAGTTTAATAAATTTTTTTTTGTCTGATTTCATATTTTTTCTTACTTATTATTGATAAGCGATATAAATAACCCTCAAATACCAAAAAACAAGTGTTTTGTGAGTTAAATATTTTTTTCGCATTTTCGTCTATTGAGACTAAGAAACTTTCAAGTTTAGTAATTTTTTTTGTCTCATTTCATATTTATTCTTACTTATTATTGATAAGCGATATTAATAACCCTCAAATACCAGAAATCAAGTGTTTTGTGAGTTAAATATTTTTTGAGCAGTTTCGTCTTTTGGGACTAAGAACCTTTTAAGTTTAATCAAATTATTTTTTGTCTGATTTCACATTTTTTCTTACTTATTATTGATAAGCGATATTAATAACCCTCAAATACCAAAAAAACAAGTGTTTTGTGAGTTAAGTAATTTTTGCGCATTTTCGTCTATTGAGACTAAGAACGTTTCAAGTTAAGTCAATTTTTTTTGTCTGATTTCATATTTTTTCATACTTATTATTGATAAGCGATATAAATAACCCTCAAATACCAAAAAACAAGTGTGTTGTGAGTTAAATATTTATTGTGCATTTTCGTCTATTGAGACTAAGATCGTTTCAAGTTTAGTCAATTTTTGTTTGTCTGATTATGAAATCAGTAAGAATATGAATTATTACTTACTTATTATTGATAAGCGTTATTAATAACCCTCAAATACCAAAAAACAAGTGTTTTGTGAGTTAAATATTTTTTGAGCAGTTTCGTCTTTTGGGACTAAGAACCTTTCAAGTTTAATCAATTTTTTTTTGTCTGATTTCATATTTTTTCTTACTTATTATTGATAAGCGATATAAATAACCCTCAAATACCAAAAAACAAGTGTTTTAGAGTTAAATATTTTTTGAGCAGTTTCGTCTTTTAAGACTAAGAACCTTTCAAGTTTAATCAAATTTTTTTTGTCTGATTTCATATTTTTTCTTTCTTATTATTGATAAGCGATATAAATAACCCTCAGATACCAAAAAACAAGTGTTTTGTGAGTTAAATATTTTTTGAGCAGTTTCGTATTTTGGGACTAAGAACCTTTCAAGTTTAATCAATTTTTTTTTGTCTGATTTCACATTTTTTCTTACTTATTATTGATAAGCGATATTAATAACCCTCAAATACCAAAAAACAAGTGTTTTGTGAGTTAAATATTTTTTGAGCAGTTTCGTCTTTTGGGACTAAGAACCTTTCAAGTTTAATCAAATTTTTTTTGTCTGATTTCATATTTTTTCTTACTTATTATTAATAAGCGATATTAATAACCCTCAAATACCAAAAAACAAGTGTTTTGTGAGTAAAATATTTTTGAGCAGTTTCGTCTTTTGGGACTAAGAACCTTTCAAGTTTAATCAAATTTTTTTTGTCTGATTTCACATTTTTTCTTACTTATTATTGATAAGCGATATTAATAACCCCAAATTCCAAAAAACAAGTGTTTTGTGAGTTAAATATTTTTGAGCAGTTTCGTCTTTTGAGACTAAGAACCTTTCAAGTTTAATCAATTTTTTTTTGTCTGATTTCACATTTTTTCTTACTTATTATTGATAAGCGATATTAATAACCCTCAAATACCAAAAAACAAGTGTTTTGTGAGTTAAATATTTTTTGAGCAGTTTCGTCTTTTGGGACTAAGAACCTTTCAAGTTTAATCAAATTTTTTTTGTCTGATTTCATATTTTTTCTTACTTATTATTAATAAGCGATATTAATAACCCTCAAATACCAAAAAACAAGTGTTTTGTGAGTAAAATATTTTTTGAGCAGTTTCGTCTTTTGGGACTAAGAACCTTTCAAGTTTAATCAAATTTTTTTTGTCTGATTTCACATTTTTTCTTACTTATTATTGATAAGCGATATTAATAACCCCAAATTCCAAAAAACAAGTGTTTTGTGAGTTAAATATTTTTGAGCAGTTTCGTCTTTTGAGACTAAGAACCTTTCAAGTTTAATCAAATTTTTTTTGTCTTATTTAATATATTTTCTTACTTTTTATTGATAAGCGATATTAATAACCCTAAAATACCAAAAAACAAGTGTTTTGTGAGTTAAACATTTTTTGCGCATTTTCGTCTATTGAGACTAAGAACCTTTCAAGTTTAGTAAATTTTTTTTTCTCTGATTTCATATTGTTACTTACTTATTATTGATAGGCGATATTAATAACCCTCAAATACCAAAAAACAAGTGTTTTGTGAGTTAAATATTTTTTTCGCATTTTCGTCTATTGAGACTAAGAAACTTTCAAGTTTAGTAATTTTTTTTTGTCTCATTTCATATTGTTACTTACTTATTATTGATAGGCGATATTAATAACCCTCAAATACCAAAAAACAAGTGTTTTGTGAGTTAAATATTTTTTTCGCATTTTCGTCTATTGAGACTAAGAAACTTTCAAGTTTAGTAATTTTTTTTTGTCTCATTTCATATTTATTCTTACTTATTATTGATAAGCGATATTAATAACCCTCAAATACCACAAATCAAGTGTTTTGTGAGTAAAATATTTTTTGAGCAGTTTCGTCTTTTGGGACTAAGAACCTTTTAAGTTTAATCAAATTATTTTTTGTCTGATTTCACATTTTTTCTTACTTATTATTGATAAGCGATATTAATAACCCTCAAATACCAAAAAAACAAGTGTTTTGTGAGTTAAGTAATTTTTGCGCATTTTCGTCTATTGAGACTAAGAACGTTTCAAGTTAAGTCAATTTTTTTTGTCTGATTTCATATTATTTCTTACTTATTATTGATAAGCGATATTAATAACCCTCAAATACCAAAAAACAAGTGTTTTGTGAGTTAAATATTTTTTGAGCAGTTTTGTCTTTTAAGACTAAGAACGTTTCAAGTTTAATCAAATTTTTTTTGTCTGATTTCATATTTTTTCTTACTTATTATTGATAAGCGATATAAATAACCCTCAAATACCAAAAAACAAGTGTTTTGTGAGTTAAATATTTTTTGCACATTTTCGTCTATTTGAGACTAAGAACGTTTCAAGTTAAGTCAATTTTTTTTGTCTGATTTCATGTTATTTCTTACTTATTATTGATAAGCGATATTAATAACCCTCAAATACCAAAAAACAAGTGTTTTGTGGGTTAAATATTTTTTGAGCAGTTTCGTCTTTTGGGACTAAGAACATTTCAAGTTAAATCAATTTTTTTTTGTCTGATTTCACATTTTTTCTTACTTATTATTGAAAAGCGATATTAATAACCCTCAAATACCAAAAAACAAGTGTTTTGTGGGTTAAATATTTTTTGAGCAGTTTCGTCTTTTGGGACTAAGAACCTTTCAAGTTTAATCATTTTTTTTTTGTCTGATTTCATATTTTTTCTTACTTATTATTAATAAGCGATATTAATAACCCTCAAATACCAAAAAACAAGTGTTTTGTGAGTTAAATATTTTTTGAGCAGTTTCGTCTTTTGGGACTAAGAACCTTTCAAGTTTAATCAATTTTTTTTTGTCTGATTTCATATTTTTTCTTTCTTATTATTGATAAGCGATATAAATAACCCTCAGATACCAAAAAACAAGTGTTTTGTGAGTTAAATATTTTTTGAGCAGTTTCGTATTTTGGGACTAAGAACCTTTCAAGTTTAATCAATTTTTTTCTGTCTGATTTCACATTTTTTCTTACTTATTATTGATAAGCGATATTAATAACCCTCAAATACCAAAAAACAAGTGTTTTGTGAGTTAAATATTTTTTGAGCAGTTTCGTCTTTTGGGACTAAGAACCTTTCAAGTTTAATCAATTTTTTTTTGTCTGATTTCATATTTTTTCTTACTTATTATTAATAAGCGATATTAATAACCCTCAAATACCAAAAAACAAGTGTTTTGTGAGTTAAATATTTTTTGAGCAGTTTCGTCTTTTGGGATAAAGAACCTTTCAAGTTTAATCAAATTTTTTTTGTTTGATTTCACATTTTTTCTTACTTATTATTGATAAGCGATATTAATAACCCCAAATTCCAAAAAACAAGTGTTTTGTGAGTTAAATATTTTTGAGCAGTTTCGTCTTTTGAGACTTAGAACCTTTCAAGTTTAATCAAATTTTTTTTGTCTTATTTCATATTTTTTCTTACTTTTTATTGATAAGCGATATTAATAACCCTCAAATACCAAAAAACAAGTGTTTTGTGAGTTAAATATTTTTTGCGCATTTTCGTCTATTAAGACTTAGATTCTTTCAAGTTTAATAAATTTTTTTTTGTCTGATTTCATATTTTTTCTTACTTATTATTGATAAGCGATATAAATAACCCTCAAATACCAAAAAACAAGTGTTTTGTGAGTTAAATATTTTTTTCGCATTTTCGTCTATTGAGACTAAGAAACTTTCAAGTTTAGTAATTTTTTTTGTCTCATTTCATATTTATTCTTACTTATTATTGATAAGCGATATTAATAACCCTCAAATACCAGAAATCAAGTGTTTTGTGAGTTAAATATTTTTTGAGCAGTTTCGTCTTTTGGGACTAAGAACCTTTTAAGTTTAATCAAATTATTTTTTGTCTGATTTCACATTTTTTCTTACTTATTATTGATAAGCGATATTAATAACCCTCAAATACCAAAAAAACAAGTGTTTTGTGAGTTAAGTAATTTTTGCGCATTTTCGTCTATTGAGACTAAGAACGTTTCAAGTTAAGTCAATTTTTTTTGTCTGATTTCATATTTTTTCATACTTATTATTGATAAGCGATATAAATAACCCTCAAATACCAAAAAACAAGTGTGTTGTGAGTTAAATATTTATTGTGCATTTTCGTCTATTGAGACTAAGATCGTTTCAAGTTTAGTCAATTTTTGTTTGTCTGATTATGAAATCAGTAAGAATATGAATTATTACTTACTTATTATTGATAAGCGTTATTAATAACCCTCAAATACCAAAAAACAAGTGTTTTGTGAGTTAAATATTTTTTGAGCAGTTTCGTCTTTTGGGACTAAGAACCTTTCAAGTTTAATCAATTTTTTTTTGTCTGATTTCATATTTTTTCTTACTTATTATTGATAAGCGATATAAATAACCCTCAAATACCAAAAAACAAGTGTTTTAGAGTTAAATATTTTTTGAGCAGTTTCGTCTTTTAAGACTAAGAACCTTTCAAGTTTAATCAAATTTTTTTTGTCTGATTTCATATTTTTTCTTTCTTATTATTGATAAGCGATATAAATAACCCTCAGATACCAAAAAACAAGTGTTTTGTGAGTTAAATATTTTTTGAGCAGTTTCGTATTTTGGGACTAAGAACCTTTCAAGTTTAATCAATTTTTTTTTGTCTGATTTCACATTTTTTCTTACTTATTATTGATAAGCGATATTAATAACCCTCAAATACCAAAAAACAAGTGTTTTGTGAGTTAAATATTTTTTGAGCAGTTTCGTCTTTTGGGACTAAGAACCTTTCAAGTTTAATCAAATTTTTTTTGTCTGATTTCATATTTTTTCTTACTTATTATTAATAAGCGATATTAATAACCCTCAAATACCAAAAAACAAGTGTTTTGTGAGTAAAATATTTTTGAGCAGTTTCGTCTTTTGGGACTAAGAACCTTTCAAGTTTAATCAAATTTTTTTTGTCTGATTTCACATTTTTTCTTACTTATTATTGATAAGCGATATTAATAACCCCAAATTCCAAAAAACAAGTGTTTTGTGAGTTAAATATTTTTGAGCAGTTTCGTCTTTTGAGACTAAGAACCTTTCAAGTTTAATCAATTTTTTTTTGTCTGATTTCACATTTTTTCTTACTTATTATTGATAAGCGATATTAATAACCCTCAAATACCAAAAAACAAGTGTTTTGTGAGTTAAATATTTTTTGAGCAGTTTCGTCTTTTGGGACTAAGAACCTTTCAAGTTTAATCAAATTTTTTTTGTCTGATTTCATATTTTTTCTTACTTATTATTAATAAGCGATATTAATAACCCTCAAATACCAAAAAACAAGTGTTTTGTGAGTAAAATATTTTTTGAGCAGTTTCGTCTTTTGGGACTAAGAACCTTTCAAGTTTAATCAAATTTTTTTTGTCTGATTTCACATTTTTTCTTACTTATTATTGATAAGCGATATTAATAACCCCAAATTCCAAAAAACAAGTGTTTTGTGAGTTAAATATTTTTGAGCAGTTTCGTCTTTTGAGACTAAGAACCTTTCAAGTTTAATCAAATTTTTTTTGTCTTATTTAATATATTTTCTTACTTTTTATTGATAAGCGATATTAATAACCCTAAAATACCAAAAAACAAGTGTTTTGTGAGTTAAACATTTTTTGCGCATTTTCGTCTATTGAGACTAAGAACCTTTCAAGTTTAGTAAATTTTTTTTTCTCTGATTTCATATTGTTACTTACTTATTATTGATAGGCGATATTAATAACCCTCAAATACCAAAAAACAAGTGTTTTGTGAGTTAAATATTTTTTTCGCATTTTCGTCTATTGAGACTAAGAAACTTTCAAGTTTAGTAATTTTTTTTTGTCTCATTTCATATTGTTACTTACTTATTATTGATAGGCGATATTAATAACCCTCAAATACCAAAAAACAAGTGTTTTGTGAGTTAAATATTTTTTTCGCATTTTCGTCTATTGAGACTAAGAAACTTTCAAGTTTAGTAATTTTTTTTTGTCTCATGTCATATTTATTCTTACTTATTATTGATAAGCGATATTAATAACCCTCAAATACCACAAATCAAGTGTTTTGTGAGTAAAATATTTTTTGAGCAGTTTCGTCTTTTGGGACTAAGAACCTTTTAAGTTTAATCAAATTATTTTTTGTCTGATTTCACATTTTTTCTTACTTATTATTGATAAGCGATATTAATAACCCTCAAATACCAAAAAAACAAGTGTTTTGTGAGTTAAGTAATTTTTGGGCATTTTCGTCTATTGAGACTAAGAACGTTTCAAGTTAAGTCAATTTTTTTTGTCTGATTTCATATTATTTCTTACTTATTATTGATAAGCGATATTAATAACCCTCAAATACCAAAAAACAAGTGTTTTGTGAGTTAAATATTTTTTGAGCAGTTTTGTCTTTTAAGACTAAGAACGTTTCAAGTTTAATCAAATTTTTTTTGTCTGATTTCATATTTTTTCTTACTTATTATTGATAAGCGATATAAATAACCCTCAAATACCAAAAAACAAGTGTTTTGTGAGTTAAATATTTTTTGCACATTTTCGTCTATTTGAGACTAAGAACGTTTCAAGTTAAGTCAATTTTTTTTGTCTGATTTCATGTTATTTCTTACTTATTATTGATAAGCGATATTAATAACCCTCAAATACCAAAAAACAAGTGTTTTGTGAGTTAAATATTTTTTGCGCATTTTCGTCTATTAAGACTTAGAACCTTTCAAGTTTAATCAATTTTTTTTTGTCTGATTTCATATTTTTTCTTTCTTATTATTGATAAGCGATATAAATAACCCTCAAATACCAAAAAACAAGTGTTTTGTGAGTTAAATATTTTTTGAGCAGTTTCGTCTTTTGGGACTAAGAACCTTTCAAGTTTAATCAATTTTTTTTTGTCTGATTTCACATTTTTTCTTACTTATTATTGATAAGCGATATAAATAACCCTCAAATACCAAAAAACAAGTGTTTTGTGAGTTAAATATTTTTTGAGCAGTTTCGTCTTTTGGGATAAAGAACCTTTCAAGTTTAATCAATTTTTTTTTGTCTGATTTCACATTTTTTCTTACTTATTATTGAAAAGCGATATTAATAACCCTCAAATACCAAAAAACAAGTGTTTTGTGAGTTAAATATTTTTTGAGCAGTTTCGTCTTTTGGGACTAAGAACCTTTCAAGTTTTATCAAATTTTTTTTGTCTGATTTCATATTTTTTCTTACTTATTATTAATAAGCGATATTAATAACCCTCAAATACCAAAAAACAAGTGTTTTGTGAGTTAAATATTTTTTGAGCAGTTTCGTCTTTTGGGACTTAGAACCTTTCAAGTTTAATCAAATTTTTTTTTGTCTGATTTCATATTTTTTCTTACTTATTATTGATAAGCGATAATAATAACCCTCAAATACCACAAAACAAGTGTTTTGTGATATAAATATTTTTTGAGCAGTTTCGCTTTTTGGGACTAAGAACCTTCAAGTTTAATCAATATTTTTTTGTCTGATTTCACATTTTTTCTTACTTATTATTGATAAGCGATATTAATAACCCTCAAATACCAAAAAACAAGTGTTTTGTGAGTAAAATATTTTTTGAGCAGTTTCGTCTTTTGGGACTAAGAACCTTTCAAGTTTAATCAAATTTTTTTTGTCTGATTTAACATTTTTTCTTACTTATTATTGATAAGCGATATTAATAACCCCAAATTCCAAAAAACAAGTGTTTTGTGAGTTAAATATTTTTGAGCAGTTTCGTCTTTTGAGACTTAGAACCTTTCAAGTTTAATCAAATTTTTTTTGTCTTATTTAATATTTTTTCTTACTTATTATTGATAGGCGATATTAATAACCCTCAAATACCAAAAAACAAGTGTTTTGTGAGTTAAATATTTTTTTCGCATTTTCGTCTATTGTGACTAAGAAACTTTCAAGTTTATTAATTTTTTTTTGTCTCATTTCATATTTATTCTTACTTATTATTGATAAGCGATATTAATAACCCTCAAATACCACAAATCAAGTGTTTTGTGAGTAAAATATTTTTTGAGCAGTTTCGTCTTTTGGGACTAAGAACCTTTTAAGTTTAATCAAATTATTTTTTGTCTGATTTCACATTTTTTCTTACTTATTATTGATAAGCGATATTAATAACCCTAAAATACCAAAAAAACAAGTGTTTTGTGAGTTAAGTAATTTTTGCGCATTTTCGTCTATTGAGACTAAGAACGTTTCAAGTTAAGTCAATTTTTTTTGTCTGATTTCATATTATTTCTTACTTATTATTGATAAGCTATATTAATAACCCTCAAATACCAAAAAACAAGTGTTTTGTGAGTTAAATATTTTTTGAGCAGTTTTGTCTTTTAAGACTAAGAACGTTTCAAGTTTAATCAAATTTTTTTTGTCTGATTTCATATTTTTTCTTACTTATTATTGATAAGCGATATAAATAACCCTCAAATACCAAAAAACAAGTGTTTTGTGAGTTAAATATTTTTTGAGCAGTTTCGTATTTTGGGACTAAGAACCTTTCAAGTTAAATCAATTTTTTTTTGTCTGATTTCACATTTTTTCTTACTTATTATTGATAAGCGATATAAATAACCCTCAAATACCAAAAAACAAGTGTTTTGTGAGTTAAATATTTTTTGAGCAGTTTCGTCTTTTGGGATAAAGAACCTTTCAAGTTTAATCAATTTTTTTTTGTCTGATTTCACATTTTTTCTTACTTATTATTGAAAAGCGATATAAATAACCCTCAAATACCAAAAAACAAGTGTTTTGTGAGTTAAATATTTTTTGAGCAGTTTCGTCTTTTGGGACTAAGAACCTTTCAAGTTTTATCAAATTTTTTTTGTCTGATTTCATATTTTTTCTTACTTATTATTAATAAGCGATATTAATAACCCTCAAATACCAAAAAACAAGTGTTTTGTGAGTTAAATATTTTTTGAGCAGTTTCGTCTTTTGGGACTTAGAACCTTTCAAGTTTAATCAAATTTTTTTTTGTCTGATTTCATATTTTTTCTTACTTATTATTGATAAGCGATAATAATAACCCTCAAATACCACAAAACAAGTGTTTTGTGATATAAATATTTTTTGAGCAGTTTCGCCTTTTGGGACTAAGAACCTTCAAGTTTAATCAATATTTTTTTGTCTGATTTCACATTTTTTCTTACTTATTATTGATAAGCGATATTAATAACCCTCAAATACCAAAAAACAAGTGTTTTGTGAGTAAAATATTTTTTGAGCAGTTTCGTCTTTTGGGACTAAGAACCTTTCAAGTTTAATCAAATTTTTTTTGTCTGATTTCACATTTTTTCTTACTTATTATTGATAAGCGATATTAATAACCCCAAATTCCAAAAAACAAGTGTTTTGTGAGTTAAATATTTTTGAGCAGTTTCGTCTTTTGAGACTTAGAACCTTTCAAGTTTAATCAAATTTTTTTTGTCTTATTTAATATTTTTTCTTACTTTTTATTGATAAGCGATATTAATAACCCTAAAATACCAAAAAACAAGTGTTTTGTGAGTTAAACATTTTTTGCGCATTTTCGTCTATTGAGACTAAGAACCTTTCAAGTTTAGTAAATTTTTTTTTCTCTGATTTCATATTGTTACTTACTTATTATTGATAGGCGATATTAATAACCCTCAAATACCAAAAAACAAGTGTTTTGTGAGTTAAATATTTTTTTCGCATTTTCGTCTATTGAGACTAAGAAACTTTCAAGTTTAGTAATTTTTTTTTGTCTCATTTCATATTGTTACTTACTTATTATTGATAGGCGATATTAATAACCCTCAAATACCAAAAAACAAGTGTTTTGTGAGTTAAATATTTTTTTCGCATTTTCGTCTATTGAGACTAAGAAATTTCAAGTTTAGTAATTTTTTTTTGTCTCATTTCATATTTATTCTTACTTATTATTGATAAGCGATATTAATAACCCTCAAATACCACAAATCAAGTGTTTTGTGAGTAAAATATTTTTTGAGCAGTTTCGTCTTTTGGGACTAAGAACCTTTTAAGTTTAATCAAATTATTTTTTGTCTGATTTCACATTTTTTCTTACTTATTATTGATAAGCGATATTAATAACCCTCAAATACCAAAAAAACAAGTGTTTTGTGAGTTAAGTAATTTTTGCGCATTTTCGTCTATTGAGACTAAGAACGTTTCAAGTTAAGTCAATTTTTTTTGTCTGATTTCATATTATTTCTTACTTATTATTGATAAGCGATATTAATAACCCTCAAATACCAAAAAACAAGTGTTTTGTGAGTTAAATATTTTTTGAGCAGTTTTGTCTTTTAAGACTAAGAACGTTTCAAGTTTAATCAAATTTTTTTTTGTCTGATTTCATATTTTTTCTTACTTATTATTGATAAGCGATATTAATAACCCTCAAATACCAAAAAACAAGTGTTTTGTGAGTTAAATATTTTTTGCACATTTTCGTCTATTTGAGACTAAGAACGTTTCAAGTTAAGTCAATTTTTTTTGTCAGATTTCATGTTATTTCTTACTTATTATTGATAAGCGATATTAATAACCCTCAAATACCAAAAAACAAGTGTTTTGTGAGTTAAATATTTTTTGAGCAGTTTCGTCTTTTGGGACTAAGAACCTTTCAAGTTTAATCAATTTTTTTTTGTCTGATTTCACATTTTTTCTTACTTATTATTGATAAGCGATATTAATAACCCCAAATTCCAAAAAACAAGTGTTTTGTGAGTTAAATATTTTTGAGCAGTTTCGTCTTTTGGGACTTAGAACCTTTCAAGTTTAATCAATTTTTTTTTTGTCTGATTTCATATTTTTTCTTACTTATTATTGATAAGCGATAATAATTACCCTCAAATACCACAAAACAAGTGTTTTGTGATATAAATATTTTTTGAGCAGTTTCGCCTTTTGGGACTAAGAACGTTTTAAGTTTAATCAAATTATTTTTTGTCTGATTTCACATTTTTTCTTACTTATTATTGATAAGCGATATTAATAACCCTCAAATACCAAAAAAACAAGTGTTTTGTGAGTTAAGTATTTTTTGCGCATTTTCGTCTATTAAGACTTAGAACCTTTCAAGTTTAATCAATTTTTTTTTGTCTGATTTCATATTTTTTCTTTCTTATTATTGATAAGCGATATAAATAACCCTCAAATACCAAAAAACAAGTGTTTTGTGAGTTAAATATTTTTTGAGCAGTTTCGTCTTTTGGGACTAAGAACCTTTCAAGTTTAATCAATTTTTTTTTGTCTGATTTCACATTTTTTCTTACTTATTATTGATAAGCGATATTAATAACCCCAAATTCCAAAAAACAAGTGTTTTGTGAGTTAAATATTTTTGAGCAGTTTCGTCTTTTGGGACTTAGAACCTTTCAAGTTTAATCAAATTTTTTTTTGTCTGATTTCATATTTTTTCTTACTTTTTATTGATAAGCGATAATAATAACCCTCAAATACCACAAAACAAGTGTTTTGTGATATAAATATTTTTTGAGCAGTTTCGCCTTTTGGGACTAAGAACCTTCAAGTTTAATCAATATTTTTTTGTCTTATTTAATATTTTTTCTTACTTATTATTGATAGGCGATATTAATAACCCTCAAATACCAAAAAACAAGTGTTTTGTGAGTTAAATATTTTTTTCGCATTTTCGTCTATTGAGACTAAGAAACTTTCAAGTTTAGTAATTTTTTTTGTCTCATTTCATATTGTTACTTACTTATTATTGATAGGCGATATTAATAACCCTCAAATACCAAAAAACAAGTGTTTTGTGAGTTAAATATTTTTTTCGTCTATTGAGACTAAGAAACTTTCAAGTTTAGTAATTTTTTTTTGTCTCATTTCATATTTATTCTTACTTATTATTGATAAGCGATATTAATAACCCTCAAATACCACAAATCAAGTGTTTTGTGAGTAAAATATTTTTTGAGCAGTTTCGTCTTTTGGGACTAAGAACCTTTTAAGTTTAATCAAATTATTTTTTGTCTGATTTCACATTTTTTCTTACTTATTATTGATAAGCGATATTAATAACCCTCAAATACCAAAAAAACAAGTGTTTTGTGAGTTAAGTAATTTTTGCGCATTTTCGTCTATTGAGACTAAGAACGTTTCAAGTTAAGTCAATTTTTTTTGTCTGATTTCATATTATTTCTTACTTATTATTGATAAGCGATATTAATAACCCTCAAATACCAAAAAACAAGTGTTTTGTGAGTTAAATATTTTTTGAGCAGTTTCGTCTTTTGGGACTAAGAACCTTTCAAGTTAAATCAATTTTTTTTTGTCTGATTTCACATTTTTTCTTACTTATTATTGAAAAGCGATATTAATAACCCTCAAATACCAAAAAACAAGTGTTTTGTGGGTTAAATATTCTTTGAGCAGTTTCGTCTTTTGGGACTAAGAACCTTTCAAGTTTAATCATTTTTTTTTTGTCTGATTTCATATTTTTTCTTACTTATTATTAATAAGCGATATTAATAACCCTCAAATACCAAAAAACAAGTGTTTTGTGAGTTAAATATTTTTTGAGCAGTTTCGTCTTTTGGGACTAAGAACCTTTCAAGTTTAATCAATTTTTTTTTGTCTGATTTCATATTTTTTCTTTCTTATTATTGATAAGCGATATAAATAACCCTCAGATACCAAAAAAACAAGTGTTTTGTGAGTTAAATATTTTTTTCGCAGTTTCGTATTTTGGGACTAAGAACCTTTCAAGTTAAATCAATTTTTTTTTGTCTGATTTCACATTTTTTCTTACTTATTATTAATAAGCGATATTAATAACCCTCAAATACCAAAAAAACAAGTGTTTTGTGAGTTAAATATTTTTTGAGCAGTTTCGTCTTTTGGGACTAAGAACCTTTCAAGTTTAATCAAATTTTTTTTGTTTGATTTCACATTTTTTCTTACTTATTATTGATAAGCGATATTAATAACCCCAAATTCCAAAAAACAAGTGTTTTGTGAGTTAAATATTTTTGAGCAGTTTCGTCTTTTGAGACTAAGAACCTTTCAAGTTTAATCAAATTTTTTTTGTCTTATTTCATATTTTTTCCTACTTTTTATTGATAAGCGATATTAATAACCCTCAAATACCAAAAAACAAGTGTTTTGTGAGTTAAATATTTTTTGCGCATTTTCGTCTATTAAGACTTAGATTCTTTCAAGTTTAATCAATTTTTTTTTGTCTGATTTCATATTTTTTCTAACTTATTATTGATAAGCGATATAAATAACCCTCAAATACCAAAAAACAAGTGTTTTGTGAGTTAAATATTTTTTTCGCATTTTAGTCTATTGAGACTAAGAAACTTTCAAGTTTAGTAATTTTTTTTGTCTCATTTCATATTTATTCTTACTTATTATTGATAAGCGATATTAATAACCCTCAAATACCAGAAATCAAGTGTTTTGTGAGTTAAATATTTTTTGAGCAGTTTCGTCTTTTGGGACTAAGAACCTTTTAAGTTTAATCAAATTATTTTTTGTCTGATTTCACATTTTTTCTTACTTATTATTGATAAGCGATATTAATAACCCTCAAATACCAAAAAAACAAGTGTTTTGTGAGTTAAGTAATTTTTGCGCATTTTCGTCTATTGAGACTAAGAACGTTTCAAGTTAAGTCAATTTTTTTTGTCTGATTTCATATTTTTTCATACTTATTATTGATAAGCGATATAAATAACCCTCAAATACCAAAAAACAAGTGTGTTGTGAGTTAAATATTTATTGTGCATTTTCGTGTATTGAGACTAAGATCGTTTCAAGTTTAGTCAATTTTTGTTTGTCTGATTATGAAATCAGTAAGAATATGAATTATTACTTACTTATTATTGATAAGCGTTATTAATAACCCTCAAATACCAAAAAACAAGTGTTTTGTGAGTTAAATATTTTTTGAGCAGTTTCGTCTTTTGGGACTAAGAACCTTTCAAGTTTAATCAAATTTTTTTTGTCTGATTTCATATTTTTTCTTACTTATTATTGATAAGCGATATAAATAACCCTCAAATACCAAAAAACAAGTGTTTAAGAGTTAAATATTTTTTGAGCAGTTTCGTCTTTTAAGACTAAGAACGTTTCAAGTTTAATCAATTTTTTTTTGTCTGATTTCACATTTTTTCTTACTTATTATTGAAAAGCGATATTAATAACCCTCAAATACCAAAAAACAAGTGTTTTGTGAGTTAAATATTTTTTGAGCAGTTTCGTCTATTAAAACTTAGAACCTTCCAAGTTTAATCAATTTTTTTTTGTCTGATTTCATATTTTTTCTTACTTATTATTGATAAGCGATAATTATAACCCTCAAATACCACAAAACAAGTGTTTTGTGAGTTAAATATTTTTTGAGCAGTTTCGCCTTTTGGGACTAAGAACCTTTCAAGTTTAATCAATTTTTTTTTGTCTGATTTCATATTTTTTCTTACTTATTATTAATAAGCGATATTAATTACCCTCAAATACCAAAAAACAAGTGTTTTGTGAGTTAAATATTTTTTGCGCATTTTCGTCTATTGAGACTAAGAAACTTTCAAGTTTAGTCATTTTTGTTTGTCTGATTTCATATTTATTCTTACTTATTATTGATAAGCGATATTAATAACCCTCAAATACCAAAAAACAAGTGTTTTGTGAGTTAAATATTTTTTGAGCAGTTTCGTCTATTAAAACTTAGAACCTTCCAAGTTTAATCAAATTTTTTTTGTCTGATTTCATATTTTTTCTTACTTATTATTGATAAGCGATATAAATAACCCTCAAATACCAAAAAACAAGTGTTTTGTGAGTTAAATATTTTTTGCACATTTTCGTCTATTTGAGACTAAGAACGTTTCAAGTTAAGTCAATTTTTTTTGTCTGATTTCATGTTATTTCTTACTTATTATTGATAAGCGATATTAATAACCCTCAAATACCAAAAAAACAAGTGTTTTGTGAGTTAAGTAATTTTTGCGCATTTTCGTCTATTGAGACTAAGAACGTTTCAAGTTAAGTCAATTTTTTTTGTCTGATTTCATATTATTTCTTACTTATTATTGATAAGCGATATTAATTACCCTCAAATACCAAAAAACAAGTGTTTTGTGAGTTAAATATTTTTTGAGCAGTTTTGTCTTTTAAGACTAAGAACGTTTCAAGTTTAATCAAATTTTTTTTGTCTGATTTCATATTTTTTCTTACTTATTATTGATAAGCGATATAAATAACCCTCAAATACCAAAAAACAAGTGTTTTGTGAGTTAAATATTTTTTGCACATTTTCGTCTATTTGAGACTAAGAACGTTTCAAGTTAAGTCAATTTTTTTTGTCTGATTTCATATTTTTTCTTTCTTATTATTGATAAGCGATATAAATAACCCTCAAATACCAAAAAACAAGTGTTTTGTGAGTTAAATATTTTTTGAGCAGTTTCGTCTTTTGGGACTAAGAACCTTTCAAGTTTAATCAAATTTTTTTTGTCTGATTTCACATTTTTTCTTACTTATTATTGATAAGCGATATAAATAACCCTCAAATACCAAAAAACAAGTGTTTTGTGAGTTAAATATTTTTTGAGCAGTTTCGTCTTTTGGGATAAAGAACCTTTCAAGTTAAATCAATTTTTTTTTGTCTGATTTCACATTTTTTCTTACTTATTATTGAAAAGCGATATTAATTACCCTCAAATACCAAAAAACAAGTGTTTTGTGGGTTAAATATTTTTTGAGCAGTTTCGTCTTTTGGGACTAAGAACCTTTCAAGTTTAATCATTTTTTTTTGTCTGATTTCATATTTTTTCTTACTTATTATTAATAAGCGATATTAATAACCCTCAAATACCAAAAAACAAGTGTTTTGTGAGTTAAATATTTTTTGAGCAGTTTCGTCTTTTGGGACTAAGAACCTTTCAAGTTTAATCAAATTTTTTTTGTCTGATTTCATATTTTTTCTTTCTTATTATTGATAAGCGATATAAATAACCCTCAGATACCAAAAAACAAGTGTTTTGTGAGTTAAATATTTTTTGAGCAGTTTCGTCTTTTGGGACTAAGAACCTTTCAAGTTTAATCAAATTTTTTTTGTCTGATTTCATATTTTTTCTTACTTATTATTGATAAGCGATAATAATAACCCTCAAATACCACAAAACAAGTGTTTTGTGATATAAATATTTTTTGAGCAGTTTCGCCTTTTGGGACTAAGAACCTTCAAGTTTAATCAATATTTTTTTGTCTGATTTCACATTTTTTCTTACTTATTATTGATAAGCGATATTAATAACCCTCAAATACCCAAAAACAAGTGTTTTGTGAGTTAAATATTTTTTGAGCAGTTTCGTCTTTTAAGACTAAGAACGTTTTAAGTTTAATCAATTTTTTTTTGTCTGATTTCATATTTTTTCGTACTTATTATTGATAAGCGATATATATAACCGTCAAATACCAAAAAACTAGTGTTTTGTGAGTTAAATATTTTTTGCGCATTTTCGTCTATTTGAGACTAAGATCGTTTCAAGTTAAGTCAATTTTTTTTGTCTGATTTCATGTTGTTTCTTACTTATTATTGATAAGCGATATTAATAACCCTCAAATACCAAAAAACAAGTGTTTTGTGGGTTAAATATTTTTTGAGCAGTTTCGTCTTTTGGGACTAAGAACCTTTCAGGTTTAATCAATTTTTTTTTGTCTGATTTCACATTTTTTCTTAATTATTATTGAAAAACGATATTAATAACCCTCAAATACCAAAAAACAAGTGTTTTGTGAGTTAAATATTTTTTGAGCAGTTTCGTCTTTTGGGACTAAGAACCTTTCAAGTTTAATCAAATTTTTTTTGTCTGATTTCATATTTTTTCTTACTTATTATTGATAAGCGATATTAATAACCCTCAAATACCAAAAAACAAGTGTTTTGTGAGTTAAATATTTTTTGAGCAGTTTCGTCTTTTAAGACTAAGAACCTTTCACGTTTAGTCAATTTTTTTTTGTCTGATTTCATATTATTTCTTACTTTTTATTAATAAGCGATATTAATAACCCTCAAATACCAAAAAACAAGTGTTTTGTGAGTTAAATATTTTTTGAGCAGTTTCGTCTATTAAAACTCAGAACCTTCCAAGTTTAATCAATATTTTTTTGTCTGATTTCACATTTTTTCTTACTTATTATTGATAAGCGATATTAATAACCCTCAAATACCAAAAAACAAGTGTTTTGTGAGTTAAATATTTTTTGAGCAGTTTCGTCTTTTGGGACTAAGAACCTTTCAAGTTTAATCAAATTTTTTTTGTCTGATTTCATATTTTTTCTTTCTTATTATTGATAAGCGATATAAATAACCCTCGGATACCAAAAAACAAGTGTTTTGTGAGTTAAATATTTTTTGAGCAGTTTCGTCTTTTGGGACTAAGAACCTTTCAAGTTTAATCAATATTTTTTTGTCTGATTTCACATTTTTTCTTACTTATTATTGATAAGCGATATAAATAAACCTCAAATACCAAAAAACAAGTGTTTTGTGAGTTAAATATTTTTTGAGCAGTTTCGTCTATTAAAACTTAGAACCTTCCAAGTTTAATCAAATTTTTTTTGTCTGATTTCATATTTTTTCATACTTATTATTGATAAGCGATAATAATAACCCTCAAATACCACAAAACAAGTGTTTTGTGATATAAATATTTTTTAAGCAGTTTCGCCTTTTGGGACTAAGAACCTTCAAGTTTAATCAATATTTTTTTGTCTGATTTCACATTTTTTCTTACTTATTATTGATGAGCGATATCAATAACCCTCAAATACCAAAAAACAAGTGTTTTGTGAGTTAAATATTTTTTGAGCAGTTTTGTCTTTTAAGACTTAGAACGTTTCAAGTTTAATCAAATTTTTTTTGTCTGATTTCATATTTTTTCTTACTTATTATTGATAAGCGATATTAATAACCCTCAAATACCAAAAAACAAGTGTTTTGTGAAATATTTTTTGCACATTTTCGTCTATTTGAGACTAAGAACGTTTCAAGTTAAGTCAATTTTTTTTTGTCTGATTTCATGTTATTTCTTACTTATTATTGATAAGCGATATTAATAACCCTCAAATACCAAAAAGCAAGTGTTTTGTGAGTTAAATATTTTTTGCGCATTTTCGTCTATTAAGACTTAGAACCTTTCAAGTTTAATCAATTTTTTTTTGTCTGATTTCATATTTTTTCTGTCTTATTATTGATAAGCGATATAAATAACCCTCAAATACCAAAAAACAAGTGTTTTGTGAGTTAAATATTTTTTGAGCAGTTTCGTCTTTTGGGACTAAGAACCTTTCAAGTTTAATCAATTTTTTTTTGTCTGATTTCACATTTTTTCTTACTTATTATTGAAAAGCGATATTAATAACCCTCAAATACCAAAAAACAAGCGTTTTGTGAGTTAAATATTTTTTGAGCAGTTTCGTCTTTTGGGACTAAGAACCTTTCAAGTTTAATCAAATTTTGTTTGTCTGATTTCATATTATTTCTTACTTATTATTGATAAGCGATATAAATAACCCTCAAATACCAAAAAACAAGTGTTTTGTGAGTTAAATATTTTTTGAGCAGTTTCGTCTTTTGGGATAAAGAACCTTTCAAGATTAATCAATTTTTTTTTGTCTGATTTCACATTTTTTCTTACTTATTATTGAAAAGCGATATTAATAACCCTCAAATACCAAAAAACAAGTGTTTTGTGAGTTAAATATTTTTTGAGCAGTTTCGTCTTTTGGGACTAAGAACCTTTCAAGTTTAATCAAATTTTTTTTGTCTGATTTCATATTTTTTCTTACTTATTATTAATAAGCGATATTAATAACCCTCAAATACCACAAAACAAGTGTTTTGTGATATAAATATTTTTTGAGCAGTTTCGCCTTTTGGGACTAAGAAGCTTCAAGTTTAATCAATATTTTTTTGTCTGATTTCACATTTTTTCTTACTTATTATTGATAAGCGATATAAATAAACCTCAAATACCAAAAAACAAGTGTTTTGTGAGTTAAATATTTTTTGAGCAGTTTCGTCTTTTAAGACTAAGAACGTTTTAAGTTTAATCAATTTTTTTTTGTCTGATTTCATATTTTTTCTTACTTATTATTGATAAGCGATATAAATAACCCTCAAATACCAAAAAACAAGTGTTTTGTGAGTTAAATATTTTTTGCGCATTTTCGTCTATTTGAGACTAAGAACGTTTCAAGTTAAGTCAATTTTTTTTGTCTGATTTCATGTTATTTCTTACTTATTATTGATAAGCGATATTAATAACCCTCAAATACCAATAAGCAAGTGTTTTGTGAGTTAAATATTTTTTGAGCAGTTTCGTCTTTTGGGATAAAGAACCTTTCAAGTTTAATCAATTTTTTTTTGTCTGATTTCACATTTTTTCTTACTTATTATTGAAAAGCGATATTAATAACCCTCAAATACCAAAAAACAAGTGTTTTGTGAGTTAAATATTTTTTGAGCAGTTTCGTCTATTAAAACTTAGAACCTTCCAAGTTTAATCAAATTTTTTTTGTCTGATTTCATATTTTTTCATACTTATTATTGATAAGCGATAATAATAACCCTCAAATACCACAAAACAAGTGTTTTGTGATATAAATATTTTTTGAGCAGTTTCGCCTTTTGGGACTAAGAAGCTTCAAGTTTAATCAATATTTTTTTGTCTGATTTCACATTTTTTCTTACTTATTATTGATAAGCGATATAAATAACCGTCAAATACCAAAAAACTAGTGTTTTGTGAGTTAAATATTTTTTGCGCATTTTCGTCTATTTGAGACTAAGAACGTTTCAAGTTAAGTCAATTTTTTTTTGTCTGATTTCATGTTGTTTCTTACTTATTATTGATAAGCGATATTAATAACCCTCAAATACCAAAAAACAAGTGTTTTGTGGGTTAAATATTTTTTGAGCAGTTTCGTCTTTTGGGACTAAGAACCTTTCAAGTTTAATCAATTTTTTTTTGTCTGATTTCACATTTTTTCTTACTTATTATTGAAAAGCGATATTAATTACCCTCAAATACCAAAAAACAAGTGTTTTGTGGGTTAAATATTTTTTGAGCAGTTTCGTCTTTTGGGACTAAGAACCTTTCAAGTTTAATCATTTTTTTTTTGTCTGATTTCATATTTTTTCTTACTTATTATTAATAAGCGATATTAATAACCCTCAAATACCAAAAAACAAGTGTTTTGTGAGTTAAATATTTTTTGAGCAGTTTCGTCTTTTGGGACTAAGAACCTTTCAAGTTTAATCAAATTTTTTTTGTCTGATTTCATATTTTTTCTTTCTTATTATTGATAAGCGATATAAATAACCCTCAGATACCAAAAAACAAGTGTTTTGTGAGTTAAATATTTTTTGAGCAGTTTCGTCTTTTGGGACTAAGAACCTTTCAAGTTTAATCAATTTTTTTTTGTCTGATTTCACATTTTTTCTTACTTATTATTGATAAGCGATATTAATAACCCTCAAATACCAAAAAACAAGTGTTTTGTGAGTTTAATATTTTTTGAGCAGTTTCGTCTTTTGGGACTAAGAACCTTTCAAGTTTAATCAAATTTTTTTGTCTGATTTCATATTTTTTCTTACTTATTATTAATAAGCGATATTAATAACCCTCAAATACCAAAAAACAAGTGTTTTGTGAGTAAAATATTTTTAGCGCATTTTCGTCTATTAAGACTTAGAACCTTTCAAGTTTAATCAATTTTTTTTTGTCTGATTTCATATTTTTTCTTTCTTATTATTGATTAGCGATATAAATAACCCTCAAATACCAAAAAACAAGTGTTTTGTGAGTTAAATATTTTTTGAGCAGTTTCGTCTTTTGGGATAAAGAACCTTTCAAGTTAAATCAATTTTTTTTTGTCTGATTTCACATTTTTTCTTACTTATTATTGAAAAACGATATATATAACCCTCAAATACCAAAAAACAAGTGTTTTGTGAGTTAAATATTTTTTGAGCAGTTTCGTCTTTTGGGACTAAGAACCTTTCAAGTTTAATCAATTTTTTTTTGTCTTATTTCATATTTTTTCTTACTTATTATTAATAAACGATATTAATAACCCTCAAATACCAAAAAACAAGTGTTTTGTGAGTTAAATATTTTTTGAGCAGTTTTGTCTTTTAAGACTAAGAACGTTTCAAGTTTTATCAAATTTTTTTTGTCTGATTTCATATTTTTTCATACTGATTATTGATAAGCGATATAAATAACCCTCAAATACCAAAAAACAAGTGTTTTGTGAGTTAAATATTTTTTGCACATTTTCGTCTATTTGAGACTAAGAACGTTTCAAGTTAAGTCAATTTTTTTTTGTCTGATTTCATGTTATTTCTTACTTATTATTGATAAGCGATATTAATAACCCTCAAATACCAAAAAGCAAGTGTTTTGTGAGTTAAATATTTTTTGCGCATTTTCGTCTATTAAGACTTAGAACCTTTCAAGTTTAATCAATTTTTTTTTGTCTGATTTCATATTTTTTCTTTCTTATTATTGATAAGCGATATAAATAACCCTCAAATACCAAAAAACAAGTGTTTTGTGAGTTAAATATTTTTTGAGCAGTTTCGTCTTTTGGGACTAAGAACCTTTCAAGTTTAATCAAATTTTTTTTGTCTGATTTCATATTTTTTCTTACTTATTATTGATAAGCGATATAAATAACCCTCAAATACCAAAAAACAAGTGTTTTGTGAGTTAAATATTTTTTGAGCAGTTTCGTCTTTTGGGATAAAGAACCTTTCAAGTTTAATCAATTTTTTTTTGTCTGATTTCACATTTTTTCTTACTTATTATTGAAAAGCGATATTAATAACCCTCAAATACCAAAAAACAAGTGTTTTGTGAGTTTAATATTTTTTGAGCAGTTTCGTCTTTTGGGACTAAGAACCTTTCAAGTTTAATCAATTTTTTTTGTCTGATTTCACATGTTTTCTTACTTATTATTGATAAGCGATATTAATAACCCTCAAATACCAAAAAGCAAGTGTTTTGTGAGTTAAATATTTTTTGAGCAGTTTCGTCTTTTGGGACTAAGAACCTTTCAAGTTTAATCAAATTTATTTTGTCTGATTTCATATTTTTTCTTACTTATTATTGATAAGCGATATAAATAACCCTCAAATACCAAAAAACAAGTGTTTTGTGAGTTAAATATTTTTTGAGCAGTTTCGTTTTTTGGGATAAAGAACCTTTCAAGTTTAATCAATTTTTTTTGTCTGATTTCACATTTTTTCTTACTTATTATTGAAAAGCGATATTAATAACCCTCAAATACCAAAAAACAAGTGTTTTGTGAGTTTAATATTTTTTGAGCAGTTTCGTCTTTTGGGACTAAGAACCTTTCAAGTTTAATCAAATTTTTTTTGTCTGATTTCATATTTTTTCTTACTTATTATTAATAAGCGATATTAATTACCCTCAAATACCAAAAAACAAGTGTTTTGTGAGTTAAATATTTTTTGAGCAGTTTCGTCTTTTGGGACTTAGAACCTTTCAAGTTTAATCAAATTTTTTTTGGTCTGATTTCATATTTTTTCTTACTTATTATTGCTAAGCGATATTAATAACCCTCAAATACCAAAAAACAAGTGTTTTGTGAGTTAAATATTTTTTGAGCAGTTTCGTCTTTTAAGACTAAGAACCTTTCACGTTTAGTCAATGTTTTTTTGTCTGATTTCATATTATTTCTTACTTATTATTGATAAGCGATATTAATAACCCTCAAATACCAAAAAACAAGTGTTTTGTGAGTTAAATATTTTTTGAGCAGTTTCGTCTATTAAAACTTCGAACCTTCCAAGTTTAATCAATTTTTTTTATCTGATTTCATATTTTTTCATACTTATTATTGATAAGCGATAATAATAACCCTCAAATACCACAAAACAAGTGTTTTGTGATATAAATATTTTTTGAGCAGTTTCGCCTTTTGGGACTAAGAACCTTCAAGTTTAATCAATATTTTTTTGTCTGATTTCACATTTTTTCTTACTTATTATTGATAAGCGATATTAATAACCCTCAAATACCAAAAAACAAGTGTTTTGTGAGTTAAATATTTTTTGAGCAGTTTCGTCTTTTGGGACTAGGAACCTTTCAAGTTTAATCAATTTTTTTTTGTCTGATTTCACATTTTTTCTTACTTATTATTGAAAAGCGATATTAATAACCCTCAAATACCAAAAAACAAGTGTTTTGTGAGTTAAATATTTTTTGAGCAGTTTCGTCTTTTGGGACTAAGAACCTTTCAAGTTTAATCAAATTTTTTTTGTCTGATTTCATATTATTTCTTACTTATTATTGATAAGCGATATAAATAACCCTCAAATACCAAAAAACAAGTGTTTTGTGAGTTAAATATTTTTTGAGCAGTTTCGTCTTTTGGGATAAAGAACCTTTCAAGTTTAATCAATTTTTTTTTGTCTGATTTCACATTTTTTCTTACTTATTATTGAAAAGCGATATTAATAACACTCAAATACCAAAAAACAAGTGTTTTGTGAGTTAAATATTTTTTGAGCAGTTTCGTCTTTTGGGACTAAGAACCTTTCAAGTTTAATCAATTTTTTTTTGTCTGATTTCATATTTTTTCTTACTTATTATTAATAAGCGATATTAATAACCCTCAAATACCAAAAAACAAGTGTTTTGTGAGTTAAATATTTTTTGAGCAGTTTCGTCTTTTGGGACTTAGAACCTTTCAAGTTTAATCAAATTTTTTTTTGTCTGATTTCATATTTTTTCTTATTTATTATTGATAAGCGATAATAATAACCCTCAAATACCACAAAACAAGTGTTTTGTGATATAAATATTTTTTGAGCAGTTTCGCCTTTTGGGACTAAGAACCTTCAAGTTTAATCAATATTTTTTTGTCTGATTTCACATTTTTTCTTACTTATTATTGATAAGCGATATAAATAAACCTCAAATACCAAAAAACAAGTGTTTTGTGAGTTAAATATTTTTTGAGCAGTTTCGTCTTTTAACACTAAGAACGTTTTAAGTTTAATCAATTTTTTTTTGTCTGATTTCATATTTTTTCTTACTTATTATTGATAAGCGATATAAATAACCCTCAAATACCAAAAAACAAGTGTTTTGTGAGTTAAATATTTTTTGCGCATTTTCGTCTATTTGAGACTAAGAACGTTTCAAGTTAAGTCAATTTTTTTTGTCTGATTTCATGTTATTTCTTACTTATTATTGATAAGCGATATTAATAACCCTCAAATACCAATAAGCAAGTGTTTTGTGAGTTAAATATTTTTTGAGCAGTTTCGTCTTTTGGGATAAAGAACCTTTCAAGTTTAATCAATTTTTTTTTGTCTGATTTCACATTTTTTCTTACTTATTATTGAAAAGCGATATTAATAACCCTCAAATACCAAAAAACAAGTGTTTTGTGAGTTAAATATTTTTTGAGCAGTTTCGTCTATTAAAACTTAGAACCTTCCAAGTTTAATCAAATTTTTTTTGTCTGATTTCATATTTTTTCATACTTATTATTGATAAGCGATAATAATAACCCTCAAATACCACAAAACAAGTGTTTTGTGATATAAATATTTTTTGAGCAGTTTCGCCTTTTGGGACTAAGAAGCTTCAAGTTTAATCTATATTTTTTTGTCTGATTTCACATTTTTTCTTACTTATTATTGATAAGCGATATAAATAACCGTCAAATACCAAAAAACTAGTGTTTTGTGAGTTAAATATTTTTTGCGCATTTTCGTCTATTTGAGACTAAGATCGTTTCAAGTTAAGTCAATTTTTTTTTGTCTGATTTCATGTTGTTTCTTACTTATTATTGATAAGCGATATTATTAACCCTCAAATACCAAAAAACAAGTGTTTTGTGGGTTAAATATTTTTTGAGCAGTTTCGTCTTTTGGGACTAAGAACCTTTCAAGTTTAATCAATTTTTTTTTGTCTGATTTCACATTTTTTCTTACTTATTATTGAAAAGCGATATTAATTACCCTCAAATACCAAAAAACAAGTGTTTTGTGGGTTAAATATTTTTTGAGCAGTTTCGTCTTTTGGGACTAAGAACCTTTCAAGTTTAATCATTTTTTTTTTGTCTGATTTCATATTTTTTCTTACTTATTATTAATAAGCGATATTAATAACCCTCAAATACCAAAAAACAAGTGTTTTGTGAGTTAAATATTTTTTGAGCAGTTTCGTCTTTTGGGACTAAGAACCTTTCAAGTTTAATCAAATTTTTTTTGTCTGATTTCATATTTTTTCTTTCTTATTATTGATAAGCGATATAAATAACCCTCGGATACCAAAAAACAAGTGTTTTGTGAGTTAAATATTTTTTGAGCAGTTTCGTCTTTTGGGACTAAGAACCTTTCAAGTTTAATCAATTTTTTTTTGTCTGATTTCACATTTTTTCTTACTTATTATTGATAAGCGATATTAATAACCCTCAAATACCAAAAAACAAGTGTTTTGTGAGTTAAATATTTTTTGAGCAGTTTCGTCTTTTGGGACTAAGAACCTTTCAAGTTTAATCAAATTTTTTTGTCTGATTTCATATTTTTTCTTACTTATTATTAATAAGCGATATTAATAACCCTCAAATACCAAAAAACAAGTGTTTTGTGAGTTAAATATTTTTTGAGCAGTTTCGTCTTATAAGACTAAGAACGTTTCAAGTTTAATCAATTTTTTTTTGTCTGATTTCATATTTTTTCTTACTTATTATTAATAAGCGATAATAATAACCCTCAAATACCAAAAAACAAGTGTTTTGTGAGAATAATATTTTTTGAGCAGTTTCGTCTTTTGGGACTTAGAACCTTTCAAGTTTAATCAAATTTTTTTTTGTCTGATTTCATATTTTTTCTTACTTATTATTGAAAAGCGATATTAATAACACTCAAATACCAAAAAACAAGTGTTTTGTGAGTTAAATATTTTTTGAGCAGTTTCGTCTTTTGGGTCTAAGAACCTTTCAAGTTTAATCAATTTTTTTTTGTCTGATTTCATATTTTTTCTTACTTATTATTAATAAGCGATATTAATAACCCTCAAATACCAAAAAACAAGTGTTTTGTGAGTTAAATATTTTTTGAGCAGTTTCGTCTTTTGGGACTTAGAACCTTTCAAGTTTAATCAAATTTTTTTTTGTCTGATTTCATATTTTTTCTTACTTATTATTGATAAACGATAATAATAACCCTCAAATACCACAAAACAAGTGTTTTGTGATATAAATATTTTTTGAGCAGTTTCGCCTTTTGGGACTAAGAACCTTCAAGTTTAATCAATATTTTTTTGTCTGATTTCACATTTTTTCTTACTTATTATTGATAAGCGATGTAAATAAACCTCAAATACCAAAAAACAAGTGTTTTGTGAGTTAAATATTTTTTGAGCAGTTTCGTCTTTTAAGACGAAGAACGTTTTAAGTTTAATCAATTTTTTTTTGTCTGATTTCATATTTTTTCTTACTTATTATTGATAAGCGATATAAATAACCCTCAAATACCAAAAAACAAGTGTTTTGTGAGTTAAATATTTTTTGCGCATTTTCGTCTATTTGAGACTAAGAACGTTTCAAGTTAAGTCAATTTTTTTTGTCTGATTTCATGTTATTTCTTACTTATTATTGATAAGCGATATTAATAACCCTCAAATACCAATAAGCAAGTGTTTTGTGAGTTAAATATTTTTTGAGCAGTTTCGTCTTTTGGGATAAAGAACCTTTCAAGTTTAATCAATTTTTTTTTTTTTGTCTGATTTCACATTTTTTCTTACTTATTATTGAAAAGCGATATTAATAACCCTCAAATACCAAAAAACAAGTGTTTTGTGAGTTAAATATTTTTTGAGCAGTTTCGTCTATTAAAACTTAGAACCTTCCAAGTTTAATCAAATTTTTTTTGTCTGATTTCATATTTTTTCATACTTATTATTGATAAGCGATAATAATAACCCTCAAATACCACAAAACAAGTGTTTTGTGATATAAATATTTTTTGAGCAGTTTCGCCTTTTGGGACTAAGAAGCTTCAAGTTTAATCAATATTTTTTTGTCTGATTTCACATTTTTTCTTACTTATTATTGATAAGCGATATAAATAACCGTCAAATACCAAAAAACTAGTGTTTTGTGAGTTAAATATTTTTTGCGCATTTTCGTCTATTTGAGACTAAGATCGTTTCAAGTTAAGTCAATTTTTTTTTGTCTGATTTCATGTTGTTTCTTACTTATTATTGATAAGCGATATTAATAACCCTCAAATACCAAAAAACAAGTGT